>OZ012681.1:101451240-101931664 GCA_963942445.1 Argyra leucocephala | reverse complement strand
ACAAAAGCTTTAATAATTAAAACTAAACAAAAAATTAAAAAAACATAAAAAGATAGAAAAGAAAAAAAATTGAAACAATTAAGGAATTGTTGAAAAAGTGGAAAAAAATTAATTAAAGATAAAATTAAAAATTAAAAATAATAAGTAAAATAATTAAAAGTAAAAATTAAAAAATTAAAAATAATAAAAAAATATTAAAAGTAAATTAAAATTAAAATAATTAAAAGTAAAATTTCAAATAAAAATAAAAATTAGGAAAGTTAAAATTGATTGAAATTAAATTAATTAATTATCGATTCAATTATTTTACACTTGATTTTGAAATATTCTCTGCAGAGCTCAACAAAATTCTTGTATCGACTGACATAACGAATATAGTTCGGCATCATATTCCACATAATAGCAACTCAAGCAATATCCGATAAATGTCTGATAATGTGCGACCTTTGTGACTTGGTGGTGACATAAATTTAAATTACGAGGTGATTATACCAAACATTAGCTTATCAATTTAATTATTTTGGCAATAAATTGACATAATTTTTTTCATAAAACAAAGATAACGGAACTTAAAAAGCTATCGAATGTTAAGCTAAGTATTTTATTTTAGACACATCTCTCATACTCTTGTGTTTACTTCTATTCGATACAAAACGTGTACATGCATTAAATAGAAGTTTTCGAGTATTGAACTCTCCCTACACTCATGCCAGAGTAAACAACATTGCAGTATAAGAAATGTAGTTTTATAAGTGTTTGTATTAGTTTTTCTTAATCCAACTGGTTAGGTAAGAATGAAAACTTAACAAAAATTATTTAATCTATTATTTTATTATATTAAGACTATAGGATTTCACTTTAGCATAACAAAGTCGATTTAAGCAGTTTTATATTATAGCCACAGAATTATTTGTTTACCAAAATACCTACAAAATGTTGTACCAGAGAAGATATAATAATATCGCAAATAATTTAATGATATTTTATTGTAAAATGTAGCCGTGGGCTTTTAGTGAAACATTTAATCAAATAAAAAAATAATTAAAACATTTAAAATTATCCTAAAAAATCCAGAAATATCTAATATTAAAAACAAAATTGTACTACTAAATAACTACAAAAACGTTATTCAAAAAAATTAAATTAAATTTTTTAGTCTAACAAATTGAAATTCGAAAATTAAAAATCAAATTGTAATTAGATTACTCATCAAAAAATAATTAAGTTTTGTTCAATTTCCTGCTACAATAACAGGATTGAGGATACGATATACAGTTATCTATACAAATTATATTTAATAGTTACTATGTATAATTATTTTGCGTAATGTACAAATAGCAATAATGAAAACTTTTTTAATAAAACAGAACATATATATATATATATATATAATATATAGATATCTACAACATCAACAAACTTATATAACAGCAAAAAATTGTATATAGGTACATTAAAAAAAAAAATATCCTTCAAAAATTAACAGAAACCAAAAAAGGTTTTAATAGGATTTTATCCTTATTATATTTTAAAATAAGGAACCTAAAAAATAAAAGTTTCCTATAAACTCCTAACCTAGGCAAACAAAATTAAATACCTGTCGTTATTAAATAAGGATTCTCTTCGTTCATTACTTCTCATTTTCAAAAACAAAAACAAAATAAAAATTTTTAAATGAATTTTTAAATGAAAGAAATGGGTAGGAGATTTAATTATTGTATAAGTAAGTAAGTATATTAGAAATTCTTTGAAAATTTTCAATTTCAATTTGTTTTGTTTTGTATTTTTTTTTTTTTTTTTGTTTTTTAATTTTACCAGTAAGTTAACTTATCTGAAAAAATAAACACACCAGAAATATAGAAACAAAAAAGGAATTTTCCTTATTTTACCTGGAATGAAATTCACTTGAATTACAGACAGAAAGAAGAAAAACATAGCGATTATTATCTTTGCGAAAAAAACATTAAAAAAACCAATTCTGTTTTAATTTTTTTTTTTTTTTTATTTTCAGGATTTCTAAAGACTAGTAGAACATAAAACGTAAAAGCAAAACTTAAAAAAAAAAAAATATTATTTTTTGTTTTATTTTTTTTTGTTTTTATTATTTTAAATATTGTATTGAACAATTTGGGGGTCCTTATTCTTTATATTAATAATAACTATATAGATAATAAATATGTTTTTATGTGTATATATATATATGTATTCTGAGTCAATATTTCAACTTTTAACCCTCTAACAATTAAAACAATAATACACTGTATTGTTGGTTGTCTAAACCAGAATATGTCAAATTTTCCATTTATACCACTCTACACACAGTATCAAAAAAAAAAACATATTTTCAATCGATATAAAATCCTTTATCCTGCTTTTACTGATTTTTTTTGTTTTTCTTTTGTTTACAACACCTATCCAAATTTGTTTAAATAATTTCTCTGTAGGTGTATACAATTTTTATATTAAATTTTTGATATCAGGTTTTTTTTTATTATAAGAAAGAGCCTGACAAAGCTCATACTCACCTATTTTGATGGAATTTTTATTCTAAATTCACTTCAATTCGGTTTTTGAAATTTTGGTTGTTTGTTTTTTTTTTTTTTTTAATAAAACAGTCTTTATAAGAGTGAAAAAAATTTGCTATCATCGCATTAACTAAAAATTTATAGACAGTAAATATTTACCTAGCCAGAATATTAACCATAAATAAAATTTATTTTGCAAATAAAAGGGCCCAGTCATAAGCTCCAAAAAAAAAATACTTTAAAAAACAAATTTTAATAATTTTTTAACTTTAGACTTTAAGTAAAATATGGTTGTAATTTTAAAATTAAATTTATATTTAAGCTTAAGGTGTGTGTCATAGCTATGTAAAAAAGAAGGCAGGACAGAGACTATTGAATGCTTTAGACTAATTCCGGACTTCAGATGAGATTTTTTCTAACAATTAAAAGCTCCAACAAAATAATTTAAAAACAAAAAGAAAAAAATTTAATAAATTTTTGACATTTGCAATTTATGTAGTAGTAGTTAAAAAAAAAAAAATAAATAAATTAAACAAAAAAAAAATTAAATTTATATTTACATTTTGGGTTCACATCGTAGCTGCAATAAAAAAAACGAGACAGAAACTATTGAATACTTCGGATTCATTACGGTGGACTTCAGGAATTTCCTAACAATATAATAATTATTATGGGAAGAAAAAATTGGTGATCTGACCGACTTTTTAAATGGCAAACAGTTTATCCTAAGTGCTGTGTACTGATTTTCGTGGCAGAGTAAAACAACCAACATAAACAAATCTTCCTCAATATAGTAGTAACAATTCTTTTTCAGTATAGTGTCAGACTAAGATCCTTAAACATACTGAATCTCTATCGTGGCGCGTAGGACACTGATGACTTCTTGCACTACATCCGATATTTTAAAGAGTAATTTATTGTATTTTGTATTGATTACATTAAAATTTGACATTGATTACATCAAAAAGAATAATCATTTTAAACGAAGATGTGAGGCTAACAAGATACACAAGGGTTTTGTTAAAACACACACATCGAACTGATTATGATAAAAATGAACCAGTCAACAGATGTTGTACCACATTCGATAAATCTTATATAACACTTCGAAATCCACTTTCAGAACAAAATTAATTGAAGACTAAAGACTTGCACTGAACTGATTTTGATCCATGTCCTATCTTAATTCACATATACATTTCAATATTAATATTCTGATACGCTTAATACATCACTCATACCAATGTATTTTAATTTTCTTTGAAATCTATTTTTTTAAAAGAAAATCATTGGGTATGTTTTTTTTTTATATTTTACATTTTTAACAATCACCAATATATTAACAAGTATGTTTGTAGATTGACATTAGACAGTAGAATTATAAACGTATTATTCAAATATATTGTATTTGTAATCATACCGTATTTATGTAAAATACCTTCTTTTTATAAATGAATAAATGAATAGGTGTTCAACAATAAAATTTGCTTTGCAAAAGCAATTTAAATAGTCAATTCCACCTATCAACAAACCTAGAGTGTGTTAATGCCCTAATTCTCTACGCACCAAATTGACTTTCATAATTTAAATTGGCAATAAACAATACAAAATTTTAAATTATCATATACAAACATATACACAGATTATTTTAACCCTCGGTCAATGTGACTGCTACCAAAATAATTAAAAAAATTCATCATTGTCCTGTAATCTCATCCGTTGGAGATATATCATTATATATCTGTAAAAATTCTATTCTAAGTCATAATAAATTCTGTCTGTTGTAAAGTGATACAACTGCTGCCTGTTTATGTCTGAATAACTTCATTTCGAAAAACATAGATTTTGAAAACTTTTGTAGTTGTTTTTTTCTAGATATTAAAATTTTTTTTTTGACTAGCTGGATCATGACATACTGTACAATAAATCTATATAAATTAAATCTTACTGCAGGTCAATTTAACATCAGAATCGCTTACAAATGGTTCGAAACAATATTTATGTTAGTAATGGCAAAAATATAATGAAGGATATACCATATAGGGTTACTTAAACCCATATGGGATTTGCTTAAAATATATATTGATGATGAACTTAAAGGGAGAATTTAGTGTAACTAAATTTTACACTTTAAAAAAGTAAACCCGAAACCTTAATTATATGAATATGGCATAAGTGATGTTGGACAAAAATTGTAAAGTATTTTTGTCTTGCTGAGAGGAAACAATTCGCATGTACAGAAAATTGCATAAGTCAAATCAAAAAGCGGCCTGTTATTTAACTCTTTAATAGCTATATATATAGTTTTGCCGAATTAATTTTACGCAGACAACCATTTCTATATCCTCATCTATGCTGATGATTTTATAGTTTTATATGACGCTAATTTTTAGTAGTAAATGAATTATGGCCTTACTACAATATATAAATGGATGTCCACATTCGAATTGACTATAAATATAAATAAACAAAGTATATACATTTTAGTTCTAAACATTTTATATCGGTATATCTGAATACAAATTTTACAAACTGATCTTAACATAGCTTTACGTTTTATACTTCGATCATATCTTCCATGTCAATAAAAAGGTGCACATACAATAAAATTTCCGAAAAAACATTAGATAATTATTAACTAGAATATTCTATATAAAATATAGAATATTACTATTAACAATCAATTTCGAATTAGGTTGGTTAATAGTTTTACTCTATGGCTTACCACAGAACTAATTTTGGTAGATTTAAGCACATTAACATAATGTTAATATTGTGAAATATACGCAAATACAATAAATGACTTTACCTTTTAAATATATTTATTTTTAAACAAAATTATTACACCAATACACAAATTAAACAACTTTCACTCTAACACTTTTAACCTTCATTTAGTATTAAGAATTTATGGTATTTATTATAATTTGCTTTCCTTTTAAAATTTTGTAAATATATTTAAGTAAACATTATGTTTGTTTTAAGCCTGAAAACACACACAATATTTTATTTAAACTTTTTTCTACTTCCTCAGGGAGCATAGATTAACGAGACAGTCGGCTTAATCAATTACTTGGAACTATTAAATGTTTTCCAAATTATTTACGCACCTTTAGGAACCATAGAACAGATACGACATAGACATAGTTCCGATTCCGACATTTTGATTCAGGAACTTGGCTTCATTAATTGCTTGAAAACATTAAATTTTTCCCACAGTATTTGATTATGTCCAGTTATTCTATTTAGAGTCAAAAATGAGACAGTCTATAAGAATACACTGATCTTCACAGTAATATTAATCCAATATATTCCAATCATATATAATACAATCTTTTTAAATAATTTTAAGACATTAAAAGAAATGATTATCATAAATTGTTTAATCTCTAAAGAATCCATCCAAACGTTTCTCATTTCTAAAGTTATGGTTTGAAGAGTATAACTTATATAAATCACTACACAGCTTTCATAAATTTTTGAGTTCATATATTTTACTACAAATGCACAAACAACCTTAGAAAATCAAGAAATATATAATTATATATATATATATATATCTTTATATATATATATATATATATATCTTTATATATATATATATATATATATATTTCAAATGCCAAGATGAAATAGGTCTACTCACTGCCAATAAAACAAACAAAATAAAAATACTTCCATATAAAAACGAATAACAACAAAAAAAAAACCAGAAAAAAAATAATCAACAATGATCCTGTCAAAACGTTTTTCGTTTTTTTATCCCTTTAAAATTTATCAACAAACAAAAACAAATAAAATATAAATAAATAAAATATGAAAAAAAAAATGTATTTTTTTTTTAAATTTCTTGTCAAAAGGAATTATGATGACATTGCCAGAACATCCTTTTCAATTGTTGAAATAATGTACTAAAGCAAAAAAAAAGCAATAACAACAACAAATTATGAAATGAAAATAGAATAATAATTTATAACCCTAAAGCAACGATCCTTAAAACATACACAGGAACATAATAATATCCTGTTATTACACATTATATAGTATAGACAAACTTGGCAACATTTATTTGGAGCCACTTTTAATTTGACATATTCAGGAACAGAATCTTAGGAGTATTAGAGTAGTATTCAAGTAATCAGTAGTAATTCAAAGTTCATTCAGAGATGGGAATTTTATATTATTTTTCGTAATTGCTAATTAGATAAAGTGCATTAACTTCTTTAACAATGGATTAAAGTAATCATTTTAAATTATTTTTTTGAACTAATTCATTAAAATGATTATATATAAAAAATAATGCATTGCATATGCATTGTTTTCATATAATACATTACGTTTCCATTAACACTATTTTGTAATGAATTTAAATAAAGCTTTATTTTTTTATATAATGCATTACCAAAAATATTTTGAATTATTTAAATTACTTTTGAATTATTTTTGGTAATGTATTATATGTAATGCATTATTTTTGAATGTGATGTATTATGTCAATGCATTACTTTTTATTATTAATTCAAAAAATTTATTTTAGTGCATTATTTTATTTCATTACAAAATAATGTTAATGTAATAAAATAAAATAAAGCTTTATTTTTTCATGTAATGCATTACCGAAAATATTTCGAATTATTTAAATTACTTTTGAATTCTTTTTGGTGTAATGTATTATAATATGTAATTTGAATTATATATAATGCATTATTTTTGAATATGATGTATTATGTCAATGCATTATTTATACAATACAATAATTACAATAATTATTAATTCAAAAAAATTATTTTAGTGCATTATTTTAATTCATTACGAATAATGTTAAAGTAAACGTAATGTATTATAGAAATAGTGAATACGTAATGCCTTATTTTTAATATTGAATTATTTATATTATTGAATTAGGTTACAAAAATAATGGAAATTGGATTATGGAAATAATGTATTAATTCACATCTCTGTGTATTGTATGATATATTTGTAATTTAAAGCAATTTCATTTACAATTTAAACATCTGTGACTTCTTCAAACACTACTACTATTTCAAACTAACACCCATCTTGCAGAAATATTCTTTAATATTTACTTATCTCAAAAATGGAGTTTTAGCGGATTGAAATCCGATGGATATGTAACTCATAGATCAATAGAATATTTCTTCTGTTTGATCATTCAGCCAGTGTCAAGAAAGTTTGGTTACAGTCCTCATCATCATCATTGTCTTGCAACCCCATCCGTGGGGCATAGGGCGGTTACAGTCCTGCCTATCAAAAATTATTTTTCTATCGGATTAACGTCCGTTAAAATATGAAGAAATCTATCAACTGAATCTACTAAATATGTTGTTTTAATGTTTTTGAACATAAACCGTTATATATGTGAGTCTCTGAGATATATTCGGTTTTTTTATCTCGTAAGATACAGGTCTGAAAATATTCTACCGTTCATCAAACATAAGTGGTGTCGTTGTGGAAATATTGTATATAACTCTAATAGTATTTTGTAGATTTAAAGAAGATAAAAAACCGAATATATCTAATAGAACAACAGATATAGCGGTTTATATAAACCCTAAAATAACAAGAATGTTTTCAAATGTTGTTTTTGTTCTTAAAGAATAAAATGCACCGCTAAGGGTACATATTTTTATAAAGCTAGAAACACCAGATATCCTTGAGGTATAAACATTTCGGCCTGCATTGGTACAAAATTTGCTTTAGAAAAGCCCAGCTTTTTAATTAGAACATTTTAATGCAAAAAATCCATTCAAGATAGATTTAACTCACAACTTTCAAGAACCGAAATTATTTGCGATGTACAAAATTGTGCCTCTAAACAAATGTCACAAACTGTATATATACAGTAAATGTAAATAAAATAAATTCACCAATGTATATGATGTTCTTCTTCAACACTTAATCGAAATATCAATTTGTCTGAATTTTATTTTTTTTTTATTCATATTGTTTTTTTTTTTATTGTATATTAGAATATGTACGTCAGCATAAAAAAGTGTCCTTTAAAGGACAAAATTTTTAGGGTATAGGCAATTTAAAATTAAACAAAAACAAAAATATACCAATAGAAATAAAATATTTACTTAAAAGCTTTTAAATTTATATTCACCAAAAAAACAAAAAGGAAAACAAACAAAAAAGGACATTATTACCAATTACATAATATATAACAAAGAGCTATAACCTATTTCATATATAATATGCAAATAAATAAATAACAAAAATAGAAAACACTTTTTGATGAAATAATTTTTACCTTGTTGTACCTTGCAATATTTTGTTTAACTTTAGATTGTTTTAATTTATTATGCTTACCAAATGTAAATTAAATTTTAAGTATGCTGGATGTCCTTTAAAAATGCAAATTATTATTATCTAATTTTATTTTTGAAATTTCCCACAAACACAAAAATTAAAATAATTGCTTTAATTTATTTTAACATCAGAAATTCTCGCAAAAATAAACCAAAAAAAAAATTGTGTTGATAAGCAGTTAAATATGGGGTGTGTTTTAAAATACCTTGAAAGGTGTAAAAAAATATAATTAATTTTGAAAATAACATTTTTGGCTAATACAAAAATAAAAATATTGAGTTGTAGAAAATGCAAATATACGGAGAGATTTTTTTATAGCACAAACTAACAAGCAAATTGCTTCGAAGAACTATGAAGTAAAAAAAGAATGCACATAAAAAGTAGTTCTTTAGTGAGAAAATAAAACCACCCCAAATATAATCAAAACAAATTAAAAATTTTGCAGTAAACTCAGATACTCTCACAACACATCTATGTAATACCAAAGAGATATTTTTGTTTCGCGGAAAAGTGCATATTTATTTATACTGAATTTTCATTGTTTATTTTATTTGTTTTTTATGTTATTTTTCAATTGAAAAAAGATAGCATAAAATTTTGTTATCTGAATGCCCTTCTGAAACAACAAAACTGTTTTGCTCATTTTTATTTCTAACTAAATGCAATAAAATCTGAAAATTTCCCTTTAACATGAAGTCTTTAGAGTAAACTTTAATAACGTTAATTAATTTCAGAAAATTAAAATTAAAATTTTCAAAAGTGAATTGAATTTTTCCGGGAAATTTTCCTCTATATTGCACAACTAAATAATGTGTGCTTATGTGCACCATTTGTGCATTTGTATATAGTTTTGTAAACAGATTCAGACTAATTTAAACAAATTCATTCGGTTGATTAATTTCTAATGATTTTTTCATGTACTCGTATAGGTATAACCGATAATGAAAATTTATATGGCTATAATAATGTAGGAGTATGTATCAGTATTAAAAAAGGTTTTTTCATCATCCTTACGGTGGTTTAACTTTTTTTGTAAACTCAATTGGGAGTCCCAAACATTCCCAACAACAAGTTGATATTTTGCAATTTTATTTACATAGTATTTTACATTTTACAGTTTTCAAAAAAAACAAAATGGTGAACTAAGGGCTGTTCAACTATATTAGATATTCAATGATATTAATAATTAAGAAGACAAATTGTCTTAAGTGTAGCCTAATCAATGAATAAAATAATTAAATAATAATATAATTAAAAAATAAATATACTAAAAAACTCAAATAAGTTTCACTGATGAATAGGTGATATAGTGTGTGTGTGTGTGTGATTGACAAAAATATTTCAGTGAACGTCTAGAAAGATCTGTGTAAATATGAAATCTACAATTGAAGAGACTGTTGCTCTCAACTGTATCAATATCAATACTTATTTCAAGTTGCCGCTAATTTTTACTTTTTTCTTTCCTCAGTCGAGTTCAAAACACTGAAGAAGTATGCAAGTAAGTAGTAGATGAAATATGCGTCTCTATGTGATTGCAAGCATATTTAGTAAAATTAAAAGTAAAGCCATATTCGAATATTTCTAATAACTATACACATTTTAACAGAAACAATTTTGTATGTTCAATTGGAGAAGAGCCGCCCGTGGCCGATCAAAAAGTACGACTTTTATGAGTCACACCCAGGACCTATATGGTTTGATGATTTTACAAGTTTTACTCCAATCCTAAAGAATAAATTTCTATAAAAAATAATACCAACACATTTTTTATCCCAGATCAAGGCTCCTCAATTTCCCCAGCACACAAGAAGTAATTAATAATTACCTGGTTTGTATTACAGGATTGTGAATCATTATGATACCTCATCACAATTAATAAATATATTTTTGACAAATTTTTAGGAAGAGTAATAAATAGCTTGTGGATTTTATATTGTGAATAAATTGTTATGAAAATTTGTTTAATCAAATTTAACTAAATTTAAAAAAAGTCTTTGAATTTGTAAATAACCAACTTGGAATTCGTGTCGTGTAAAAGTTAAACTAATAAACAAAATGTTTTCAAATTCAATAAAATAACTTTCAAGGTAACTTGTTGATATCATTTACAATTAACTTGATTTGATGACCAATAGAATGATGATAGTGAAACAACCTAGAATTGATAAAGTTTATCAAATTAATAATATTTCAGTTGCAAAATACTGTTTAAAATTAATTTTCACTATGTTTGTTTTGGAGCTATAATTGTTTTCGAACCTGCAACATTCTGATTCGTGGTCAGGTTGACAAATAGACATACACTCGACAGACATCATGTTAACAAATAGATTTTAAAATTAATCTGCACCATATTTTATTCTGTTTTATTGTTTTTGGCCTATTTATTGTTTTCAAACCCGTGACATAATGATTCGTAATCACTCGTCACCATGTAGGTTTTTAATATTTTCTCCAAAATTTATATAAATGGTTTTGTGTTACTAATATTAAAAATAAAAATTAGTGTAAATTTTGATTACTCAATTTCGTTTGTGGAATGTACTTATTCAAATTTTTTGATATTTCTGTATTTTGTATGGTGGGCCAAAAGCGAATGAGCGAGTGGTGAGTAAAAAATAATGTTGGCAAATTCACGTCAAGAGTTTCCACAACTCATTGTAGTCATCAAGAAAAAGATCAACTCCACTAGATATGGATTGTAAAAATAATATACTCTATTTTAGTAGAACTTACATACCTGATTAAAAAAATATTCTAGCAGGATCTAATATTCAACATACCTGAAAAGAAAAAGATAAATTTAATGTTAATATAAATCTATTTAAATACGTAATTATTAATATTATTTAATTTAAGAAATTTTAACAAAAATGAGTACCACATAATTTCATTGTATTTTTGTAGTTTTTTTGCTTCCCACTGTAAATTAATGAAACAAAAAAACATTTCCTTGAAAAAATATAATAACCTATGTTAAAACTCTCTTATTTTAAAATCAATTTATTATATGAAATTAATTGTTTTCGATTACTTTTTTGTTTCTTTAAAAAATCATCATCATTGGTACTGTCATGCCTCTTAGTCACATAGAGGTCCTTAGTCAATCTATATCATTACACAATTTTTTCAGTTCTATTTATTTTTTAAATTACACTTGCTTCAACAGTAATCGTTCGATGTCTTTTTGCTTAAATATCGATCCTAAAAGCCTTGTAGTCTACTTTATACTATATAATAAGTCATATTATTTGCCTTATGATGTTTCATTTCAGTCATCAAAAATTTATTCAACCTTTTGTCATTCACACCTATTTGTAATTCTGTCTGCCTGAGCTATAAAAAAAAATAACAACTAAAGATCAATATTTATCTTTTTTTCTCATTAGCTGAGATTAATAAGCTTTAAATTATTGTTTTTTTACACTCAGCTTACTTAAAAACAAATTCCAAATTATATAGGATTTCTTTTAACAAAATAGAAGCAATTTCTATTTTATAAAAACCATATCCATTTCAAGTATCAAAAATGCAAATAAAATTAAATATATTTCAAATATTTTATAATTAATATTTTTATACTTTCATTTAGAATAGACAGAAGGTTTAGGCTTCTCTTAAATGATTTCTGTAAAGGCTGTACAGATCAAGAAGAAGGCAAAACAATCCTAAACCTTTTTTGCACCCGCCTCGCATTGATTCAGACAATAAAAACGTATCTATGAGTCTATTTCCTACACTCACAAGGTTATATTCAGATAGAAAGTACTTTTGTTGTTCTGTAAGAATCTCAAATTGGTTTTAATAAGTAGGTGTTCCAACTTAGACCACAAACCTACCTACATACCTACTTAACCTAATTTTAGTTTAAAACTTTCTCTCTCTCTCTGTGGCTAATTTAAACAATTTTGTTTCATAACTTGGAATTGATTTTTTATTACAGGTTAAAAGCGAATTCTGACTGTTAAAATATACCTTGTTTAGATGATTCTTGCTAAATAAATTTAGTTGTTTTTAAAGGGAAATAATTATCGCATATAACGTGAATAGTTGTTCTGTTATAGAAAATCGGACACGAAAGCTTTTCGGAAATACACTCGAGTTTTCTGGATCTGAATAAATTTTAGGTTAAACTACCGGAATTATTGGGGAAATCAAAATTCTCTGATACTAATCCCTGGGTAAGTTCTATCACTCAAAACAGCCAATCTACATGACCTACTAGGTCACCTAAAACAACCAATAATATTAAATAGGTTTTCAAAAATAAAAATTGGGTTTTCAGATGCAATTGGGACGGCTACTTTCACCTACTTACATAACCGTTAAATTTATCAATTTAAAAAAAAATAGGTAAACCGGAAAAATAAAAAATCGTTATCTTTAAAATTGCATCTATTAAATACATTATTACAATCTTTAGACCTTCAATTGGTCGATATACATGTGATAAAAACTAAAAAATATATTTTTGTTAAATATGTATTCAAAAACTCAAAACCAATTTAAGTTAAATTAAATTAGTTCTCACATTTATTTAAATAAAATCATGAATAAGGATGATAAATACTTGTACACGAATTTTTCCATTCATTTTAATTATTTTTTTTATTTAAACACATAATTTATTGTGACAAACCCAATAATTAAAAACTCCTAAAAACCTATCAATTAAAAATTTTGTAAATATTCAAAATTAAATTTTAATTTTAATTTAAAAAATGGCAAAAAAAATTCCATTCGTGCAGTTTAGATAAAAATTTATTTTTTATTTACTATTTTCTACTCAATAAATTTTAATTTTAAATATACCATATAATATGCATGTACAATATGTATATGTATATTTTTTTTCTAAATAAAATTGAAATATTTATTATCAGATATATATGTATTTTTAAAAATATTGTTATTAACAATATCTGAAACAAAGACAAAACGAAAAAAGTAGTTGAATGTAAAAGGATATTAAATAGGGAAATAAATTAATCGTAAATTGAATTGCTTATTTTAAATAATATTTTCGTTTTAAGATTAATTTACATCAGGTATAACAATTTTTTTCAATTTCAGGCAATTGAAATTTTACAATTTTATCAAAGTAGCTATCATTATATTCCAATGATCGGAGAAGTCCCCGTAAATATATCGCTACTAAAATGTATTAGTATTATTGCAAGTACTATTCATACTGCAAGCCTATCAGCTAATATTAAAATTAATAAAATTTGTTTTTGTCAATTAATCAAAGCTGTTATTGACAGATGATAATACAAGATAAAAAAAATAATGGAAGAACTCATTTCTTGCAAGTTGACTATCGTACGAAACGATAATAAATTATACTAGCTATTCCCGGCGTAATATTCGCCGGTCTAGCATTAGCATTATAAATTAAACAATTTATTTTATTTGTTTATTTTCTTTATTTTCTTAAAAAAAATCAATGTTTTACATATTTTTTTATTACATAATAAGTTACAAATTGAAAAACTTAAAACTAAAATTCACTTTATTTAATATCTTAAAAATAGTTTAACATTTTAATACTTATTCAAATATTTCATAATATTTTATACTACACTAACACTATCAAAAGATCGTACTCTAGACAAAGCAACATACAACTGTGAAATAGAGAATTGTGATTTTAGTGAAATAGACCGACGAATGTTACGCCGGGAATAGCTAGTAATTTACAATATAGTTTGACCTATCTATAACTATTTTTTTATATTTTTTATTTAGGTATTTATTTATTTATTAAACAGTGAACCTGTAGATAAATCCGCAGGCCTACTTCAGGCTTATACTTTTTTTTGTTTTATTTTGAAAGCACTTTTCACTGTATGTATTAAAATTTTATTTTTACAACCGGTAGGTAGGTATTATATTACGTCGGTATCATAAATTATTATTATTGTAATTATTATTGTTATTTAAATAATAATAATAAAATGAATAAAAAAATTAATAAAATTATAATTTACAATATTTATAATATGCTTAATATGTATAATATAATAAATCATAATTTTATTTGTCTTTCATAGAATCAAATTGAAAATTTTGACCGCTAATAGTTTTGAAGAAAAACTTTTATATAAGGCAGCGTTTATACGTTTTTGAATTGTGTTTATGACGTATAAATGATGTTCATTAAAGTTTGACATCCGACTTTGTTATAGAATATCATAAATTTTTGTTTATCTTTGAGATATGTAATTAAAACTTTTGAAATAAAATTTGATGTAATTGCAATAAAATTTGTAAATGTAATAAAAATAAGTAAAACAAAACTTTCATGAAATAAAATCAGATTTCTAAACGCTTCCTAACAAATACTATTAATAGAGACGTACATTTCAACAAAATATGGCGATCAGAGATGTCGCTGGCAGTATAGATATAAAATTAAATGCATTTAAACTAAATACATACCACACTCACATTAAAAACACATTAAAATAGTCATAGACACGATTTTTGTGTTTTTTTTATTATCATAATAGCCCTAACTATTTCAAAACTCAAAATAAATAAACAAAACATTTGTTTATAGAATTTATATTTTTATTTCACTTCTTTTAAATTTTGGTTTTGACGTTTTGGTATGATGAGGTATGACCATTATAGTAAAGGTTATGATTGGTTACGACTTTGTTAAATCATATCGAATCATATAGGTCATTTAACGAAGTATCATATGACATCATATGACACCTTATGACTATTATGGTTATGAGTAAAGCCAATAATTATGCTTTTTCTCTTATTGTTCAGTATTTATTGATGTCTTATGACTATTATGGTTACGGGTAAAGCCAATAATTATGCTTTTTCTCTTATTCTTCAGTTTTTATTGTTATCCCGCTAGGGTCTCTGATGTAGGTAAGAGTAGTCTGTCTAACCTATTTTTCTTTTTAAAGTTTTTTTAATTTTTATGCTTACTAAATTTGCCGTGTATTGAATTGGAACTTGATAATAATGTCATAACATATTTTGTTTTTCTTGTTCTTAGCAGATCGTAAATTTCGGTTTATGATTCTCCATGTACAATTTTATATTTACTCAATGCTACTGCGCATTTGAATTTATACTTTTGAATTATTTGTTAATAAAATAAATAAATTTAAATTTTTGGAATTTGTGAACATTTCCTGGGTGAGGTAAAAATTATTTTAATTAATTTACTATTTGTTTTACCGGTAAGTTTTTTTTGCTGTAATATCGTAATATCGTAATATTTTGGCAAAGCTATTGTAATTATTTATAAATCGAAATAATAATAATATTCTGATAATTCGGTTCTTGTCTTTGCTACTTTGTTTTTTTTTTTTAAAATTAATTCATATAATCAGATAGTCAATGCTATTGCTCAATAGATGAATTGTTTTTAGGGTAATTTTAATTTGTTTTTGGTTTTATTTGGTTTTATCGTTTTTTGGTTTATGTCTTTAAATAAAATTTTTCACACTATCGTAATTCTTAATAGTTCTAATAAAGTTGTCTAATCTAGTTGAAAAAAGCTTCGTGTTGTAAAAGCTTTGTGAAAAGTTTAACAGACGTTTAAGCGTATTAATATATAAGATTATTTATTATCAAATTAATTATTTAAATCAGCCATTCCCAAAGTGGTCTGTGTGGACCCCCAAGGAGTCAATGAAATTTATTAGAGGGTCAATAGGGGGTCAATAAGTGAATTATTGTTATTGAAATTATTGACCTTGCAATCAGATTTCACATGTAAATCCGTAAACTTGGTTTAAAATCGTGGTTTAAAATCATTTAAATTTAAAAAGTTCTAAAAATTAATAATGTCATGTGAAAAAAGAAAATATCGCTAGTATTCTATTTATTTCCTCACCTTCAAATGAAACCTTACCTCTGTATCTTATTTGTGAAAAAACTTTTAATAACGATAGTATGAAACCATCAAAAATGAAAGGTCATTTAATAAGAATGCACGCAGATAAACAAGAAAATAATTTGGAGTATTTCAAAACATTCAAAAGTTAATGCGTTTAAAGAGCAAATTAAAATCATTTTTGATACCATCAACATCCAAAAACTGTGAAGGAGGACTTAACGCGCCATATAATATTTCCCGTTTATTTGCAAAAGGATGGTACCCTCATACAATTGGTGAAAATTTAATAATACCAGCAGTTAGAGAAGTGATATTTAGCATAATGAAAATGAATCCAGTTTTACAAAGTTTGCCCCTAAGTAACACTACAATTCAACGTCGTGTAGACCGAGTAAAATGACCGAATACAAGAGGGGACGTATACAAGAGGGGAAGATATATTTCATTGTTTTGAAAAAGTTTTGCAACAGTATGAAATTCCTCTTTCCAATATTACTCTAGCTTTCTGTGGCGGTGCACCAGCCATGATTGACAAATAACGAGGTATAATTATCAATAATATAGTTCCTAATATTCACACTGTGTTTTGGCTTTTGCACAAACAACATTAGGTCATGAGAAATATTCAAGAGGATCTTCACAAAGTGTTAAATAAGGTCATTAAAGCAATAAACACCGTTAAAGTTGACGCTTTGAATAGTCGCCTTTTCTCACAGTTGTGTGATGATAATGACGAAACTTATAATAATTTACTACTTCACACTGAAGTCCGCTGGCTTCATAGAAATATTTAACTCAGTAATAGAATTTCTTCTTGAATATAACAACTCTATGGTGGAACAATTAATAAATTACAAAAAACATATATGCTATTTGGCTGATATTTATTCTCTATTTAATGCCACCCAAACAAGAAAAAGATCTCATCGAAGTCAAAAAAATTATTTTGTTATTCCGTTTAAAAATTGACTTATTCATATCAACATTGAATCAGAAAGAATACTGTTATTTCAAGAACTTGATGAAGTTATCAGTTATCGAAAAAGAAAATATTTCATCCGTAGACTTATTATTATATACAACTCACTTAAAGAATTTGAAATATGATTTCAACATTAGGTACAAAGATATTGAAAATTTAAATGTGCATGGGTTGTGGATGATGCCACGTTTGCGTCATTATGTGTAGCTAATATGGCAATATCAACGACAAAAGTTGCAAGTTGAACTCCTGCTGTTAGTGGGACATTTTTTTCAGTTTATACAGGAGTCATACATGCCAGACTTTATCAAATACTTGGCTTATGTCTGCTATATTACAAATATTATAATATTATTTATTTATTTACGTTACTTTTTTATTCATAATTTATTACATTAAAAAGAGTTGGTTTGACTTATGTACATTTTATTTAATAACAGTTTAATGGTGATACTGTTAGTCTAGTCAAGTGTGTTTCAGTGAGCCTATTAAAACGATTAGCGATTTTTTTAATCGCTAATCGTTTTAATAGTACTTACAAATCGTACTTGCAAAAATACTTAATAAATAATTGACAGTTATATTATAGAAATGTTTTAGTACATTTTTAACAAAATTTTTGAATAATATTAATTTGAGCATGAATAATCCAATATCAATACTAATACAATATTATTTTTTTTACATATATACTGTTACATTCATATTGCCCTATTTTAAGGATATAAGATGGATTCTAATTTCCTGATAATATGCAATTTTATGTTAAATGCAATTTTCTTGCTATAATGTAAAAATATTTTTAGTAATTGAGGTATAATGTTTGTATATTTTCGTTTATAGGAGTTAAAAAATTTTAATTAATTTATTAATAATTCTGTTAATGTAAATATAGTCGTAAATCTTATACAGCTATCAAATTAAAATTTCTTTAATTTAATTACAAAAATATTAATATTTGTATATACAAGTATTTAAATGTGAATTTAGTATGATCTTTAGTATATCTCTTATATTGAACATAGTGAGAATAATTTACTAGTATTAATGCAGACCAGTTTTAGATATAATTGTCAAAACATTTTCACAAATAATAATTACAGTACTATGTTATAAACTTTAATTATAGTATCCTTTAGTTATGCCTAGATACTTTTAATACATAATAATTGGAAAAATATTTACAAGATACTAAAAGAAAAAAAGAATAAAAAAATACAAAAAAAAACAAAGAAAAAAATTTTCGGAAAATTTCAAATTTTGATTTTAAATTACTTTAGTTTTCGATTAAATTATATTTGATTAGAGAAGGATAAGGAGATTTTTCTCTATAAATCTATCTATATATAAATTTATTGATGTAGATCGTATTTATGAGTAAATGACATTTTGTAATTTAAACTTATTTTAGTATGTCTCTCTCTCATAAGAAATAAAATACGATTGAGGAAAAATTTATTTGATAAGAAAAAATAAAAAATTATAAATATAGGAAAGTTAGAAAAGAAAAATTTCTATTTGAGAAAATGTAGGATTAAAAATTTTATTTTAAAAATTCAAACAATTTGTTTTTTCATTTGTTTTGTGTTTAAACTTTTATCTTAGACATATTGTCTGGCAGTGTATTGATTGTCTTTTGACGAATAAATCACCTCGGGTTTGGATTTAAAACTATGTTATGAAAATTATTGAATTTTCTTTTTTGAATCTATTTATTTTGAAAAAGTTTTAGTTACTTACGAACTCATTTCTCATACAAAAAAATTCATTTAAAATCTGTCAAATTTTGGTTGAATATGTAAGCCTTTAATAGCGCACTTCCTTCGTTTTGACATACACATTTTTTCGTAATCAATTTTCTGTTAAAATTTAATTAAAATTTTTAATTCAAACAAAATCGTATCTACAATTCTATCTGTAGCAATAATCCAGTAAAAGTGGATATTTGGAGCAATTATATTTGAAAAGGTTTAATTTTCTGTCTGACATTTTGGTTTTAATTTTTAAAGGATTTTGAAATTTAAACCACTTTAAATGCATATATACAAATTATAAGACAAACAAATTAATTGCTGGCATCTGTGGATTTAAACAACTTGATGGAAAGCTCCTATCTTGAAATACCAAGTCACAAATGTACAAAAAGTTTATTCTGCCGGTGCTATAATGATTAAAATTCTGAAGCGAGGACATTGCCAAAAGCAAGTATGTACTAGAAATTTTTCACGGACAGATTTGGAGGAGAATATATTATATAATGTCGAATTGCGATTTCACATCTGGCCAACTACTAGAGAATGCCAGATCACAACGAGCGGTCGTCAAGGCTTTTTACCTAGATTGATCAAAAAACGGAACAAATGGGTTTCAAAGTAACTGAAGAAAAACAAGATATTGAAAATTAAAGTCAAGTGGCTCTAACAGGTATAGCAGATGAACGAAAATGCTCCAGCGAAGAGAATCCTTGAATTGAGTCCCAAAGGTACAAGATGTCGGGATAGAAAAACCATCGTTGAAGAGATGAATTATCGGCAGATATGAAACATTTTCGTATCTTCAACTGGAGAGAAGCCGTCCATTACCCAGAAAAATGTATGACGTTGATGAGTCAGGCCAAAAACCTACATGGTGTGTGACCATTTAACTAAGTTAGTAAGGTATAACACCGAATTATATCAACTGTTTTACGATATGTACCCGATATGGGCATTAAACCCTTAGAAATGATTCATTGACAGAGACCACATCTTCGTTGACGAGATGAAATATTTGGTGATATGAAAAAACTTTATATTTTCAACTGATGAAGATAATCTACTCAAAGCCGTAGTTAGCGAAGGAAAATATTGCCCCATGCTCAATTCGGGGCTGTTGGACCGATCATGCCGGACCGGTTCAGTTAGAAAATTCATTTCCAATATAAATATGCTTAGATGTAAGGTCTAAAAGTATAAAATATCTGTTCCACATAAAGAGAAATTCCTGATATACATATAAAAGTAGCGATGTAGGGAGGTTTGACTGTAATATGAATATTATGTATTAGAATATACAATAAAACATAGTTTAAGACGCTCACTATACAACATCGACTAATTCATAATCAAATATTATTTATTTAACTAAAATTCATAGTAATTCTCATATCTTAAAAAGTTATTAAAAACTCATAAATTTTATTAAAACATTGTAAATATTCGAAACAGAAAAATATGCTCCTTTAAAAACGTACTGTGTACACCTTCGAATATTGCAATATTTGACAAAATAACAAAATAAATATTTTTTTGGTTAAATAGAACTTCAAAATACATTTTGACTTTATACCAACATGTTATAAACAATTTTAATATATATATTTCGTATCAATGATCTAGGTATCCTTGTAAATATATATTTTCAATACAGAATAATCAATCAAAAACAAAAAAAAAAAATCAAAACAAAATGGTTCCTTGCAACATGTTAAAAATGTCTACATTTCTTTAAAAATAAAAAACAAAAATTGTTGACAAAAAATATTAAGTAGGTATATAAAGAAGGACTCTCGGTTTAAATATTAAGGGAGTCAAAATTGGGAGTAAAATTTGTTAGTATTAACAAGAGGTGTACTAAAAAAATACACTATAAATATTTTTCAAAAAAAAAAAAACAAAATGTCCTTGAATAATTTCAAAAATTTTATTTTGAATTGCAAAAATATTGGATAAAAATTTAAATGCTCGAATGATTTATTTACCTTTTATTTTTTGTTTCGTTTACCTTATTTTTCAAGGTAGTAAATAGAAGGAGTATGATTACAATGTTAGAGGTTGTTAAATTTTTCTGTTTTCGATCAATTTTCTTGTGGTTTTTTTTGTTTTTGTTTTGTGAAACAAAAAATCTGAAATAATGTTTAAATTCCAACTAAAAAATATTTTGATATAAAAATTGAATAAAAAAACAAAAACGGGTTATTGGCCTTGATGTAATCTAGAATTTCTGTACATAAAAACATAAAATAATATAAAATGAATATTTGCATTTATAATGGTTTATTTATTTGCTGAAAAAAAAAAACAGAAACAATTATGGGGTTTGGGTTGGAAAAAATCTGGTTCAATGATTCCATAAATGTATAGATAAAAATATATTTTGGTTCAGGAGTTATGAAAAATGGAGTTGAAATTAATTTGATATTTTAAATTAGAATCTATTTACCACAAATTTTAATTAATACTTTCCTGCAGATCTTGTTTACATACCAAATCTTGTGTTAATTCAGATTTAGTACCAATCCCACTATTAATTATTTATTTTAAACTCTATTTTAGTATTTTAAATTTTTTTCTATTAGCAACAATTATTAAACAATATCTTAACATGTATAACAAAATCTTAGTTCGATTATGACGAAATATCGGCAGATATGAATCAGTCGTCGATAGAGTGGACCTTTGCTGACGACACAAAATATTTGCAGATATTATAAAGCTTCGTATTGCAGATAATCTGCTCAAGGTCGTTGTCAGTGGAGAAAAATATTACCCAGACCTAATCAAGGTCGCCTAGAGACTTATTAAATAAATATTCTAATGAATACAAATATATATGAAATTATAGTTGTGAAGGAAGATAAAAAATAATATTTTGTATGGCGTTGACAACGAATTTATTCTAATTTAATAAAAAAATGTCACTATCACAGTGACAAAAACCTTACAAAATGCCAAAAAATAATTTGTGATTATTTTTTTGTCACTATCACAGATAATTAAATAATTACTTATCTGTGCTATCACCTTACAAAATCACAGAATGTAGTGTAAAGGTGAGATTATGTATTCAATTAGTATATTTGTATACATTTGCATAGTTAGAAATTGCAATGTTCTGATTTAATACTGTATCAACTAAATTTCAATCCCTGATTGCCACATCGATAAATTACATTTCTCTGCTAACCTATTGATTAACCCAAACATATTAAATACAATATTGGAAGTTGAACTTATAATTGTATATTTTAAAATTGTAGCTAAAATATTATAATAAGCCATATTTTTAGAAGTATCAATAACATAATACATATAACACATTGCTATAACTCTTCCAAAGGTGACTTTTTGGTGTTATCGATTTTTTTCGAACATTGGGGCTTTTAATAATTATTACCGATAATTTCAAAACTACTTTGATACTATGAAATTTAACCCCCTTTTAATAATAGTTTTTAATATTTTTTGAATACCTAAGTATTTGATCTAGACTATGAAAGCTGTCATGACTCTGATGCTCATGAAAAAAAGGAGGGATTAGGTATAGTTATTTTTTCGCGATGTAAGGAAAATTTGGAAAATTGATGACACCTGTTTTCGCATTTCTTTTTAATGTGACTATAGTACGTTTATGTATATCTAGTGTTTATGATTCCCTTCATGTTACACAATTGGAAGATATATCGGATAATTAAACATTAAAACAAAAAACCTTCTGAAAACACACACTTAAAAAATGCTTAAAATATAAATTTGTAGAAGAAAAAAATCAAATTATCACGATGGCACTGATTCATTTTACACCTCCATTTATTTACTTTTACTTATTTTAATTTAAAAAAAAAAAACGTCTTTGCACAAATCACCTTGAATAAACCTCATTTTCATTATTTAATTTAATTAATTAATTTGTAATTAAATAATCATTAATTTATAATTATTATTAATTTTCATGTAGATTTTACATTTTTTTTATTACTGGTGAGCTACTGATAATCGATATTTGTACCTCTCTTGTTTTTTATTTATTGTTTTTTCGTCCTCTAATCATTTTGAGATTTTTCTACTAAGATACTGATGATTGATTTATACTCACTCTCTAGGTTTTGTTTTTCTTTCCTAAATAAATTCATTATTTTTCTATTTTGTATTTCCTACTTTACCTAAATTTTATTCAACTCTTTCCAAAGTGATTTTGATTGTTTTTAGTTTTCCTGTCATCCACCAATTGTTAATAAATGAATAAATCACTGTGTATAATTTAAATTATATTCAATAAAAATAATAATAAAAATAATAATAATAATTTATAATAATAATAATAATTTATAATAATAATAATAGTAAATGAAAACTTTATAATAAAATTCTATTTCATTATTTTTTAATAAAATATTACGAAAATCCAATGTAATTCAGCCGCCTGATTCCGCATTACAAAGTATTGTAATTTTAATTAATTCACTTTTCAGTAAGATTCCAATTCAAATAGAGGTAACTTGAGCTTAAAAAATAGAGTCGAGTTAAATACAACCAAATCTCATAGCTGTATTATTTCCAGAAAAATTTCCATTTTTGATCCAGAGTTCCAAGAAGATAAACTTCAGCAGTTAGAAAGCTTAACGTATATGCATTTAAATCGAAAAATGAGCACCAATGCAATAATCGGAAGCCTACTTTGGCCTACTTTTCTTCCAGTGACCTCTCCAAATTTATTCGGAAATCAATTCTTAAATGTGTTTATACTTTACTTAAAAATGAATTCGGCATCATGACGCTTATCACTATCACTATCACAGAATGGACTAGAATTTGTATGAAGAGTTACATAAACATCAATGTACACGATGACGACAAGAAATGACAATTAAATCTGGGTCTAGTCTTCATTGGTTTCATTTAGTGGTCATTGGTTACATCTAAAAGGTTTTGAAATAAACTTTAAAACTGATAAAGTTTCGTCCACCGGTGATGGTTGTAAAATGATGGTCAAATATGGGCGGGAATGCCCTGTAATATGTCAGCTTTGGCTGATAACTTAATTCTCTTTAATAAACTGTATATTTTTTTTGTAAATTAAAATTATGATTTTTTACTTAGAATCGGAATCGGCGGATTTCAATTTTAAGAATTCGGATTCGGCGAATCCAAAAAACACCGAGCTTTAAAAAACCCTAATCAAATATGATTAATGAATCGCCAGCATACACAAACGATTTTCCGTTTAAATTTAAATTCGAAAACTACTAACACAACACACAAATAATACAGGTCCCAGCAAACTTCCCTGTATTACACCATATTCAATATTATTACTAAATATAAACTGACTTGTTACATTATTATATACTGTTTTCTATATTCATAAAATAGTTTTCGAATCAGTTGGAATCAAACTCCACATTCGTACAATATTCTTAATAAAATACGTCTATCCACAGAATCAAAGCCTTTCATCAAATTAAAGAATATTAGACTTACTTTTTAATCTTTAGTAATGAGTAATAACTCTTGAGCATGGCAAATTATACATCAAAAAGTGCTGCCTTAGTATTAAAGTGCTTCATGAAATTGTATTCTTGCTTCCCAAATATATCATATAGGTGATTAATTTGAAGTAGCACAATGTCACTTTCCGACTTAATTTTATTAAATTTTTAATCTGCTATTTTTAATTACTAAAGCAATATCTTTAACAGAAATTATAAAAACAAAAAAGGTCCTAATAGTTGGTCAGAAATGATATTGAAATAGATGATCTCAACAAAACACTATAAACTCTATTGGCTAAATATGAGTTGATCAATTTTAAAAAGATTAACGGGAAAACTATTTTACGTTATTTAAGCAATATTACACTACATTGCAAAAGCTTTACAAGCTTTAAAATCAGTATAGGCTGCATCTGTTTGTAAACCTTTTTTTCGATATTTTTAATAAATTTTCAAACTAATTCAACAAAATTATCCAATAAATTCAAGTCGTTACAATTGATTTATTTTTTATGAATCCACCATTTAAAATTTTTTTTGTTTAAAAAAGAATAAAAGTTAAACAGAGCTAACATGAATTTACAAAAATCTATATTAAATTTCTCATCTCCAATTTTTCATAAAAAATATTTTATTTCTTTTGGTTACAAAGAACTCATAACCATTACACACAATTATATATTAATCATGATAGACTAAAATTATATTTATATAACTCTACTACATTCAAATGAAGGAGTCTATAACTATAAATACGATAACCCGATATCAATAAGATTCGATTTGCAAAAGGAAGATCAACAAACAGAGCTTATCAGTCCCAGACAGCAGCCGTCATCAAAGCTAAGAATTCAAATCAAAACAATTTCTTCTAAAATAAATCATTTTTTGATATCCAGAATTCCAAATTTAAAATTTCATTTTCCCAAATATCTAATATAAATAAATTTATTTCCGTAAATTTACATTATAGCCCTTGAAAAGTAGATACACATTAATTAAAGTTCTCTTTTATATTAAAATTTATTTTGAAAATTTTCTAAAAATGCAACCTAAATTATTTACAATGTAATCTATACAAAATTACATGAATTCATTTAATTAAAATAAATTAAATTTTCTATTTATAATTCATTAGAGATTCATTTTAACCTCAAATTATCCCTTATACTTTCGACGTATACGAAATTCATTAGAAAAACAAAAAAAAAAACAAAATAAACCAAAAAAAATAAAATAGCAAATAATTTTGAACAGTGCGAGAATCAATTTTCTATTTATTTATATATATTATGCTCTTATATATAATATTTACTTATATATTATATATACAGTAATTTGTAGTAAATTACCCTCATTATTTACAAATCATATACATACATACTCGAATTTATTTATTTTTATTTATATTTTTTTTTTTTTGTTTTTTGTTTTTCAACTCAATTCTCATTATTTAAAACAGGACCAGCAACAAAGCAATATTTAACAATCCCCAGTTTAGTGGTATACCTATATATCCTATATATAGAATAGAAGTAGAAAAATAAGGAACAAAAATCAAAATCAAGTAATGTAAATAACTTAAATTATATTATGTTGTAATATACACTGAGAACAATTTGAATAGAATACCTAAATAAACAGTTATTTTTTTATTTATTGCCAATTTATTTGCCAACAATTTAAAATTCTTGTTAAATTGCCCCAAGTCATTTTTGTTTGTTCTACAACTTAATTGTGGATTATGTAATCTTGCAAAACATTTTTATTTATTTATTTACACCGGTGGTTCTCTATATTAATATACAGCCATAGATCCATAGAGCCAGGGCTGGGCCTTTTTAAATTTAAAACTAGGTAAATTTCATTTGTATAAATATTAATTTAGATCCGAAAAGTAACTTATATACTACCAAAGCAAATATACAATAATGAAAATAAGGTTAGATCATTTTATCGACCTATTAGTTTGTTACCTAATATAAGTAAACTTTACGAAACATTAATACATAACAAAATAAATAATTTTGTCAAAGATAAAAATCTACTACCAGAAAACCAATTTGGCTTTCGGCATAAACATAGCTCAGTAAATGCAATAACCAAATTAACTTCTGACATATTCTGGTATATAAATAAAAAATTTGGGATAGGGGCATATCTAATCGATCTAGAAAAATCATTTAATACAGTCTGGCTTGACGGCTTAATTTTCAAACTAATTCAGTATAGATTTCCAGATGGTTTGAACTTAATTCAAGACATGATCTCGGAAAACGAATTTATTACAATGAATTAAAACCATAGATCACAAAAAAAATATAAAATGGAAAATGGTTTACAACAAGAAACAGTTAATTCTCCTATACTGTTTACAGTTTATATTATAGACTTACTAGAAAAATTGAATAAACTAAAAGGCTTAAATTCAACGCTAGCGTTTTGCAGATGATATCATACTTTATTTTGCAAGAAATTCTGTAGAAACGATCCAAAAACACGTTCAGAAGATATTCAACCTTACAGTAGATTATTGTAGTGTTTGGATAATTAAAATTAATACTAATAAGTGCAAAACAATTTTATTCCGCAATACTGTGGATAAACCACCTGCAACATTAAAAAAAAATTGGAGAAATTTTAAAATAAAAACGAGTAACGGTGAAACTTTAAATAGTAAAAAAATAGTTCAGTATTTAGGTATATATTTACACCGAAATTTAAAATTTACTGATCATTTAAATTATATTCTAACAAGAGGCAATAAAGCCAAATGGCAGCCAAAAAATTGTTTTATAACAAAGATCACAACCGTAGAGTAAAAATAGTTGCTTATCAATCACTTATCAGACCAATATTGGCATATGGGACACCTATATGGTTCAATATAAGTGCTAGCCTAATCGAAAAAAATAAGAAGGTTCAAGAGTAAATGTATGAGAGCTTGCATCAACAAAACGCGTAAACCCGAAACAGATTTCAAACACTTTTATTCCAATAAATATATATATATATAAGGAAGCTAACATTGTTAGGTTTCACAATTTTATAATAAAATTGTTCCGAAACCACATTGATCGCTCGCTAAAAACTTCGGAAAATGGATTAGTATCCAAAATATACTATCATAACGAGGAATATATTCAATATAGTATAAAAACGGGATTTATTGTTCCCGAGCACTTTATATATACAGATGGAAATGGTTTTATGCAAAACCGTGAATACGTGCCTCTGTTATATCATTATAATAAAAGGGCCACATGAAAAATCATTGATTTTAATCCCAATATTTTGGATAACTCGATCTTTAAATACGATATGTTTATTCCTAACAATGATAAGCGTGTTGTAAGAAAGCATTGGTGGTTAGAAAATGCATACGTTCACTATTCGTGTTACCTTTTTATCTTGCTGCAACCCATTACTATATTTTATGTTATGTTGACTTAATCAAGATTTTGAATTTATGTTGGTATACTAAATTTCATCCTAGATGCTGTGAAGAATTGATTTAATTAAGGATATGTGGTATTTCTTTCGGAATTGTAGGGTTTGTAATGATCTAAATTTGTTTTGGGAGATAATGTGGTTATTGAATGAGCTTTCTTTGGATTACATAGAAGGTTGAGAATTTTGTATATAGGTGTTTGTGGGTTGGGAGTGTATACTCTATGCATAACCGTGTGAACTCAACGCCTAGAGCACGTGATATTATGTTGATTGGGTCATGGATATTGATATGGTTGTTATGCCTGATCCCATAACAAAAGTGATTGAAAGAGTTCCAGACTGTTTAGCGGATATGCGCCGAATTAACCCTTTGGCATATAATAGTATATTTCTTGGACAATAAATGCTTTTACATAGTATTAGATTTTATTTGTGTTTAGTTCATTAGGACTTACATCTCTATTAAAACAATTATAACGTCATTATTAAATGCTGCCCAAGCTTTATTATATAATCAGATAAATTATGAATTCAATTGTTAATAGAACGATCTGTCATAGAGATTTGATTGTGAATATGCTTCTCGGAAATATTCAATCTTAATATAAACTAAAACAATTCTGTGAAATTTAATCCTTCACTTCTTTCGTTTATATTTTATGTACAATAAATCATATCGCCATTCACCTACAGAAACAATAACTGTTTTTATTAATGGATGTAAGCAATCAGGTAAAAACTTCTAAAATAAAGTCAATCACTTATTTTGGTTCAACATGATTCTGACAAAGAAAAATCCTAGACTCAGATATCACCTGTACAATTATAATACAATTACAAAACTCGGCTGCTATCTTTGACTGATGGCAATTGTTTCGATTGTCTCAATGTATGATTCATATCATTTGTAGTCATCATTGACTTGATGAATTGGTTAGTATGGTACAGTGTAAATTTGTGGCTTGTGGCGAATCTCACAAAACTTCTCAATTATAATCTGATGAGTGTTGAATGAATGAGACCGAATTTAAGAGATATTTCTATTTGAAATTTTGTTTTAAGATTACTTAAGCTCTTTAAATGGAACTTTCAGAATATCCTGTATAATTTTATTAAAATGTAGCAAAATTTATTGGACTATAAATTCTGTTTCTCCTCTGGCTCTAGGTGATTTATTTAATTTCAGTAACACCACTATGTTTTGACACACGCAAATTACTATAAATATACTTATATGGAGTAAAGCTTTATTTTACTAGTATTTGAATCTTACTTATTTTTTTGCTTCTACCACTATTTGAAAACTAAGCGATTACTTGTAATTTCAATCCTGTGATTGAATATTTTCTACTAAGTACTACTTCGTAAATTATAATTGGAAAAAATATAATTGCGGTATTTCTTGACTTAAAAAGGGCTTTTGAAACAGTGGATAGAAGTATTTTACTGGAAAAAAATTTCAAATATAGATGGTTTAGCAGTTTTTTAACGGGAACACAAAGGACAAAAATTAATGGAATAGTATCTGAAAAACAAATTATAAAATTGGGGATTCCACAAGGATCTATACTGGGGGTACTACTATTTTTGATTTATATTAACCATATAAAAGATGGTGTAAGCCTTTCTAAAGTGTCATTATTTGCTGATAATACACTTATTTATATAAGATTGGTGAGGATATAAATGAAATGAGTAGTGCATTAAATAGCGATTTGGATAAACTTTTTGAATGGCTGTCTAAAAATAAACTAAAATTGAATATATGCAAGACCAAGGCTATGTGTTTAAGCTTAAGGAATACAAATATTAGTCTAAACATAAATAATGAACTGATTGAATGGGTGAAGGAATTTAAGTACTTAGGTGTTGTTATTGATAATAAACCCAGATTTAACGTACATGCGGATAAAATATGTTCCAAAATAGCTAAGAAGATTGGTTTTCTATAGCTAGAATAAAAAAAGAAATATCGAAAAGATGTGCAATATTAATATATAACTATCTGAACTTGCCACATTACACATCTATATTTGCTCTTCAATACTATATAGATGTAGTTCGGAAAATATTAATAGACTACAAGTTGCAGAATAAGGGCATGGGAATAATACTAAGATGCGGACTCCGACAAGAGTGACTGATATGCTGGGTAAATCTGATAACGTTCGTACCTCAACCCAGTTTATAATGTTTTCAATTTTAAGGACATTTATTTTCCAACGGTATTTCATTCGGCTTTTAGCAATATTGATTCAATAATTTCTTACTTTTAATATAGTTTTACTTTTCATCTTAATTTTATAGCATTTTCAAAATACTTCATTTTCGGCTTCATCTTATTTTTTATCTTTTTTGGTACAGTTGGTAAGACTATAGGATGAATTTCTTTACACGGAGTATTTGTAGGTCTAAGCTAATTTTGGTTTATAAATACTACCATTTTATTGTGAAACTGGAGTGAGTCTTCTTAGCACTGCATATAACAAACACTGAATATATTTTTTCTGAGTTTATTCTCGATTTAGGTTATTACATGTTAGATCCCCATTCCGAACATGGTCATTCTTAAGATTCGTGGATTATTTTGTTTTCTGTTTTGACATGCATTTCTTTATAAAAAGTTCTTGTTGTAGGTCTAAAATCATTTTGGTTTATAGATACTACCCGTTTATTGTGAAACTGGATATTATATATATATATATATATATGTTGTTTATATATGAATTTAATCCTTGCTTCGAAAATGATCATTCCTAAAATAAATCCATTATTTTATATCTCATTTACTTAATCACATAGGACGTGAATTACGAGATTCATGAATGTCTAGTCGACTGTAGAAATCTTCACTATTTATCTTAGACATTGAATTTGAATTTATTATCTATAATAATAGCTAATCGGTTTTCTAAAGAGTGATTCCTTAAAACAACCAGAAACAACAAATAGGTTACTCGAGTCGTCTCATCATAGAGGCACAAATAAATGCTAATTCGTTTTCAAGAATCAATTTCTACGCACCTACAAAATCGGGTATTCAATATCTATTTAACTATTCAATCAATATTTAAATATCAGCTAGGTATATAATATTTTACTGATGACCTCCACTGTATATTTATTTATATATACATGTAAATATAAATTTCTGGGTAATCTATTTTAAGGACTTTTAGTTAAAACAAAAAAAAAAATAGGAAGAAAAAATACACATTAAATAAAGTATTCACAATTTTGTTTAATGCGAAAATAATCACAAAGATTTCCAATAACAAAAAAAAAAAACAAAAATAAATCCTTTTTTTTTTATCTATTTATTTTTGTGTTTTTTTTTTTTTTATTTATAGACAAAATTCCTCGTGGACGATATTAAACGTAATAAAAAAAAATGACTTTCCAAGGCCAATTGTTTTGTTTAGTTGTTGTTCTTATTTTTTTTTTTTTACAATTAGGTAGCGGAAAACAAGGACTCAATATTTTTTGTTATTTAATTTTTTTTCTAACATTTATTTTCATCTTGAGAGTGAACAAGAAGAAAATCATTTTTTGTGCTTGTTCTCAAATACACTTTTCAATGTATGTAATTGAAAAAAGAAACAAAATCAGAATAAGAAAAATCAAAAATAGAAAAGAATGTAATTCACAAAGGAATGAAAATTGAAAATTCCCTTAGATCCTTTTCCCGAAAATTTTAATTTGGTTGGTTTGTTGTTTTGATCGTATTTCAATGTACAGGAAATCAAAATTGCTAACAGAAAACAAACAAAAAATCATCCCTGTTGTGTTGTTTTGTATTATTTTATCCGTTGTTATTTTTCTATTATGTATGCTAGGTCCTATATTATAAATTTTTTTAATTTATACACACTGTCACAGCAGGATGTTTTTAATTTTTTATTTTGTACTTATTTTGATATTTATCAAAAAGAAAATTATTATTGAATTTTAGTAAAATAATTTAATTATAATTTATGAATATTTTGCAATCCTTTGAATTTCAATTGGAAATACAAATTATATATATAATATTCTGCATTTATCTGGATGTTTGTAAGTTCGACGGAATACTCCAACACATATACAAATTGTGACATCATGTAATTGTCATAAACATGGTATCTGTATATGTAAATTTTGCACCTTACTACAAATATTCTGTTTATATGGTAATTAAAAGCATTCTAATTCTAATAAAGGTATGATATTGATAAATTAAGCAAATACATAGTTTTCTTAAACTTGATATGAAAACTCTAATGAAGGAAGAAATGCTAGAATTTATTTTGCTTCCGTCATTTATGGCGGGTTACAAAACTAGTTTTAAAATATATTGAGTTGTAGGTATTCATTCTTATTTGATTTTCTGAACGACAAGTTGGAGTTCGATAAAATGGTGATGTTGACGATGAAAGTGATGTTGATTTTGGCTTAAATGATCTGTGATAATCAAAAAAAGATTGAGTTTTCTATGACTTCTTTAGTTTGGCTATGACTTCTTTTTTTTGCTCTTCATAAAGAAATTATCCTCCACCTCACAAATATAAATTTTTGTTATGGCTTCAACATAATGGTCATACCAGTTCTTCAATTAAATTAAATTACAACATATTTCATGATACCTACATAAAAAAAATTTTTCTGACTAGAAGGTTGTATATTTGATTTTCTTGAAACAAACGGGATTTTGCCTAATTTTTCACTTGAAATAAAAAATTTCCAATAGTACACGATATTTTATAGAATGCATGTAACACGTACGTTGTTATTTACTTATTTACTGCCCAACAGACTAAAAAAAAAAAAAATTTATACTCTGTGAGATAATAATTTAAATAAATAAATAAATAAATGTAGGTCGTGACTTGACTCCATAAACCTTCTCAATTTTGTCGGTCGCGAGCAGCTTCCCTCCAGTTGAAGATACGAGATTGTTTCATGGCTGCCGATATTTTGTATCTCCAACAAAGTTTTGGTTTGTCCCGCAGCATTTTCATACATTCTCTATAGTTTTTCTAGCTAGTGTAGTTTCTTAACTTGTATTACTAATTTTTCCCCTCTTTCAAGGGGGTGACCCTAATATGTCAGGGCCGGCATATAGGCTTTTATGACCTTGTTCACCCACAACTTAGTTGACCCTTTTGATAAAGGCCAATAGGTTTGAGGGTTCTATCCTGCAGAAGCTTTCTGAGGTTATGTAGTGCGTTTCCAACAACCTGAGTCTCAGCATTGAAAGAGCTAAGCACTAGGAGCACAAGAGCTAGGTTTCTTCCTCTTCCAGACAGTGTCTACAGGTTGATTCGTCACTTAGTGCTAGTCTACACATGTGATTATTCATGTGCTTATGACCAGTAAGTATGCCCACCATTTTCCTATAGTTTACTCTATTGAAAGTTAGCAAGAAGTTGGTTATTTCAGTGTTTGTTCTTGATACATATATTTTGGAGACTCTGTGGCCTTCAATACGCTCCCAAAGAATGTTTGTTTCCTTCGTCAGGATGTTTTCTATCGATAGTTTAATATTACCAATAGATATATCAACTGCCGTTTCCGGGCATATAAATGTTTCTCGTCGATGATATTGCGAGTTCGTCAGTCTTCTCATTTCCAGTGAAGCCACTATGACCCGGTATCCAGATCAGTTATATCTTGTTTCGGAGCCCTATGAGGTTTAGAGCTTCCGAACATTCTTCCACAAATCTAGATTTGATGAGGTTACTCTCAAGAGCTTTTAAAGCAGCCTGACTGTCACTAAAAGATTCTAATGGCTTTGTTACACCAGCTTTGTTCTTTTATTATAGTCACTGCTGCGTTTATGGCAAAGACTTCAGCCTGGATCCATTATTAATTACTTGTAATTAATTGTAAGGCAAAAAACTAGTACCCCTTTTCACTCAATATGCGATACAGTGTGACAACTTTGATCTCCGTTCATGTTATTTTAATATTCTCAATTTTCAAACTCAAGGTTATTTTTTTTTAAATTTATACAAATGATTTCACTTTCCGGTACATTGTTGTGGATTCCAATCAAAATCAATTGTATACAAATTTCATACCGATTTCTTCTTCTCCACTTTTAAACTTTTCTGATTTAGAATTTTGACTGGATCTGGTATGCAATTTTCTGTTGATAATATTTTTTAGACATCCTATTTTCAGAATTTGGTGAAACCAGGATGTTGACGAAATTTTGGTTTATTTGATAACGATTAACTTAAAATCATATAGGATGAAAGACCTTAATGCTTGTTAATTTAAAGAGAATCATGAGAATCAAGTTTCTAGTTGGTGCAAGTAACTAGCGACATTTTGTTTGGTTTTATTTAATTTAGATAAAGCATAATTTTCTGGAGTTCTTCATCACCACCTCCTCCTTCATTATGAAAATATTGACTATTGCAGTCGATATATCTTTTTTGACTATTGCAACAAAGACTATTGCAGTCGATATATCTTTTTTGTTTGTATTTGAAAATTTTTTACAAAAGATTTTTTAGACCAACTTATTTTTTTTGCCTTTCTTATATTCAGTTCTTATATTCTATATCCGTTGATTTTTCCGTTTAGTTGACATGTATTTTGAGTTCATGCATACACCAAATTAATAACTATTTCTTGTATATCAGTAGTTTTAGCCTCTATTGAGCATCCAGTTATACATCAAAGAAAAATATCGAAAACTATGGTATTAGTTGAAGCAAGTACCCAACAAAGAACGTGGTCATAATTGAAGAGGTTAACAGATAGGAGATGATGAAAGGACTTTATGTCCGCCCAATTTTTTTTTATAACATACTACCCAAACACTAGAAAAATTTTTCCTTATACAAAATTATTGTAAGTTCTGGTACGGGGAAAAGGGTCAACAGGAAAATAGGATAAAAGAGGAACAGAATATGCCCCCACAGATAGGGCAACATGACAGTGATGATGAAGTTTATGTTTTTACAATACATAGCTAAAACATTAAGTTTTTAAATACTACAGACATTTTCAGACAAGGAAATGAGAAAAGCTAAACATCAGATACAAAAACAATGTACCGGTTACTACACTGTAATTCTGACATATTACTTATCAGTACAGAATAATATTTTAATGTATAAGTAGCTGGAAGTATACAAACAGAAAACTTCTGTGCAAATACGATATTTAATTATGGGAATATGTAAAGAGATTGAACGGCTTAATTATTTTAATAAAGCTTTTGATTACAAACAGTTGAAAAATTATTTTAAAAAAATGTTTTAAAAAATGTTAACCCATCCTGAGACACTAAGCCCGACCACTGGTATCTTATTTTAATTAAGTTACATACGAACAATCAAAAAAAGTAAGAAAAAAATTAAAGAGTACGTAATTGTCCCTAAACAGGGAATCACGACCACTGCTTATTTATTTTGATAGAGGTCTTCTCTTTATAAAGAATCAAAAAATTAAAAAATAAATTAACCACGAACCATCCCGAAATACTGGACCCACCACAACCGTGTACCTATTGCACTGGACCTATACATAAATGTATATGTATAATGTATGTATGTATGTATAACAAGCAGAACCAAAAATTGTTCTATTGTCTTTGTTAATTTTGGATGCAAAAAAATAGATTAAAGAATAGCATCATTACATTTAGGGAATGAGTGTGAAAGAAAATGTTTATTAAAATATCGTTTCTGTCCAGAAAAACGTCCTAAGACACTCTTTAATACAATAAATGGCCAATTTAATGTACGATGTTTCATTTCACATTATTGTTTCTGTTTTTTGTTTTGTTTTTTTTTGTTTTTGTTTTTATCGTAATTTTTGATTCAGAAATCAAAAATAAGACTCCAATAGGAGGAGAAGAATTTTCGACTTAACTAAAAATTAGTATCAAAATAAAATTAACACAAAAAAATTTGGTATTTTTTTTTTCCTAAAGGACTTTTTTAAAAGACCTTTGACTACTGATTTTCTTTATATTTTCTTGTTATTATTTTATTAATTTTTTTTTTTTTTATTCTGAATCTGTTTTGAAAATCATAAAGATAGGAATTTAGAATAAAAGAATTTAAGAATAGAGAAATAGAATTGAATAAAATAACTTAATTCATACAGTTATATACGATTATATATATATATATATATATATACATATATATTTGATGAAATTAATACATATATGAATTGATGTATATTAATGGAACTGGGAACGTATTAAAAAGTAGAAAAATACAAGAGTTATGAAGAAAATATTGTAAAAAATTAGGTTTATAACAAAATTTAATTGTTTGGAAGTGACCTTTTTCAATTTTTATTTTTATTTTTTTTCATTTCTTTCAAAAGTTTTTTGTCTTTGCTTTTTTTATTTTTTTAAAGATCTAAGTCCTTGAAAATAGAAAAGCATCTATTATAAATGTACAAAAAGAAATATAGAATATGAATATGTGTTGGGTGGGGGTATTGTATACATATTTTTATATATATATATATATATATATATATGTTTTAACTAAGATATATATATATCAGTTTTGTATTTTAGGTTATATAATGTTTATTAAGTAAGGATTAAGGATAATGATTTTATGAAGCTAATATGGCCAGAAAAATGTGGAGTGTTTTGTTGTTATAGTAGTATAGCAAAACAAAACCCAAATACAAAATAAATAAATAAATTAAGTTTTAATTTATTTTTTTCTTTTTTGCTTTTGTTTTTTGTTCAAAACCAATAAAAATAACAAAAAAATATTTCTTTTAAATTATTTTTGTAAAAGGGAATATACGTTTTCGGTCAAATTGGTTTTAGATATACATAAGTAAGTACAGTCAGTTTAATAAACAAATGTTGGAACAGTTTATTTCAAAATTATATTTCTACAACATAACCCTTCACAACTAAAAAGATGAAGTGACCTAGTGGTCCATTTTAGAACGAAGAAGCTATATAGTTGTAATTTTTGTAGTAAATGGGACTAATTAAGCCATTATTGTTTATTTTCAAAGTACTATCAAAATGTTTTTTATTTATTATTATTGAAAATATGTCAATTTGGTTAATATTGGTTAAGCTATATATATATAAATCTATTTTTGTAATAATTCTGGTAATTCGTATCAGTTTTGCAAATTTTTTTTTAAACATATTCTTATGCACTTCCATTCAAAAATTCTTAATTTTTCCATCAATATTGCACTGAAGTTATACCATATTCCCAAAGCGTATGTTAATATTGGTCTTATTAAGGTTCCGTATAAACTGATTTTAACTTTTTGTGAAAGAGTTTGTGAGTAACAAAGAACATGGTCATAATTGAAGAGGTTAGCATATAGGAGATGATGGAAGGACTTTATCTCCACCCCATTTTGTTATTTTAAATAAAATATAAGCTTTTCTTTGCTTTGGTGATCTGATTGATAACTGATTGAATGCTAAATCTTAAATTTTGGTGCAGATGTATTCCTAAATATTTAACCGTTTTAATAAAGCTTTCATTTGCCTTTTGATGATATTTCCATTATGCACTCTTAAGGAAAATGGTTTCCAATTTTCCTGAACGTCTAAGTTAAACTATATCAACCTTATTCCGAAATAATATACAGTTGCATTTACTATAGCTCACTTCTGATTTCCAAAATTTAGTATAATCAGTTATAACGTCTATAGCATCTCTTGGATGCCAAATAAACAATCAAATCACCCACAAAAGCGATGTTGTTCTTAAGTTCGTTTGATGATTTTAATTTTTTTAAATAGATCGCTTATATATATATATGTTATATAACAAAGGTTAATTAATAGTACCTTGTTGTAACCCAGTAATCATTTCTTCGTATAAGATATTTTCTGTAGATACCTGTAACACTGCATTTCACCAACGCTTTCAATTTGTAAGACGTTTTTGAAACTAACAAACTATACCTTAAAAAATATTTACATAATCATCATTTTAACTAACGGTATTTAATAGTGAAATCTAATTGAGAATCAACTTCAATGCAATTGGATATAGGTACTAGATAACATATAAGTTGTATTATTGGGTGGTTTAAAGTTCATTTACGTCTTCTGTTCCTTCAATGATTTTAAATGTATAGCCTGAAATAATGGATTACCCTAAATATTACAATATTTATAGAATTACCAGAATCTGATATTCGCTATGTAGATTAATAATATTATTTAATTTTTCAATCAGGCCGAATATGTACACTATTTACCATTATTATAGTCAGTTTTTGTTACGTCCTAAAATGACTTTAAAGTGAGAAATCGGTATGACTTATTTTACAGCTTGAGCTGTTAAAAATAACCAAACAACATTCGAAAATTTTCGAGAACAACATTAACGTTAAAGTTTATGTAATCTACTACCAGTCTGTTTAATCTACTCTACTAACAGTATGTTATTTATTTTTTTTATCCAACGGTGTCGGATTCTACTAAACTCACTGAATGATGATTAAATATTGTACAAAAATATAGCAACACTTTCATCACTAATAGACGTCTGATCCCAAGTAAAGATTTTATTTTATTGGCTATTTAATTTTTATTCGTTCCTGGAGCTTTTATAGAGCTCTTATAAAAACAAAATGTGGATTCTGAGGGAGATGTTGTATCGACGTAGGACCTAATGGCCATATCCCAAGGATAGTTGGAATTTGCTAGCTTTCCAAAAATATATTTTTAGTAGTGCATGTTATCCTTTAAGGACGAAAAGGACATTTGAAAGTATGTCTCATACCTTATTGTTTTGATGTTTTTGTATAAAAACCGGTTTATTTATTGATCTATTAGATATATATATATATATATTCAGTTATATATTCTGGAAAGATAACGGTCTGGATGATGATTGATGCTGAAGTTATCGAGATATTGTAGTTCAAAGTAGAAAATTTTTGTTTTCTTTCTTTCAAAGCCAAATACCTCAAGATTTTATCGTTAAGCCCCCCGCAAAAATTTATATACTGTTGGAAACGTATCTTTCATACATACATACTTTATGTCCACGTCGAATAGTGTAGAAGCTATAAGCATTTATTTAAAAAATAGTCTTTTTTAACCCTTTTTCTATATAAAACTAGGAATGACCATCGAAGAGTCAATAAAATTGTCGCTTTTTAGTAATTGCAGGGCTCAAAAATTATAAAATTATAAAATTAATTTTTTTTTATGATGGTGTCAAACGATCAAAATAAAATGTCCGTAAGTTTTCAAAAATTATTTGGGTATCTATATAATTCTTTCCTTTTAAACATACTTTTAACGAAAAAGTTGCTCTATAAAAATATATAATTATTCCGATAGCTCCAGAGCAACATAAAACTACACATTACTAAAGCAAAATGTTCCATATAAGAAAAAAATCCATATTTTAGCTCTAAACTAGAATAAATTTATTCTACACATACTACTATAGAGCTAATTATTGTATTGTAGAGCTTAAGGTATATTTTTAAACAGTTTTTAACAGTCATTTAGAGCAACTGAGAGCTCTAGAAATTGTTACTTGGGAAGTCATACTTAATCAGTACTTAATTTAAATAGCATAGTTGAAAACCTAGCAAATTAAACACCTCAGATCACAATTTCCTGGAGAAACAGAATGAAAAAGACTGATTTAAGATAAGATAGAGAAAGAAGAAATATAATGTTGTGTTCTAAATTCTGCCTTAAATATATCGAAACTTCTGCCTTAATATCTTGCAATTGAATACGTACTCTTCACCCTGTAACTATACATATTTGATCCTTTTCTATTTCAATTTAAAAATATTTTTGTTTTCTCTCCCTCCGAATAAACATTTAATAAACAGTCCTTTTGTCTTATATTTTTAAGTCAATCTCAATATATTTTCATTCAAAAAAATATATTCCAAAAATTTTTTTCAATATAAAATAATATGAAATTTTTTTTTTTTTTTATTACAATTACCATCTTTGATATGACGTCATTAAATATCCTGGTATTATAAAAACTTTTATATCAAAAAAAAAAAAACTAAAAAAAAAATTTAAAAAGATTGAAACAAAATATCCTAGACAAAAATAATAAAATTTTTTTTTAAAAACTTTTCTTTAGAAATTAAGAAAAATAAAAAAGATTTTCACCTCCAATAGGCAAAGGACATTTGAAACATTATAAAAGAGAAAAACAAAACAAAAATGTGTCCCTCCTATTTTTATACATACATTTATACCATAATATCTTAAGTTAATTAGTTGGAATTTTATTTCAATTTTAATTTTCTACTAATCTTCTTAATTATAAGTTATAAGGATACTCTATATATTTGCATTTGCATATTATAAAGGATTTTAATTTACGAAATGATTACAAAATATAATCCGATAGAATAGGGATAATAAAATTTTTCATTTTTTTTTTAAATTTTTTTTTTTTAAATACTTATAATAATTCTCATAGGATTTTCTATTATTTAATTAATTTAAATGAATTTTAATTGTTTTTCAAAAGAAATAAAAAAAAAAAAATATTGGAAAATCTCATTTAAATGTTATGAATGCTGGAAAATTCAAAATCCAATTATAAAAAATTGTTAAGATAAAAATTAAAAAAAAAAAAAAATATAAAATAATATAGGAAATTAAATCAAAATATCTAGTTTATACATAGATATACAGTGTATTTATAAGATTTAAAAATGTTAACAAGTTTTTAATATAAAATAAAATTTTTAAATCTTAAATTACAGTAATTCAATTTTATATAATTAATTAACATTATTAAGAAGTATAATATATCTATTTTATTTTAAAATACGGCCTTCAAATCAAAATCTTGTTGATTAGAAAATAAATTAAAAATCATGCCATGAAATTTTTGAATTTGGTTTTCTGGATCTTCATGTTTTTAAAGCTTAAATATACAAAATATACTTTAATAAATCTTTTTTTATCAACAGAATTAAAAAAACTGGTTTATATAAATTGCATAATAGACAGGCACGGATCTATCTGCACGCTAATGATATAGCTGCAGCTTTCGGGCCCTGGTTTAAATTTAAATTAAAAAAATTTAATAAATTTAAAATAAGAAAACACAAATTTTTTTTTATTTATTTTCTTTTTGTAATACGTTTTTTGTTCATATGCTAATATGTATCGCTCAATTCTATCGCCCATACAAAAAAAATCAAATAATAATTTCAAATTAAAAATTTTCTATGGTCAAATGGTAAGAAAATATATTTTATTGTTTAGTTTTATTATCACTAATTTATTTTAAGTTAACATTTATATCAACAATTCGTAAAATTAAAAAAAAAAAATAGAAACAAAAACAAAAAATAGTAGTACAAGTACAACAATATTAAGTTCAAAACTAAAGCACCCCTCTGTAAAAATATCATAAAAATATTTAAAATACCGCTATTTTTATAGATTTGAGTTTAAAAATACGATTAATATTTCGTTCAGTAACCCTTGTTTTTAATTACAGCCATTTGTGCCGGCATTGAAGAAATCAAATTATTAATTACAGTTTGTGGTATGTTTTGCCATTTGTCTTTTATTTCATTAAATAACATAGTGTTATTTAATCGCACAGCCTCTTCGATGTCAGCTCTGATCTACTATTTCCCATAAATTTTCTGTCAGATTTAAATCAGGTGATTGTGCAGACCACTCTAAAACCTTAATTTTATGTTAATTGAACAAGTTTCTCGCCAAGCAACTTGTGTGTTTAAGATCATTATCCTGCTGGTATCGCTATTTCAGTGACATTTCTTCTTCAACATGTGGGAGCATTACATTATTTAAAATATCAACATACACAAAACGATCCATTATTTGTTTTATGTGATGAATTGGTCCAATACCTAACTCAGAAAAACAGCCATAATGTTTCTTTACTGTAGGAATGCAATTAAATTTTACTGGAGGAATGCAATATTCATGGTTTAATCTTTGCCCTTACCATCTGATTTCATCTTATATTTAAATTCATCTGATCCATTTCGAAATAGTCCAATTCAGATGCTCTCTAGCAAATTTTAGTCTAGCTTTTCGATTTTTTTCAGAAATAAAAGGTTTTTTTGCTGCACGATAACTGCGTAAGTTAAATTCAATAGCCCTTCTTTTAATTGTGCTGTCGCTGATTTCCAAATTCAAATGCTTTCGTATATCTCGCGAAGACATTGAGGGATGTTTTAAAATCATTCTTTTAATCATTTGATCTTCTCTCGTAGTTGTTTTTCTTTGTCTGCCACCAGAATGCTTACTATCACATTTTTGGTTTCCTTATATTTTTTAATTAATCTTAATATGACTGACCTATTTATAGAATATTTTTTACTGAGTTCATGGCGAGATAATCCTGCTTCCAAATCATAAATTATTTTCCATTTTAATTCAACACTATACTTATTCCGGGCCATGTTATGATATTTTTAAGTAAATTATTAATTCTTATTTGGAATAAATTTTTAATTCTTTAATTTTACTAATTGTTATTGCATTATTAAATTTTAAATAAGAATTAAATTGGGAATATAGTTTTAAGACGTAAATGTATTTCTAAAAATATTATTAGTCAATTAAATCTATAAAAATAGCGGTATTTTAAATATTTTTATGATATTTTTACAGAGGGGTGTTTTAGTTTTGAACTTTATATTGTTGTACTTGTACTATTTTTTGTTTTTGTTTCTATTTTTTTTTTTAATTTTACGAGTTGTTGATATAAATGTTAACTTAAAATAAATTAGTGATAATAAAACTAAACAATAAAATATATTTTCTTACCATTTGACCAATATAACATAGAAAATTTTTAATTTGAAATTATTATTTGATTTTTTTTGTATGGGGGTGCTAAAGTTTTGAGCGATACTGTATATATACTAGGGGCCCCTGTTGAGTAATTATATTTCAAGTTGAAGTCAAATCTAAAGTTTTTAAAAAAACAGTAATTTACGTACTGACATAGACTTCGCACGATAGAGCAGAAACCACTCGTGTTTAATAAAAAGTTTTGTGGTTAGTTAGTTTTATTTAGGACACATAAATACACGTCCCTCATATACTACTTCGTTTCCGATATATTCCCTATAGTAAGTGGCATTTAGTGATAAAATTACTAAAAATAAAAAATTTTGTCATTGAAGAGATACGTATATATATACCTACATAATACATAATTTTAATAAAAACTATATTATTACTACAAATAACCAAAATTTAGAAACAGTTACTTACAAAGATAAAAATGAAGAATTCAAGTGATTTGTTTTTTTGTTGTTTTTATATTTTTTATTTTAGATGAATTTGTTTCTTTTTGGCATATGTACATAGATTCATTTGCAAGTATAGAATGTAAATTATAATAACTGATTTGTTTGGTTTTGTTTATTATTTTCATAAGATCTCACATATGCATAATGTATTTGCTGAATAATAAAATCATATGAGTACAAAATTTTCAACTGTGTTCGCATTTTTGTTTTATATATACATCTTATATATTATATCAGAAGTTCATTAAGGAGTAGGAGAATCGAAATAAAATGAAAAGGTGTCTACTGCGCAGATCCCTAAATGCTTGTCAATTATAATTATATATATTTAGAGTTCCTGTTAGAGCAATGAGTTTAAGGGGTCACGATGAAACTTGGGATTCACTGCGTAGTGGAAACTTTATGGCACTTATTGAACTAATTGCAGAATTTGATAATTTTTAACGTGAACATCTTACAAAATGTCAATCTGAAAATAGAAATATTTCATATTTATCCAAAACGGTGTATGAGGCATTAATAAAATGGAAATAATGGGAAAACGCGTCCAAAAAGAAATAGTTATTCAAATTAATAATAGTGACACAAAGTATTTCTCAATTATTATCTATTCAACTCCAGATTTGTCACACGTCGACTAATTAACGGTTATTGTAATATATGTTTATAATGAAAGATTTTTAACTTTTATCCCTATTACAAATCATACAGCTCAGTTATAATTTAGTACAAGTTAATTATTTAGTTCTTCCGATAAAAAACATTCGTGGCCAGTTTTACGATAACGTAGCAAATATGAGTGGAAAAAATACCGTACTACAAGCACGTTTAAAAGAGATTAACAAATATGCTGATTTTGTATCTTGTGCAGCACATTCTCTAAATTTGGTAGGAGTAGAAACAGTATAGTAACACTTTTCACAATTGATTATTTTGGGATTTTGCAACCATTGTACGTAGTTTTTTCTTCACCAACGCATAGGTGGGGCTTCTTGAAGAAATAGGCCAAATTACAATTCTCTTTAAAAAGTTTAAGTATTACAAGATGGTCAATGCATCATGAATCAGTTAAAGCATTAAAAAATAGCTACAGGGATATTCTGAAAACTCTTAAGTATATTCATGAAGAAAGCGAAGACAAACTTCATTGTAAAAGAGAAGCAATTATTTTATTTAAAAAACTAATAAAACTTGAAAATATAATTTTGACATTAATTTGGGAGGAAATTCTTCCAAAGCAAAAACTTAAAATCCCCGACCTAGATGTTTCTGAATATTATGACTTAATTTTTACATTAAAATTATTTGTAAAACAATTTCGGGAAAATTCAGAATAAAAAATGACTGAATACTTAATGTCAAGGATAAGTTTCGGATAAAGTCATTCAATGTATTATTCGAATGTTTAACTACCAAATTATCATCGAAAAGAGGTAGCGTATACAAGCAAATAAATAGCAGAACTAAATTTCCTTTAAATATGGGAAAAAGTGATAATTCTGAAATTGACATGGAAAACATTAAATTTGTCCTTTCTTTTTACCATAATGATATAGATGCAGGACTAATTAACGAATGTACAAAATTTAGAGAATATCTTAAAATCACAAATGAAAAAGAAGATCGAACAAAATGTTCCACTATGCTTAAATTAATATTCGAGAGAAATTTGATAGATATTTTCCAAATCTATATACCACATTAAAGATATTTTTAACTCTACCAATAACCAGTTGTGAGGCCGAAAAAGTCTTTTCAAAATTGACATTTATTAAAACTAAATATATCGTACCACAATGCTGGAAGAAAGACTTAATTATCTTTCAATTTTGTCAATTGAAAATGACATAACCAAATCAGTGTCTTATGATGAGGCAATAAGAGAATTTTCCAATAAAAAATGCCGGAAACAAAAAATTTAATTAAATTCTTATTGTGTTGTTTATTATTTTTATTTTGTTTTGGTCACACTATATTTTTATTTTTTATTTGGTCACATAAAATGAGTTAAAATTAATTTATATTTTTTCCAAATTTTATTTGTATACATTTTTTTACATTTTACATATATTTTGGTTTGGCCGATTTTGGGGACCACAAAATATACTTAGCTTCAGGCCCCACAAATGGTTAATCCGCTGCTGATAATAGATATTTGAACACATGGTGGGTTCTTTAATAACATAAGGATGCAATATCATCATATTTATATTCTATTATTAATTATAGGTACACATTATATTATATAGTAAGTAGTGGGTGAGAGAACTTTCCTTGAATCATAATTCAAGCTCCTATATATATTTTCAGTTATGGCTGGTTAGGAAGAAATGACAAAAAACTGGACAAATCTAACAAATTTTGAAATTCTGTTGTATAGCTAATCGGCCTATTTCAATTTTACCATTTACGTCTTTAGAAATTCTTGTTATACTATCTATAGCTATATAGTAAGGTCCGAGCTAATATTTTATATAAAAATTATTTTTATTACAAAATTTTCCGTACCCAGTCAATCGGAATTTGTAAAAAATGTTTTTGTTAATTATTGAGGGAGTACCTAATTACAAAATTTACACGTCTGTAACAGCTTTGGTTTATGAAATAGGTGCTCCTGATGGGTGCTAAGAGTTAAATGAAAGCTTTTCGAAACCCTATTGAATTTTAGAGATCGGTAAAAAATGTTTTTATTCATTATTGAGGGAGTACCTAATTACAAAATTTTCAACTCAGTCACATTTGTCTCACATCTATCACTGTCACTGTCACATCTGTCTCAGTCACATTTGATGTGGGAAATATTCCTCATAGATGCTAAAAATTATATCGCAGATTTCCGAAACCAGTTCAAATTTAAAAATCGATAAAAAAAAAGTTTTTGTTTATTTTTGAGAGAGTACTTAACAATACTTAACAACAAATTTTCATACCATCAAAGTCTTTGGCTTGGGATATATCTCTAATGAGTCAATAAAAAGAAGAAGGTTCAAATTTCGGAAATCTGCAAAGGACGTGCTTATTTATTTTTTAGTGAATATCTAATTATTAGTTGCACAATTTAGCTTTTTTTAATTCAAACTAACTTTTTACTAAATTATTTTCAGGGCATTCGGTATGTAAAAATATTCTCATTAAAAATTATTCTAAATAATATTTATAACACTTTTTAAATATCCGCTTTAAAAAATATTACGTAAGCGAAAATAAAATTTACTATTCATCATCCCTATATGATTTTCCTATTCAAAAAACACAATCATCAATTTTAATATGTTAAAAAAATCAAATTATATTAAAAGACATTTAAAAATTTTTATAACTAATCAAAAAAAAAATAAATCTCATAAATTTGATAAAATTTACATTAATAATGATTATTTAATTCTTTAGAGTGAACCCAAACTATATAAAAGAATTATCCTTGAAAATATTCTTTTATTATCACTTCAATGTCATGGCCCCAAACAATTTTACATAAAATTATTATCAGCTGAATCTTTAAGAATCAAATATCTAAAACTTTTTTTGAACTTCCTCTCCATCCTTTTTTTTTTATTTTTTATTATAAACTAATATTCCTGATTTTTAGTTTAAGTTACATAATAAAAAAAAAAGGAGTAAAAAAATTTCATAAAATTAAAATATATCCTTAGTTACACTAACTGAAATAATATAAATTTAATGTTAAAAAAATGTAATTTAATAAAAATGAATATAAAATTGAATAATATCTATATCTCATAGGTGAATTTTTTAACCTTGAATTGAATATTGAATGTATATACCTAGATTATATTATCTATCTTTGATGTTTGTTACGTAACTAATATTTTATATCCATTAAAATCAGTCATTAAATTTATTGAGGTATTATCAGAGTATAAAAGATAATAAAAAATTTGCTATAAAATATTACATCCCAATTCAATAAAAAAAAAAAACTGAAGATAATAAAGATAAGAATAAGGATATGGATAAAGATAACGGATAAGTATGTATATATAAAGTTAATTATTATAAAACCTTATTTGAATTTTTTTCCCCTCAAGATATTAGATATTATGTGAATTTATCTAATTAAATAGAATTTTTGAAAAAAAAAATTTTAAAATTATATTAAATTTTTAGTGCTAAGAAAAGTTCAAAATAACTAACAGTAAAAAATTTAATTATTTAGAGAATATAAAACTAGCTTTAAAAAACTGCAAAAAAAAAGAGAATTCATGAAGTTGATTGTGTGTAGATTGTTATAAAATTTAAATTTTCAATTTTTTAAAGTTTGTTAGACAGTTAAGTTTTAAATTTTATCAAAAACATCAAATTTTTCATTTTCCGCTGGAAATCGCAATATAAAAAATAAAAAAATAGAAACAAACAAATTATATTTCAGTGGTGTAGATTAATTAGTCAAAAATTTGATATTTGTAAAATTAAATGTACTTGTATATAAATGTAAATATATTGGGGTAAATAAATTAATTGAATTGAATTCAAATTGCAATAATTTTTAATAATATTATACATTATTTTACAGACTTGATACTTTTTATCATTTACATTACATTGAAATAGTAGAAAAGTAAATTTTAATTCGATTTATTTGAATTTATGTCTCCTTTTCTTGAATGTTCTATCAAATGGCTGTCTACACAAGAACAAATAAATTGTATTTTCATATCTATAATTTTTTTCTCGCTCCAATAACAATTAAAAATGTTTTTTTCGCTCATTTTTAGATATCCGATCAAAGCATTTCATTCTACAGAGCTAGTTTAGTTTATTATTAGTTTTTAAAATTCATTTATTATACCATTTTACATATTACATACCTTAGTACATTATCATAAATGAAATTAAAAAATTTCCAAAACAATAATGGTAAAATTAGATAAATGTAAGATCATTCTGATATTCCTGAGAATATGTGATGAATGAAATAACAAGAGTAGAAATCATTAAATTATATAATTATACAATATTAGGTTGATAATTCAGAGCTAAAAGTAATACAGTTACAGGAATACAAAAATAAAAATAAAAATTCAGTATTAAAGTAATAAAAGCTTTGAAGCTTCATACTTCCGATTTCCGACTTCAGTTTTACCATTTTTACTCAAATACTCTTTTCTTGTAGCATGCTTTCTTTTACGTTTATAACCATTCTTTTGAATTTTTTACTCTTTTTCCACCTTAATGCTTAATAACTGGTTTATTTTTTACACGTCTTATGGATGAATACGCAAAATTGTACTACCTGTATTCAAATCATAATCAGAACTTCCTGTTCTTGCCACATAATCGTTATCGTTTACGAAGTTATCAACTGCACTGATCGAATACTGGTAGACGTTATATTTTTTTTATTTTTTTTCATATATTTATTTATTTTGTCTTTCTCGTACAGAGCATATACATTTTTATATTTACTTATATTTACATTTTTTTATTATTTTATAAATTCAAAGTTAATTCTATAATATAGAGAAATGAAAAAGGTTTCAACAAAATTAATGTAAAACTTTAAAAAAGAGAAATTCAAGAGGTAATAAAAAAAGCTAGTCCTAATAGCTAATATGTAGTTACAGAGCCAACCATCTCTTCAGCAAACATAGGAGACGTATAAGAGTGTCTACATTTAATTCTGCTAAATCAATATTATCAGCGTTAGAGTCATCTTCGCAGCTCAAATCTTTTTCAAGCACTCTTATATCTCTGAAAAAATCAGTAAATGAAAAAAAATACCACTACAGTTTGTATAGATTTTATTCTTAACTCAAACCAAAAGTATATCAAGCATAATAATAATATTTAATAGGAATATTTATTTTAAAGTATCTAAAACCATAATTACCATTTTCCTGACTCTGGACATCATCTTGTAATTGAGCGTAGTAGAATCAAAACCGATCCATTTGGATTTTTAAAAAAAATTTAACTAATGATTGGATAACATTCTTTTGACTGAACATTAATGTTATTTATTATTAAAGTTGTTTCAAAATAAATTTTTCAATTAGAAATGATAGTTGAATCAAAACTAGTACATTTGCAAATTGCAACAAAATCAGTCTTTTGCAGTACTAAATACGCATAAAAGTTATGAGATATTGTGCAAAGTGCTATTACTTTTTTTCTTCCTGTGGCCTATTTTCATATTAATTCTTTTACTGTTTAGCTATCTGATATTAGTTTTGGTGCGAATTTTAGTTTAAAAGTAATATCAAAGTAAATAGGTATTTAGGTCCAACAACAAATTGATTTGTATGACCCTAAAATTTCTCAAGACACGTTTATTATTGTCTGCACACAAACCTGTACACCTAGAAGAACTTTTGGATCAGAAAAAGCACCAAAAAATTATGTCACAAAATTTTATCATCTGTTCGGGTTTGTTTACCAGCTTTCATAAATATTTTGCGAATAGGAAAAAGGCGAGTTCTTCGAATATACAAACGTTTCATTACAACTGGGACAATAACAATCGAAACCCGAGGCGAAGATCGAAAATAGGAAGCTTTTGTACCTCGAAAAGAGGCTGTTTAAAACTTAATAAAATTTTTTTTATGTTCATGACACACACTACTGCCGCTCTAAATCTACTAATAGACAATATCTTCCAGGGAATTGTCCTGAAATCACATGTACTCTATGTACAAAGATAATGAGAATCATAAAGAGTTACAAGTAAAAAAGTGCTTCTTTAAAAATATTTTCCCGACTAATTTCAACATTAGTTTTAAAACGCCTTCAACAGATCAGTGCTCTAAATGTCTACAGTGTAAAGAAATGTTTATATCATTTTGAACAATCCTGGACAGACAGGAACGAATTAAAACTTTACAAAAGGAATTTTTGCCGTGAATAATAATTATTTAAATAATGATAACATTCCTGATGACGATCAATGTGATACCTTTTATATGATTCTTGATATAAGAATTTGGCTTAAAATCAACAATGTGTTACCTATTTTCGCTCAAACTGAATTACTGAGCATTTCTGTTTTTTTTAGAATATAAATTAAAAAATAAATTTTTTAACAAATTGATTGAATTTACTTATTTTTTATTCGTAATTTTTTTATTTTATCAAACATGATGATAATTGCAACAAAGTGAATCATTTGCAAAATTAATACTTGTGTTTAAGCTTCAATATTCATTTTGTTTTTAATTTTTCAATACAAATAATATTTAAATCAATTATTCTTTGATAAAATAACTTAAAAATAGTATAAATTAATTAAAATAACAAAGAAAACGTTTTTTGCATTTTTCTCAAAATTGACTTTAACGCAAATGTATCGATTTTGATTCTACTACACATATTTTTTGTTCTTAAGTTCATATAAATTACTATACAATGCACAAATAAATTCACAAACAAAAAATTTTAGAGGCATATATAAATTCATGTCCATATAGTTTTGTATATGTCTGAATAGAATTTAAAATAAAAAAGGATTTGGATTATTTGAAAAAGTGAATTTAGAAAATGGACATAGTGTTGTTTGCCTTCAAGGTACAAATATATTAATATTGTACAATTATGTTTGATTAATATTTTATTTTAATTTAAAATTTTGCTTATTTATTGCCAATTTTTTTTTCAATTACAAAACAATAAATTTATAATTTTGCAATACGTATAGTTAATATTTATTTATTTATTTATTTTTAATATTCTAAGCTTATAAGAGCTATACATCAGCTCGTTTAGAGTGTTTTATAATTAACAAAATTATTCATCAGTGTTAAACTAAAATTACAAATTAACTATCAAATTACAATTACAATTTTACTATGCTATTCAATTACAGTATTGTTAATGTAAGTTAGATTTTTATAAATTTTTAAAGCTAGTTTTAAAAGCTCTTTAATATATCCGTAATTAAAAAAACGCTATCTATATAGGACTTTTTAGTAAAATATTAATTGTCATGATATAGTTGTTATATCATCAGATAGCAATAACATATACACAAAAGTCGTGTGGTGGAGTTCTGCTTGTGTAATGAATGCTTACTCAATGAGTGTATGATTTTTTACCGAGAAAATAAATCTCTAATGACTGAAAACTTGCGTTCGAATGCAGAAATTTGACAAAAAATATTATTTTTTTACATAAACACATTTTGAATAAAGATATACATACATATTACCTTTTTTCAGAATTTCAACGAAAACAATTAATGTGTAAAATATGAATTATTTTCCGAATTTCAAATTCGGCCAGAATTTTTTTCTTATTTTTTTCAGGATTTTTGTTTTAATATAAAGTTACATACTACCTTAGCCTACAATCAAATAATATTATTGTAAAAATAAATTTGCAAAATTAAAGATGCAAAAACAATAACTACTAACTAATAAATAACCAAATAAACGAATAAATTCAGTGTGATTTTCAATCCAAATTATTTAATTAAATAATTCCGTACGTTATAGGGAAATAAGCAAAAAAAATGGCATGATGATTTTCCAAATGCCAAACAATTACAAATACAAATCACATTGTAATATATTTTATTTTCATAAATCAAAAAAAAATATATTACATACAAATCACATTGTAATGTATTATTTTTTTGTTTCGTGGGACGAGCACGAGTTATTTTTACTTGTCATATATTTTATCCAAAAATTAAAAAAATTCTATCAGATGCTGTAAGATGTATTTTGATCTATTAGATATTTTCAATTTTGAACTACAATATATCCATAACGGCAACACCTATCACCATCAAATGAACGTTGAAATATTTTCCGAACCGTTATTTTTACTAGATAACATCTATTAAGTCAATAGATATAACGATTTATATACCAAAATCTTAAAACAGCAAGGATGCTTTCAAATATCCTTTTCTTCCTTAAAGGATAAGATACGCCATTTCAGATATATATTTTCGGAAAGTTAGAAATACCACATATCCTTTCGATATAGTCATTTGGTTCTGTCCTGTTTGGTCCGGGATACAACTTTTACTTCATAAGACCCTCAATTGGGTATTTTACAAGTCATTTTCAAATCAACCTGAATATTATTCTAAAACCACTCCTTCAACTCCATTGAACTTCCAATCAACCAGATCTAGGTTCATTAAACCTTAATTATGTTATTAAACTAATCTTCTTCATATTCTGATAATAACATTTCGTAATATTGTAACCACTTATTCAGATACAATCATAATTAAAGATGTTATTATGGAAAACTGATGAAACATAAGCAAAACAAAAAAAAAAACGAAATTAAAAAATTTAACAGAGGAAACATAATATAATTTCCAATTTTTATTTTCTTTAAACAGAAGATCAAATAAACCTAGAATAATGAAAAAAAGTAATAATAATAAGAATAAAATAATAAAACAATAAAATAATGTATTGTTTTGCTTTTACGCATTCCACAAAGAAAAATACACTCGAGAATGGTTCACATGTACTGAGACAAAATAAAAATTTTACTTCAAAAATTAAAACAAAAAGCAAAACAAAAACAACAATAACAAAACAATAAAAATTGAAACTTTTAATATCCAAAATAAAAGTAAAAAAAAAAACAAATTAAATCGAAATACTTTCCATCTTTCATTTTCTTTTTTTTTTATGAAATAAAATTAAGATGAAAATAAGGAACATTGTATAGTTGACATGGTCAGTTATGAGATATTGTGCAAAGTGCTATTACTTTTTTTCTTCCTGTGGTCTATTTCATAAGATATTTTGACACAAGTAACAATTTTGTAAATCACAATAAAGGTCGACAATATTGTCAAATATTTGCTATAAAATAAAATTGACATAATTGTAAATTGTCAATTCCTGTTTTATAAATAAATGTAAAATCGACAAATAATTTGTCAAGGTGTGTCCACAGTAATTTATATGTCAATTTTGTTATGAAACCACAAAATAAATTGTATTTTACAAAATTGTTATAATTGTCGAAAAATTTGTGACACACAATTTTATATATGTAAAAAAAATATTATCTACATGTTTTGAGCTAAAAATGTATGTACTTACTGTTTTCCGCTTCCTCAGATTCCACCACATGTCGCGTAGTTATTTTTAATCGTTATTTTTAATCGTTAAAGTCATAGGCATTTACTAATTGGGTTTGTTCAACAACTTCTTGCCATTTTTCTATTTTTAAGCTCATGGGTACCTCAATAAGTAAATTGATAATAAAATTCGATAACAAATAAGTACCTATGACTTTGCTTTTACCGTTGCATTTTATATTTATAAAGATAACATGTTGTTATTAATAAAAATAAATTTAATTATAAAATGAACTTGACAAATTTTGTAATTTATAATTTACAAAATTATGTTGAAAAATTATGTAATTTATAATTTATAAAATTGTCATCACAATATTGTAAATCTGTATTCATACGTAAAAATTATTGGTACTATGTGGGAAAAATTCCTTGTGATACAAGTTCTGAAAAAATCCATGTAAAATTCCCAATTTGAATCTGGAAATATACGTGGTACAACTTGGTACTGGTACAAAAATTCCAACTTTGGTCAACTGGGATATTGTCAATTCTAAATTTTTGTATGAAAAAAAATGTCAAATAATTTCGACGATTTTGTCAAATATTGTCAAATTGACGTCTATCAATATCTATGAAATAAGCCACTGATTGACAGGATTGTATTGCTACTGAATAGAAAGAATATTTTATACAAAAAGTCAAAACTTATGTCAATTTATTGATATTTATACTTTCGTACCGTTGACTGGAGAATGAGGGGTAGAAGTTGAGCCTTCTCATGTTGTTCATATTCATTTTAAAATTCAAATACATTGAAACTATCTCTGCTAGAAAATATCTACAAGTGAATTCCATATTTTAGACATTCTAGCTACGAACGAATTTTGGTATTTCACGCAGAACCAATAGCGTCCTTCACCAGAATTACTTAAAATGTGGAAGTAGTGATTTTAGTTATTCAAGCTCTTGTACTATATTAATATTAAATTTAAGTTTTTTTTACATCCTATCCAAATGTTAAGAATTGATTCCGATATAAAAAATTACTATAGGTTAGGGTAAGCAGAAAAAGATTAGAAGCGATATAGGATGGTAGATAATTTAAAGACGAACCTGAAGAAGTTCTTTTTGAAAAATTGCAAATTGAAATTAACATATGAAATGGAAGCATGCTCTGCATTTATCAGCCCTTCTTACAATAAATAAATTTTCGAAACCTATTTCGAATCAACTGAGTATTTCCACGGTGGAAATTAGCACTTGAAACATTCCTAGTTTTACGCTAGACCTGTAACAACTTAAATAAAATGGAACTACGCTATTTTTAGAAGGCTTAGATCCTGATCATAGTAGAAGCTTTCCACATTTAAAGAGTTGATAACCTAAAAATTTTATAAATAAATGGTTGAGTATTGTAGTATAAACTTGCGTTAAATACTTAATTAAGCACGAATAGGTGATTCTACCTAAATTACGGTCAAGAACATACAACAAAAAAAAACCATTATTATTAATTCAATAGAATAATTGTCTTTTCCATCAATATATCTCTAAAAGAGAGAGAAATAGAGCTGAAATGTTTCGGCGTATGCTAAATTACGATTTAGGATTACCTCTTAGTTATTGCATTTTTTAGGTATATGCTTCAATCGAAATCCTGAGCAAACATAAAGGAAAATGTATTGACAAAATTTGTACTCTGCAAAGATGTTTCATATTTGTACAGTATTCTGTACATTTATTCGCTTTTAGTGTAATTCGACTCTAAGCCAAAATTTGATTACACCTTATATTAATTCTAATAAATTAACATAAGTCTGATTAAATTATCTCAAATGGAAATTCAATTTTTTTAGACCACTTGAAACATTCTGCGATTGTTTTGAAGAGTGAATAGAAGTAATGAGAGTGTATACTCGAAGACATTTAATATTTCAACAATTTTGTACGACAACGAGAAGAATGGAATGGGAGATGTAATTGAAAACTTTGTAAATAAACTTTTTTGTTTGTTGTTTTTTTTATTTTTTATATTTTTAATATAAAATTCTAAATCTGTTAGGAATCCTTTTATGTATAAGTCAAGAAAGAATTAAGATTGGGGACGACTGTAAGGTATAATTTCTTTTTTAAAGATCATCAAAAGAATTTTTTTTATATAATTTTTTTTTTTTTTTTTATTATTAAAGAACTTTTATTACTACAAATTCCAAAAAAAAAAAAAAAATGGAGGAATTTAAGGGTTTATGACTTTTTTTTGTTTTTTTTTATGAGTTCAAATTCAAAACAAATAAAAATTTTAAAACAATTTAAAATTATATAGAGGAGCGAATAAAATCGAGATGTGTATTATGTAGATGTTAAATATTATCTACTGGGTACAATATTTTGAACGTTATTTACTATAATACAAGTAGATATATCATTTGAAACTCTATTTGATAGATAGATTAATAGATAGATATATATATATAGTTAAAAGATAGATAGATAAATAGATACAAAAAAAATATTTTTTTTAGTTATAATACAATAATGAAATACAATCATATATACATTTATTATTTGATATTAAATACAATTATTTTTTTTTCTTTTCCAAATATGCAAATCTAAGGTTCATAGTAGAGATGAAATAGGTAACAATATTAATATTATTGTTAATATTGAAAAATAAAGTCCTTTTGGTATCCAGGTTTTTCAAAATGTTATGAAAAATATATACAAAGATTCAAATTTTATAATGAAATTAAAATTTGCACAACAATACACACATACAGAATATAGAAATATTACATTTTCATAATTTATAAAGATATTTCGAGAATATGTAGATATCTAACATAGATACTATTCCAAATAAAATAGTTTTACATTAAATACCAAATACATTCACAATTTTGTAATTTTAATTAACATATTTGTTGATATATAATATTTATATGACTTTTTGTTACACTTAAAGCTCAAAATTCATTAAAAAAAACTAATATCAGCAGTAGAAAATTATGTATAGAATAATGATTTTTGGAAAATTCAATTCCATATATATTTTATTTTTTTATTTATTTTTCATTTAATTACCTATCTACATTTTTCAATACATTTTTACATTTTTATATTGATTTATAGTTAACTAGAGACCCGCGGCACCTTCGCGCCTTCTACATCGTGATACCGACAAAGCACCTACTGGAGTAATGCTAATCAGACCTATTTGATTTTTTTACAAAAGTTTTTATAAATCATTTAGGAGGGTCAAAATTTTGATGCCCGGAACCTATTTGGGAGAAAACGTTTTATGAAAAGGACGAAAATTTGACTGAAAACTGTACAGCATATTCAAAATTCAGACAAAAATTCAGATTTTAGTTCAGATTTAAATTCAGACAAAAGTTCAGATTTCGCGAAAAATTAAAATCTGAATTTTTTCTGAATTTTTGCTTGAATTTCTATAATATTGCTAAAAATTTGATTTATTTTTAAACATTGCGTACAATTATTACACAGTGATACAGTTTCGTTTTAGGGTAAGTTTAGTTTTACTGTTATTAAGTTGAAAAATTTAAATATTAATCCATTTTTTTGTTTTTGTAGGGGGTTGCCGCTCCCAAACCCCCGCTTCATATTATTGAATCACAAATTCAGCTCACGACAGAAAAAACTTATTAAATTGTTGTAAAATCCGGACTAAATAATTTTATTTCATGCATGATACATTGTTAAAATGAGGTGTATAATATATATACATGTATAATACATAATTTGTATGCTTGGATTTATTCTAAACGATTTCGAGTTTTGTTGAAATAATTGAGAAGAGAATAATAATTAAAAATTACTTTTTTTTATTCAAAAAATAATTTTTCTTGTTTATAAAAATTAATATTATAAATTTCATAATATAATAACAAACAAAAAATATTTTTTTAATAAAGAAAAAAAATTTAACTCAACAGAGAATCGAACTTACACCAAATTTGCGATATTAAGATGACCCTTAAACTAACTGAGCTAATAACCGATTACAATTATTTTATCAAAATGCAAACATAAAATAATATTTTGATCCACATAAACTACAATAAAATAAAATGAGTATCTATACCGAAATGAGATATGTACATTGTACAATACAAACGCATACAATCAGAGTACTCGTAAAAAGAAAACTGTATATATATGTAATCCAAATTTGAATTAGAAAGTACCCTTTCCCATTTGGAAATCTCGATTTCGACGAATTTTAGCGAATTTCGGGCTTAAAAAACCTAATGTACGATGAACACTCAAAGAATGCGTATTCTACTCTATTATTATTATAGTGTGTTTTGTAAATCAATACATGCAGGCTTTTTGAAAGTAATTTATATAAATAGTATTAGATATTAGATTTATTTAATATATAAGAAAATCGTTAGTGATATCTTATATTATAATAAAAGTGTTAGATACCACTCAAAATTAAAATTAGCAAAATAAATAAATTGCTTTTGTTTTAGGGTGACAAAAATTTTTAAAATAAGGTACAATTTTTACAAGTCCATTACAAACGAACAAAACATGTCAATACCATGGTGATCAATATTTTGAAGCCAAATCTTAATTTTACCTAGGAACATATTCTTATTTCTAACTTTTAATAATAGATTCTGGAAGTTTAGTTTTTCTTATTTTTTTAAATAGAATCCAAATTTGAATTAAAAAGTACTCTTTCCAATTTGGAAATTTCGATTTCGACGAATTTTGGCTTAAAAAACCTTTTTCCGGCCCTCGCAGAAGTTGAAAACCAATCGATAGAGCACCTTCGATTTAGTTAACAATTTTTTTTTTAGTTTTAAAATAACGGACCTTTTTCCTCTTAAAAAGCTAATACGCAGATTCTGGATCACCCGGTATAGTCGTAGGTCAATTAATTAAATATAATTTATAGAATATGCTGTAGGTTCTAGGCGATAAATTATCTCTAGATCAAACATTATTTAAAATTAAACAAATATTAAGGTTCTATGTATGTTTCACAATTTTATGAAATATCTTAATCGATTTCGATTATTACACCATCAATATTTAATAAAATTGTGAAACATACCTAGAGTTTTAATATTTATTTAATTTTAAATGAATTAAAGCCTAATATAAAATAAATAACAGATATAACTACTATTTTAACATATAATATTATTTCGCCTCGCCCATTGCCGCATTATCTATCAGGTGATTTTTGGTCTCCCTGACAGCATTATCTTTCCGATGATTTTTCGTTTCCTCCGCAGTATTGATATGGTTTTTATCCTACTCGTTTTTTATCCAACTGTTAAAAAAACAAAGAAGAGACAATGATGACAAACTATCAATTGCTAGAATCAATATTGAAGGGTAACAAAGTGAAAAAATTAAAACCAGGTCGTTAGATCATATTATTAGGCGGACAAATGATCATGTCGTGAAGCAACATCATTATATGGCGCATTATAGATAGCTACTTAGAAATTCAAGAAATAAGAGAAAAACCGCAGAAAACAGCTGGATCAGATATGCCGAATATGATCATTATACTAGGAGAGAATTTAAAAACAATTTTTTTTTAAATTGATTAACCTAAGTAACGAAACGATACTCATTTCGCACATTTTTGAGTAATAGCTGTCCAAACTTGAAATTTTGATATAAAATATTGATATTTTTTGTAAAAAAAATAACGTTGATTTTCTGTTGAAATTCGCTTACAGATCGATTAACTGTTGAATCGTTATTACCTGAAAAATTCGCTAAAATTTATTTTTTGATTAATTGCTTTGATGCATAACACTATCCTTTACCACTTCGTTTAACTCTAATTTCACACTTGCCATTTTTAGGGCAAACTCATTTTCGTCGATAGTTGAAATATACCAAGTTAAAATATTATCAAAAGAAAAAAAAAATATTACCTATGCTTAGAAAATACCTATAAAATGGTTAACACGCATATAAAGAGGAGTAATTTAGTCTAAGATGTAAGAGAATTAATTTAGTCTAATAATAACATAGTTATATATTTTATAGAATATGCTGTAGGATCTAGGTGAAAAATGATTAAAATTAAATAACGATTAAAACTATAGCTGTATGTTTCACTAATTTTATTAAATATCTTAATCGATTTCGGTTATTACACCAGAAGACTGAATTGTATAGAGGATATATGTTATGGATGAAAACCATAATACCATTACAAAAGTAGAAAATCATAACAAATGCACCGATTAACATTTTTTTTCACACCAAGCGTTTTCTGTCAATCAATATATTTTTTTTTATTTTTAAATTTTAAATACAATTCAGCCTCGGCGTCACTTAAATTTATTATTATTGTTTTATATACTCACGAGAGAGGTCCTACGAATAAGTATTTATCCAATTATAAAAACAGGTTGTAACTTACCTGAAATAAAAAGAAAAATTTTAAAGTTAAAAATACATATGTACATATGTATATTAAATATGGTAAAATTATAAAGTTAAAACATAAATAAATGAAAAAAAAAAAAACAAAAATATAAATAAATGATTTATGATTGAATTTGTGTGTTTTATTTTATATTTTTTTCTTCTAACTAATAATTAGTTAGAAAATTGATATAATCACCATCATTTTGGATTTACAATACAATCATTGGTGGATTTTAGTCTTATTGACCAAATTATTTCTTCAATTATTGTTTATTTCTCTTACAGCCAAGTAAATATTTTAAAATTTCTGGTATGTTATTTATTTTAAAAACTATTATTTAATTTTTATTTTTATAATTAAAATTTTATTTTACCTACTTTTGATTTATTCTTTAAATTAACTTCTAATTTATTACCTATTCTAACTTATTTGTAATTTTTCAAATGAATAACTTCTAATATGTATTACACTTTGTTTTATGTACTTGACAGTAACTTAGGCAGAATCGTTTTTTCTTGCTTAATTAAGTACGGTACTGCAATTTACCACTTCAATATCTACAATATTTCGACCATTTATTTATCAAATTACTGGCTTGCAGCTCATTAAATGTGGAAAAATATATAAAATAGCTTCATTTTATTTAAGTTGTTACCAGATTTATAATCTCAATTATTTTTTGTCATCTATTTTATCACAATGACAAAGAGTACTGGAACAGATTGAAAAACTCATAAAGCATAATTTTACATTAATTCTACTGACAATTTCATGACTTACAAGTTAAATTAAATTCAAATTCAATGTTATTTTATTAACAACTATTTCCATCTATTTCTTGACCTGTCTCTGGTTATAATAAAAACAGTTATAATAGTAGTATTTAGTTATAAAAATAGTGATTATTGTACCAGTAAAACTTACAAAAAAATGTAAGAAATGTAATGTATCACTAAAAAATTCGGAATTCAACTGTAACATATACTACATTGCATAGATTACATTACCAAATATAACATTTCAACATCTGTATTCGGTAATAAATATGAAATTTAAATTTAACTAAAATATTTTATAATCTATAACATAGTATGTACATATAATATCCTATACTATTTATGTATTGTATAGAACTTCAAAATTTTATCAAATTAATCCCAAGAGAAAATACGAGGAAGAAAAGAGACAAAATGTTGATTTTAAAAAATTAAAAAGTTTTTGAAAAACATAATTTCCTTACAAATTAACCCCTTATCGTAATATCAATAATTTAATTTCCAAAATTATGATATTATTGTGTATATGTTAACATTGTAATATGTATTATATAAAAAAGGATAAAAGTATTGTATATAATAACATAATATAGGTATACAAGTATGTAACACAATTACCACGTGTTCCATAAATTAATTTATTAAAACGTGCTGAAATACAAGACTAACATAGTAACAACCTTTTCATATGATATTATTATCATTATCCTTATTTTGAATTTTCAAATATTTGCAAAAAAACATGCTTTGAAAATTAAATTTTCTATCAAATAAAATAACATATTTGTTTTTTTTTTAATTAGAAGTTATTCACTAAAATACAATAGATATAATTTTTCAAAAGGTTCTGATAAAAGTCCTTTAAAAGCAGGCCGAATGAATTGACTATTTAATTTTAATGAGACTCACTCCTTTAAATATAGTTAAAATCAATAAAAAAAAGGTTCTAAATTATGGTGTTTTGTCGAATTAAATATGATCAGAATAGATAAATTATTCAATAATGAGAAATTCAAAAAAAAATTTTATTGGTTCTTAAAACTCACAGATTATTTGTTAATATCTCGATTTATGTTACAAAATAAGTCAAAGTTTAAAAACAGGAAATTTATGTAGATTTTATTTTTATGATGAAACAGTGCAGTAGCTACTATTGAGTTCTAGTAGCGTTAGATGAACTCCTCTTAATAAATTAAAGCTTAAAATGGTTTTGAATTTTAATTTTTGTTAATTATTGGTATTATTTTAACAAAAATTAAAATTCAAAACCATTTTAAGCTTTTTTATTTTTTTTATTTAAAACGGAGGTGGCCTTAATATGTCAGACTTTTTAAGCTTTAATTTGATTTACTTTCCTTATAAATTACCACAACAGTATTCAACATATGAAAATGTTCTTGTATCTAGTTATTTATATAGTCTTATATTTTATATCTTGTGTTTTGCTTTCCAAAAATTTGTTTTTCCTTAACGCCAAAGAACGAACATAGCTGTAACGGTAGAAGTTATTAACAGATATTAAAGTCTACAGAATGGCTTTATTTCCATCCTATTCTACATTGATAATGTTTCATGGCAATATAATAATGATGAATTACTAATATTAACCGAGTTTATTTGAACTTTAGTAAAGTTCGGACAATTTTTATTCACCGAGTAATTCTCTAACCATATGTTCGAGAAAGTCCAAGTTCAATTTCTTGTAAGCCTGGGGTTGGGTTCGAAATCTTGCTTTTAAAAATAAGGTGTTTCAAAAATATAACATTGCTTATTATAAAAAAGTTTTGTAATTTTTTAAATTATATAAAAATAATTATATAAAAATTATATAAAATTAAATAAAAACAGGAAGAAGGAGAGTTGTAAATATTCTGGAAAAAGCAGAAATTATTAAAATAAAATATTCTGAAATTAAAACGATATTTTGATAAAGCGAGATTATGAGAAACGATATTTCAAGATATCACTTAAAAAAAATTAGATTTGATTTCAACTTCAGTTTCATATATTTAGCCCAATGTGTTTTATCTATTATCATTATTATTTATCTGTCTTTATTATAAATATTTTACTTATATTTAGTTGCTTACAACTAGGTAGGTATAGTAGGTAGCAAGTAATGGCCATTTGTAACACTTCCCACAACTAATTTTTAGCAACTGTAACTGATTAAATATAACGGATTAAATTCATTTAACATTAAGTGATTTATTGGAAATTTGATATTTGTAGTGCTACCTGAACAAAGAATTCAGTTTATTCTGGACATATTTTCAAGACTAATCTATGAGATACAACATAAGCTACGAGTTGAGTCTCATTGGACGATTCTGTAATTTTAAGCTGTGGAAAATGAAGGTCAATGAGGGTAAAGTTTAGAACCACGAAAAAGTGTACACCTAGACCTAAGGCTAATTTGAAAGGAGCACATAACCGCAGGACAAAAAGGACAACTAAAACTGTAGACGAATAGCATTTATTGGCTTATTCGGAAAAATTCTACACTAGATCTGGAATACAAAGTGCTATTGTTCAAAGGCTTTCGGATTGGAATTTGGTTCCTATATGGATGTCACTTATGGGGAACTGCTTCTAATAGTATCATCGAAACAATCCAAAAGATGCAAATAAATTTTTAACGTATCATTTATAACCCAGGGCTCATCTACATAATGACACATGTATAGACTAAAGCCAGATTAAAGAAAACCTTATTCCAAATCCTTTCTAAGTCTTACTAATCCTATTTATATATGTAGTGACTAATTCACTAAGTAAAATTTAATTGGTTTCTACAAATTTATTGTTTTCATCAAATTTAAATTCCATTAGTTAGCTTTTCATCTTATTTTTGTTTATATTAATTTATATCTAAGTTCAAAATTATTGGCGGTGTCTAGACGATCAGTGAACACTGTCAGTTTTCACTGAAATACATGTATTTTGTTGTTGTTGAGAAAAATAAAAAAAAATTTGAAATGTTTTTACCTTGTCGTCAGTTTTTCGATATCAATCGTTCTGAATTTCATATCTAACTGTTCTAATCTTAACCGTAACATAGAAAAAAACCGTTTTAAGATAAGTATGCTCTTAGTAGCTGTGCAAAAATTTTACATTGTTTCATGCAATTTGTTGTTGTACAAAAATAGTAACAAAAATGTTGTTTCAAATTTTGCTTTATAGTGTGCTGTTAGTATGCTTAGTATGCTTTAAAAAATATTATTTAATAAAATAAAATAAAATAACTTAAAAAAAACACATAAACTTAAAAATAAGAGATAATAATATTAAATAAATATAAAATAATGAATTTGGTTTTAAATAATGAATTTGGTTTTAATTGCTGCAGTACAAACAAAATTTGTAGGAAAACTTTCTTCCATTTCTTCTTCGATGTATTCTTCAAAGGGTTCCATTTTTATTATTATAGTTAGTTTCAAAAGTTTAACAGTTAGTTTTTTAGTTTAAATAGTTAGATTTTATTTTCACGTTGTTGATTGTCTAATGACCAAGTAATGCCGCCTGTTATTGATTAAACGAATTTCTGATAAAATTTTGTACCGATTTTGAAGTAGTTTTTGCATTTATTTTCTGACAGGCAAAAATGTTTAACGGCACACTTAGCTTTTTAGTCAAGAATCATTTGAATAATTTGTCAGTTGGAAATTCTAAAAATTAATTTTTATTATTATTGTTTCACTTCTACTTGTTACATTAATGGTAATTCTCAGTTTTCGCCATTTGTAAATTTTTTCATTCAAAGCTGAACGTATAGACACTTCCCAGTTTTAACTGACAGTGATAATAACTGATCGTCTAGACATCGCCATTGTTATTAATTTTAAAAATTTGACTTTTATTGTAATGATAATTTAAAAATTAAAATTTAATTGAAAATCTAAATAAAAAAAGAGGAAAAGCAAATTAAAAATTAAAATCTACTGTAAATTTAAATTGTTAATTAAACTACAATATTGTAAACCGTTTGAATTAAATGGTGAATAAATAAATAAATAAAGATTCGAATGTAGTGTTAGTTACGGAAGAACTTAAAAAATATGAAAACAAATATTCAAAGTGGTTCAACATCCTAACCCTTTAGAAAGAGGTCTTCAAAACATTTCTGGAAGCAGCACAACATTGGAGTGAACGAGCAAATATGAAATATCAAATCAATTGACTAGACCTTCTAAGTTTTTAGATTATAAGATTTGAATAAACTATAAAAGTTACAAATGTTATAAATTATTATCATTTACGTTTAGAAAGATTCAATAAACACAGTTATGAGGACACAAAAATGTATTTTGAAGAGCCCAACCAGTCAGCCAATTTCAATCTTATCTTTAATAGTAATCAAAATTATTATTTAAAACCAAAAAAAAAAAATATATATATATATATATTGGTACAATTAAAAATGTAATTAAATCAAAATTTGAATTTAAAATTCAGATTCCGGCTTAGATTTGTTTAATGTACCCAATACACATGAAAATGATTATATATATTTTTTTTTACTTAAAACATTTTTCTTTGAATTTTCAATTGAAAAATTTCATCATCCTTACTTTGAAACAAATATTTGAAATTTTCTTATGTTATTACTTAAATTATAGCCTGAAACTGTTGGCTTACTCAGAAAATATTTCAAAAATGTTTACAAAAACAATAACAATAACAGCATGTGTTTCTTATAAACATGTACAGTATGTACTCATATATCCTTGTGGAAAAATAAGATCTAATTAAATTCTATTTCCTTATTTAAAAACCCTCTAATTTCTAATCTCCTGTGATTTTATACTTATATCACAGCATATAAATATACCTAGTTATATTAAATTAATTTAAATATTCAAAAAAAAAAAAAAAACAATTTCCATATTATATGAGTATATACCCAATACAAACACAACCGAAAATTTTTACTATCATATATAAAATTAAATTTTAGCTTATCCTAAAATTTACATACAATTAGCTATGTAAGTATATATATAACCCTAGAATATTTACTTATATATAATTATATATAATTTTTTAATTGAATTCTGAAAATTTGAATCCTGTGGCAAAAAATAAAATTACTTATATATAATGTTGTTAATATTTACTCATATCCTAGTTTATTAACTGCTTTATTATTGCATTAATATCCTTTATTGAAAATGAACGTTTCGTTTTTTTTTTTTTTTTATAACTCTATTTTGAGATTTCTATTTTTTCTTTTTGAATACGCTTGTATTGCTGATGAAAAATATTTTAATAATGATATTAAAATAATCTATAGTTTTTAATTTTTAAATTACAACAAAATCTATAGATAGTTTTTAATATTCTTAAGATATAAAAAGTTTTAAAAATTCTATTCTAATTTTAAAAATATAGATTTATAATTTGGGCTTAGAAAATTTACTAACATTCATGTTTTAATTAAAATTATAGGTAACAAAAGGTGGCCATAAGAAAGGAAAATTACCTAGCAGGGAAAAAACCAATTGTGTATGTGTATGTAGTCTGTACCGAGGTCTTAATTATTTTATTAGGAGAAAATATATTTAATTTGAGAGTTTATTAAGCAGTTATGATGCAAATATTTAGTAAGGAAAATTTTATTATAATTAAAAAATTAGTCAATGTATTCAAATGATGATACGTTTATAATGATTCTGTTCAATTTCAAAAACAGTTACATTTACTTTAAACCATTTATAATTATATTATTTAAATAATTTTTAAATGTTGTTGGTATTTGCTATAAATTCAAATGAAAATATTTCTATAATTACAATTAAAACAAAAAAATTGATTCATTTAAACTTTACAAATCTAACTTCCAGATTTGGCTCCGAAGAAAATCCGGATAAAGGAAGTACACGAAATTAAAAAAAAATCTGTGTCAGATAAGAAGGCTTCTGGGTATGATGGTATCACAGGCAAAATGGTAAAGGAACTTCCGTATTGCAGTATAAAAATCTTAATATTTAATGCAATATTAAGAACAAGCTACTTCCCAGATATCTGGAAAACTGTAAAATCATAATGTTAGCTAAACCGGGGAAAGAGCCAAATAATACCAGTTCCTATAAACCAGTACTTCTTCTGCCAGTAATATCAAAATTAATCAAAAAACTAATAGCCAAAAGATTGATCAAAATAAATAATGAACGAGATATCGTAGCAGCTCATCAGTTTGGCTTTCGACACAATTACGAGACAATCGAGCAAATACATACAGTAGTCAACCATATAAATTATTCATAGGATAGGAGGTTCTTCGTTAAATACAACGGAGAATAATCGACACTAAAATAAATTAAATCTGGGGTTTCTCATGGCAGCGTCTTTGGCCCACTACTATACCTGATATTTATAGCGAACCTCCCAACATAATCGATGGTACCTCACTGCTACTTTTGCTGACGACACAGCGGTCTTAGTGTCTCATACTAACCCGAGATCAGCTTCAGAAGATCTTCAGAACTACCCTTTGGACATTCAAAATTGGCTGAAAAGGTGAAGAATAAAGGGCATAACGAATCGAAATCCCTTCATATCACCTTTACTAATCGCAAGGGAAATTGCCCCGCTGTTCATCTTAATAACATGGAATTGGCATACTACGAGTCGGTTAAGTACTTAGGTACACACCTGGATAAACGCCTCACTTGGAAAAGTCATATCGTCAACAAAAATAAACAGCTACGATTAAAGTTCAACCAATTATTTTGGCTAATAGAACGTTTCTACAATTTATCCATAGAATATAAAATTGCAGTACACAAAGCTATCATCAGGCCCATCTGAAGCTACGGGTTGGAACCATGGGGAATATTTAGTAGCTCCAACATTGAAATAATTGAACGCTTCCAGTCCAAAGTATTAAGTTCTATAGTCAATGCGCCTTGGTATGTCCGAAATGACACAATTAGATCAGATCTAAATATCCCATCTGTTAAGCAATTCTGGAATGTCAAAAATATTCTGGATTCTTGACTTAGATTACATGCCAATTAGATTATGTCAGTTTTAATTCCAACATAATACTCAATATCTTTTTATATTTTATGTAGATAGAATAAAGACAAAAAAAAAACTTCTAATCATAATTTGTGTTGTTGTTTTCTATTTTTTTATGAACTGGTTTGGATCATGTTTTCCGCGGTCTACCTACTCCTATAATGCTCTGCGAATACCAATTCAATTCTTGTTTTGCACTATTGTTCGTAGGCCTTCTGAAGGTGTAAGCTATCAACTTCCATTTGAATGACTATTGCATCTGTTTATCCATTTCTCAGGGTTCATATTTCTAATTATTCTGGGACGGAATATTTTACATTTTGATTCGCAGGCATTTAGACAAAAAAAAAACTTCTAATCATAATTTGTGTTGTTGTTTTCTATTTTTTTATGTACTGGTTTGGATCATGTTTCCGCGGTCTACCTACTCCTATTATGCTCTGCGAATACCAATTCAATTCTTGCTTTGCACTATTGTTTGTAGGCCGTCTGAAGGTGTGGGCTATCAACCTCCATTTGAATGACTATTGCATCTGTTTGGCCATTTCTCAGAGTTCATTATTTCTAATTATTCTGGGCCGGAACATTTTACATTTTTATTCGCAGGCATTTTTTGCGAAGATATACATTTTCCCCATTTCCTCGCGCTACCAGCATTTGTTTCACGCAGACATCATATAGTCAAAGCTTAATGCCATTTTGAGGTGGATTTCATATAGCCTAAAGTCTTCCGAAAGCTCCTCTGGTAACTAACCGATTTTCCATGTCTGTCTTAGTGCTTCCATTTGTAGAAATTATACTATCAAGGTAACAGAGAGGGTACAGTTGGCAGTTTTGTTTAGATTCCTGTTATTGTGTTACTCATGTAGCCAGTAAGAAGGATTGTTGTTTCTGCGTCTTCATACATAGATCTTATTATACTAATTATCTTGTGTGGCTTTTCCTTGCACACTAAAGACTGCCATAACGTTTTTAATCTAATTTTAATTTTTAATTTTTGACTATCTTTTTATTTTAACTTTAATACATTACATGTTAATAGGTTTTGTTTTGTCTTTCCTACATAAAATAGTTTTAAAAAAGTTGACATTTAAGCATTTTTAATAATTTATATTGCATTTGCTTTTTGTATTCAATTCAGATTATAAGTCTAGAGTACAAAAATTGTCAGTAAGTAGAATTAATAATCATAATCATATATTATAATAGAGTTAGTTGTCAACATTTCACCTCAAAATTATTCAATATATACACCAAAAATGAGAGAAAATAAATTACCACACCACGACCGAACCTACACCAGTACATCATCCTCCTATTTACAAATTTCAAGAGAGTGAATAGCATAGGTAGCATTTATTTTCATCATATTAAATGTAGCTACGTACTTAGCTATAGACTGATAGATAATGTAATGTGTATCGTACTAAGTTGTAAACAAAATTATTATTGCTTTTTTTTTATATCTATTCATGGTTTTTTGTTTTGCCAATGTGTGAATTAAATTCCAATAATTTTTCAATAAATTCCAAAAATTTTTTATTTTTCCATAATGTAACATTATTAATTATTATTTATATATACCTATATGTAATTAAAGCATTTAAATTTCCATAAAAAGAAGGCTGTCCGTCGAAAAAGGTAATTCTGCCTAAGTTACTGTCAATATTTAAAAAAACAAAAGAAAAAAATATTATTTATCTAAATGAAACAGTGTTCTTATATAAATTAAAAAAATAAAAACAACAGTGAAATCACTGAAATTTATATAGGCACTAATTTTTTATCATCTTTATATTTATTTATTTACTATTTAATTCAAACAGCTTACAAAAAATAATTAACCTAATTTAATTATTAAAATTCTCAATTCTCAAATATAAAAAACAACGAGTTTAATATGTAGGATTTCAACAGCTGCGTTCTTCCTGCTTCCTCTTTTGCTGAAATGTTGAACTTAAAAATAAAACCTGATTTATACAAATTAGCGGTGGACTTCACAGTTGAAAAATAGTTTCTAAAAAAACTAAATTATCTTGACTTAATATAGGAAAAACGTAGAAAGGGCATGGTAATTAAGAAGTATTTTGTTTTTTCAAGCCATACCAAACCGTAGCTTACATCTTATTAAAACATGACTGTTTACTGATTCATAGATGGAAAATATCAATATATTTAAAAAACCCTGTTCTGTTAAAACGTTAAATTTAACTTTAACTTGAATAATAATTAATAAATAGGGGTCTCTGTCTTTGGTAATATTAGAATTTGCTACTTTATTTGCAAAATTATAAATTAAAATAAAAAGAATAGTCTTCAGTGAGTTCAAAAAGTAGGCCTTCAGATGAGTTTTTCTATTTGAGAGCTATTGCAGGTGTGAGCTATGCCAGGTGATAAAGAAGGTGTAGGATTTTCTCATTCTCCTCTTCATCTTTCAAGGCTACAATAAATAAACTTTCTTTATACAATTCTATGTTAGCTTTAGATTGAAGTTCTTGACACGTGTATACACTTTTAACCTAATTTGAATTTACACAAAAATATATTTAAAAAAAAATGAAAAACACAAAATGAACGTAAAGGATAATTTAATACAAAAAAACCCAATTTCAAAGAATTTAACCAATTCCAGTTCATTGTTTTATAATATAAGTTATAAACTATTTCTTATTAATTAATTTTTCTTGTAGAATTTTATGATTTGAATTTACACAGGATTTTTCTCAGAAATCTTTTGTTATACTTTCAAAACAAAACTAAACCAAAAATATTTTTGTCGAAAGAGAATAAAATCGTAATTTTCTAGAAAATTGAACAGAAACAATTTACAATTAAAATTAATATTAATTTTCATAAAAATATAATTTATTATTAGTTTTGCACAATTTAACTTTTGAACAAAAAATAAAAAAAACAAAAACAACCCTTAAATAAATAAACCAAAAAAAAAAACACAAAAATTCTAATTTGTAACAACCACATAAGGACATTAATAAAATTACACATGTTTTACCAAAAGATATAAGTGGAACGCACGTTTTTATAAAATTGAACAAAAAACAAAAAACAATATTACAAACACAACAAAAAATATAAAATAAAAAACTAAAATTGTTCTCATAAAATAAAACAACATAAAAAAGAACCAAAAAGGACTTCTTTATGTCGTTATATTATATATGTATTTAGAAACCATCATATGGTCTATTAAATATCATCAAAAATTACTCTTTGGTTTTATATACGACCACTGATCAGGATATAATTCTGACCACAAAATGACTATAATATAACATTTTATTTTTTTTTGCTCCTGTTTTTTTTTTTGTAATAGAATATTATTAGGTTTTTTTTATATCCTTACAAGAATAATTATTCGAATATAAATTAATTTACAAGAACAAAACAAAAAAAAAACGAATGAAACAAAATTAATAACAGAACTAAAAGTAATAAAATGTAAAAACAAACAAAAAATATCTTTTGAAAAATGTTGCTTCTGTTCCTATTCAAATTCATTAAATGAGTATAAATGAGAAACAAAAACAAAAAAAAAAAATAATAACAAAAATAGTAAATAAAATGAAATGAAAGTAAAATAAAAAAAAAAAAAAACGATATGCATAAAATATAAGAAAAAGGATATCTGATTAATATGTACGTGTGTGTTCAATGGATGTTTTATATTTGGTTTTCTACTAAATTTTTTTTTTTATTTTTGTTTTTGTTTTCTTTATATTCTGTTAATTTGTATTTTGAGGTTTAATTAAATTAAATAAAAATTATTCGGAAAATTTGAACAAATAGAATTTGAACACGCAAACTATATTTATTTAGAAACGTGAAATCAAATGTATGTAAATATGTTTGATTTAGAAGATTTGTCAATTAAGAGATTTCTATTTTGTTTGTTTTTTTTTCGTTTTGTTGGCAATACTGACTTGAGTGATGATAATTTGGTTTTTGGAAATAATTCTGATCAGAAGAGATTTTAGGATAATAAATGAAGTACAAAAAATTAAAATATATAAATTAGTTTTTCACACGAACCAATAATTTATCTGTTGGTAATTATCAATAGTTCCGGGTAAACCTGAATCATGTTTACAACTTTTCTTTATTTTGTTCTATCTTGTGAAACTGCCTTCGACCCGTTAATTTCAATTCTTTGAAGGTTATTTTAGACTCTTATTTATTTACTTATTTATTATATCAAAAAATCCTAGTTGCTCATACAAGGCATATTTTAAAATTTGTATAAAATAACCTAAGTTCAGTGGAAAAATAAAGATTGACATAATCTTAATCTAGGCCTATATACCTCTTGCTTTAGTATTGCGTTGGATTGGGTTTTTAAAATTATTTTTTGTATTTTTTGATCAGCCGGTCTTAAGCCTTATGACTTAATAAATTTTACAGTATTATGTGTTTTTTAAATTGTGGAACTCTTTATTATCGTTTGTGCTTGCAAAAATATTAGTTTTGAAAATTTACCAAAAATAAAGGAATATATTGTAATTAATTTGATATATTTATTATTTTATAATAATACAGGTCTGAACGATCCTTGAACTTTATAATTATACTACCTTAAAGGGTCGATTTCTAGCTTCTAAATTGGGATTTTTAATGTCTGAGCATCATTTTGACGTTATTTGGTTTTCCTCTATCAAGCACGATTACTATCAGGCGTCTATTTGATATCAATAATTGGGTTGGTTTTAGGTCAACCCATGTTAATCTTTGGGTTTTTCCAAACTGTACAATTGATTGTTTTTTATGGTCGCTATTGTGACGAATTACATATTCTTCACTCTCTAATTTGTTGGGGTGAGTATTTTTTCTTTCAAATACGAGTATATACAACTCTCCCCTACTGTATTAATACTTTGTACTCATTATGTCACTATGGCTTGTATAAAAGCTTTATATATCGTTATAAATATTTTAGCTTTCCATAATATTAGCTGTGATTGCAGTAACTTTCTATTTGCATATTACAGCCTGTTTCTGACCTGAATTCTTTTATTCATACACCTTACTATACACCAATTGTAAAGCTTGAAATCTATACTAACCTATACTTTACTCTATAATTTTTCTTTGTCAAATTGAAGTTGCTTAATTTACTATTTTGGGAATTAATTTTTCCTTGTCAGACTCACCTTAAGCGTTTGTGAGATGTGATGAATACTTTTGTACTGTGTAATAATTGATATATCGATTTAAAATCCAAATCAATTAATTCATATCTCTTCAAGCAAGAGCAAATTTAATTAGGTACACCAGTTACATACTAAATTTAATTTATGTGAAAACAATCGAAATGAAATTTACATTTTTTACATGGGGTCTGAAAGGGAGATAATAATTGTTATAGGAAACAGAATATATACACTGTTCTGAAATCAGTCCATATAATTCAGGTAATGTAATATAATTACTCATTTTAGTCTATGTGATTACTCTATATTAAAAAAAATTGTATTTTAATAAATTTTTAGTGATATTTTTTGGTTTATGGACAATGAGGAAGACGAGCTTTTTGTTTACATAAGGCGTTTTTTTGGCTTACGTAAGGCATTTAATAAATACTTGTACTGAATAAATTCACAATTATTCCCATGCTTTTTGTCGATTCATAAACTAACTAATGTGCTTATTCATTGTGTCGGTCACACTAAACAAAAAACAACTTCGCGAGTCCATTGTTATTTTTAAAGCTAAAATTCTCATGATATAAGTTTTACTACGTAAATGTCATGACAATTCAACTCCTACACAATGCAAAATATAGTCAAGCAACTCAAAAGTCATTTAAATAATATATTATATTGAAAAGGAGACGTAGCAAAATCAATTTTTTTTTGTTCAATTTGAAATTTCAATTTAAAATGTCACCCCCACGTATAAGTATACCAACACATCTTAACATACTACAAATTTTAATTTATCAAATTGACGCAATTCACCCATCGTCAGAATTAAAATTTAATTTTTTTTTTGTTTATGATAAATTTTACATATGCGGTTGTTGTCTAAGATAAATCAATAAAAAAATTCTATAGTGCCAAAAATAAATTGATATGGTGGATAACAATTCATAAATAAAATTTAATACAATTTTTATCAAACTTCTTCTTCTGGATGAAAATTAATAGTAAAAGGACTAAATCTATATATATATATATATATATATATATATATATACATAATATAATTATAAAAATAGAATTTTTAATAATATAGAAAATTCAGTAGACCATAAAAGGACGTTCTTTTTTTTATAACATAATTCTGTCCGTATTTTCGATTTTTTAAGATAGATTTAGAGAATTCTATGAAAAATTTAAATAAATACAATTTTTGTTTTTTTAAATTACATATTTAATACTAATAGGATATAGAATATTCATATTTGTCCAATAGACCAGAAAAGAAATACCTTTTTTTTTGTATATTTGTTTTCCATATTTACATTTTTATGAATATTTTTGTAATAAAATTCACGTTCAATTTGACTTAAGACTTATTTTCATCAAAATTTTCAAAATCAAACTGTATATAATAGATATTTAACTTATAGATAAATATAAAATCAAAAATAAAAAAATAATCCAAGACTCAATTTATATTATAAGACGTTATAATATGTAGGACGAAACATTAGATATATCAGTAAATTAGTAAATCTTTGGAAAATTAAAATAAGTATACTGGCTTGTTCTTTAAACAATACCATAGTATCAACTTTAAGGTCTGTAACACAAATGGTTTATAAGATATTCCTGAGTTTGTATAGTAAGAGTTGTTGCATGTTAGCTAACCCGAATCCGTCATTTCATAGCTTTGTAAGCGTTAGTTATCTTTTTTGATCATGAATAACTGTGAACATTTCAGAACTCTATTTTTAAAGGTAAAGACGGGTATAGCGAACAAACAAACGAACTTTCCTTTTTATAAGTATGGAAGATGAAAGAAAAATGTAATTTAAAAATCCAGGATTCGAGTCCGGGAGGTTTTGATCCTATGCTGAGATAGGTATGCGCGGTAGCTCCTTTTGTTCGGGGAACGCTGTTCCTACGAATGTGCCCTTCACATTCCAATATTAGATGTTGTCTGGGGAATCCCACAAAACGGATTTGGCTCTATGAAAAGCGCATCCGATGCTTTTCTTGCTAGATAATATGCAGTTTCGTTTCATGCTATACCAGAATGCCCTGGTACTCACATTATTGTTACTTTATTTGTTTTTGTCGGGGTTTTCAGTATTTCTAAGCAATCCCATACTAGGTTTGATAGTGTGGCTGCTTTACTATCCGAGAGAATTTAGGTTCTACTTTTTTTGTAATTTCTTCTTAAATTCTCTCACACACAAGGTTCTATAGGTTGTAGAGTCTTGTCTTGCAAAAATATGGACCTTAAGGCTTCTTGCATATATACTTCCGATCCTACTTCATTCATATTGTACGATATACAACTCATATATTTGAAATTAAATAAAATTCAAAACTTTTTTAAATAATAACCTAGTTAGGTTCATTGACTAACATTGAATTTTCTATATAAATATTTTCATATTAATTCAAAGATAATAATTTTAAAAAATTAAAATAAACAAAAAATATTTTGTATCCTTTCAATCCTTTGAAAAGAAAAACTTTATTAGAACATTTGGAATTGCTTAAAACCATTTTGATTTACCTTTTTTTCTGTTTTATTAAAAAATAATTTAATGTACAAAATTTGAAAATTTAAAATAATATAAAATTATTATTAACACAATAATAATAATAATAGCAATGAGAGATTTTTATAACAAAGGATATTCCTAGTATTAATACATGCAATTATTTTCAACTTATTTAAACATGAAACATTATCGTCTGACATTATATACATACATTATATTATATATTATATACTGACATTATCGTATGTATATATGTAAATTATCGTATATTATATAAAATACATAATTACATACATTATCATATATATAACACAGTATGTAGTCAGTAATCAACATACATACATATATACCTATAACTATAAATATTCAATATTCAAGTTTATTATCTAAAAAAATAATATTCTTTGATATTATTAACAAGTGTAATATTTTAAATATAAACATAAAAATAAAGTCAAATACTACAGAATATTTTATTTATATATTTTTATTTAATAAAATATATAGCTACCCAGTTTTTGAAATCAAAAGAATTTACAAAGTTATAAGGACATCTTTAAATATTAAAAAAAAAATAAATATTAAAATATTTCACATTGAATGTCTTGATTTTAATTATAATTTTGTATCAGAAACCTTGAAGATTATTTTATTCGATTTTTAATGATTTGTGTATTAATCAAATTGAAAATATTATATGGGACAATATTTTTTTTTATTTAATTTGTATTCATTCTTATATTAAAGTACTTTTATTTAATATTCATTTTTATTTATTACTTTTAGTTTTCATTTTTACTTAAATATGTATTATAAAGTAATATCTTTGTTTTCGAAATTTAGTTGATTATAATATACATGTAAATGAGATAAACCTACACGGTTGTACAATGTTACTATACAATATTTATACAGTTATGTTGAAAAAAAAATAAAATAAAATAATATTTTGCAAATAATTAAAATTCTAAATATATATAGAAGTATCAACAAAATATATTTTTTCTATGTACTCTATACGACATATTTCAGCTATTGTATTAACTTGTTTTATTTTATTTTTTTGTAAAATATAAAAATAGGATTTTAATCATTTTTCTATGGCAAAATTTTACGGTAAAAAGATTCTGTTTTTTCTACGGTGCTTTGATTAAAAATGTTGTACATAATAACAATTTTATATGAAATATATACCCTTATCATAATAGACTAGGTAATGTGATTCACATTAGTACAATCGTGTCACTTGACTACGAAATTGGTATCACAATAGACTTAAGATACTAAGAATAAATTGAGCCCCACTTATTTTTTAATGTACAATTTAGTACAAATTAAAATTTTAGTTTCTCTATTCGGTATTTGCTTACATTCTGGATTGCAATTTTTGAATTTTATAAACCAAGTTAATAAAATTAAAATATAAAATTAAACATTTAACAATATATCTACATGCCTACATAATTGTATTTATTTATTTATAAAGGTTTCAGTTTTATTATATTTTCAAAATTTTTTTTTTGTATTTATAGTTATTATACATATACAACAATAAACAGCAATTTTAATATTTTAATTTTTATTTACAAAATTTAACAACAATTTACTTTTTATAGTACTTTTATTTTTTCAAACTAGCACAAAATTATTTAAAAATTTTAGCTGTCGCCTGAACACGATTGAAAATACGATAATTTTTTCATGTAATGTCAAAATGTTTGTACTAGATTTTGCCTAGGCTGAATTATTAAAAAAAAAGGAATATGCTACCAAAATATTGTATTTATCGTCACATACGACAACCGTTATTGTTTTTAAATATTATGATAGTGGTTATAGTATTTTCAATATTATATAGATGTGTACTAATTTGATTTTTCTGTCTGAAGCTTTAGTTATCAAGTAGTATGCATGGATATTCACAGAAACCACATTATTCAATATTCATATTCATACATTTGTGTACATATACGTTTTAAAAAGTATAGCAAAGAACAATTTTCTAGCCATATTAGTTATGGTATAAAGCTATGGGGTACCACTATTAAGCAGGTAATTGATAAAATGTATATTAAAACTGAAGAAGTAGAACTATTTACCTACATAAGGAAAATAATATATTATTGCTGAAAGACTTTAGTGATGTCAAATTAATATTTCACATACACGACATAAGTTATGAACAAATTCATACCAACATAATGATAAAATGGAAAGATATTCACAATGTAAACAACAGAAATCACAAATTTTTCACACTTAGGACGAAAAAGAACATCAAAATCTGGGTCTGCAACAACAATATACAGAACTGTCAAATTATTTTTCAACTGTATATTCAACCGATATTTTCAAATCTAGTATAGAATTAAAAGAAAAAATAATAGCAAATTTAATTCACCAAAAGTATAGTTAGTTATGATTTTGTATTTGTATTGCGTAAGCCAATTGAATTTAAAAAACACGGTAATAGTCATTAAGTGACTAAATTTCAGTAATATTTATTACTATAACCGTTTTGTGACTAATGACTATAGGCGTAGTAAAAAAAAATTGCATTCTTATACCTAAACAAAATTCAATAAAATATCTTTCGTACAACAATTTTAAACTTTATTTTATTCATAAATAGCAATTCTGTTATGTAATCACAAAATATACATATTTGTAACAGAAAAGGACAATATATAAATCAGTTTTTTAATAAAATAATTCACTTTTGACTTATTTTTTTGTTTTATTGAAAATATTGGCATTATATTTTAATGTGATTATAAACGACATCGATTGTATGAATTTATGAAGTTTATTATTTTCTCTTCAAAAAAATTGTTGACTATAACAGAATTGTGACAACAAACGTTTTTGACTATAAACTAATTAAAATACATAAAAAAATATTCAAAAAGATGATGACAGTAAAATTATTGACTTAAAGCGAATTTAGGGCCTATAACCATTAGTACTATAACCGATTTTTACTGTAATTGATGTCAAATTGATAAAGATAAGACTTCTTTTCCATGATACATATCAAGATTAAAGAGATATAAGGATAGGCTAATGGCAGAAAAAAGTTAAAAAATTCCAATACTATGACAAAATACTAAAACTAGAAAAATACATTAATTTTTTACATTTTGTATTTTACTTTATTTTTAACCCTTAAAAGCATGATTTTTCCGTTTTTACTAAAAAAAAATTTTTTTATGTAGACATTGTTGTTCTAAAAACAAAAATATACAAAAAAAAATGCTTTGGATCCTTGGGGAGTTGTGAGTCCACTTTTTGGATACACTTTTATCACTTTTTTTCTAAAGCTTTTAATTAATTTTAATTTAAATTTACTTTAATATTTTACAAAAAAAAAATGTACTTTAATATTTTACAAAAAAAAAATTTTTAATTAATAAAACAGAAACATAACCACAATTTAAATTATGTAAAAAAACATATAATTTTTGTCTTTCTGAGAGTAAGAATTCATTAGTCGATCTATCATGGATTTAACCTTAAGGTGTTGGTTTGCGCGCGCGTGACTGAAACTATTTGGTGTCCTTTGAGGATTTGTACCTACCTACAGAAAAAAAAAATAAATAAAATTCATATAATTGCACAGGGGCAAGCACTAGTATTAGTAGGTTTGTAGTACCAAATCATGATAAAATTGATTTATTTTTTATTTGATTGATTTCTTTAACTTAATATCTATCTTCTTTTCATTCTAAATTTCATACCAATAAAATTTTAACTAGGTTATGTTAATCGTATTAATTAATATTTTTTTAAATGCATTATATGAATTCTATTGAAGTGAGTTTTGAGAATATAAGTTAACACCAGTTAACATCATACACGTAATTCGTACCGTTACAGTAACAATTAATTCGCACTTTTACGGTAACACATAAACACATTCCGCTGATAATACATTTCCTTTGCTTTTTCCTCTACGCACGTTATACGAAAGCATTTCATACCACCTACAACGATATCGTATGATCAACAAATAAGCAGCAGTGTGAGCACTAGCAGCATTTTCTGTATTTCCAAGGTTCAGAATAAAACAATTTCAGTTTATATTTTTAGTTGGGACTTGGCATTCAACAAATAAAAAATAAAACTTAAATCGTGTTTTATTTTATTAACTTACGTGTTTTTGTGTGTGAGCAAAAGCCCAAAGAACCTTAACTTATATGTTTCGATTCCTAATGGTGTTGAAATGTTTGATATAACATAACATACTTTTTAATGCATTTCAGTTTAGTCTACAGCTCTCTTGTTTTAATTAAAATTTAATTTAAATTAATTGTTTTTAATTCAATTTAATTTAATTGTTAAAATTATTTTTTATTAAATTTTAACATACAGTTTAGATTTAGATTTATTAATTTATTTAGTTTTATACATGTAAATATATAAACTATTACAATACTACTTACAATATTTTTTATATTTATTTTATTTTATAAGTCTTTTTTTTATACATTTCAATATCAGTTTCAGTTTTTATTTCCGGAGGTAAATTATTAAACTTTAACCCTTCATACATTAAATCCTTTTGAGTTGGCCTAACTACTGTAAAAATTGTAGTTAAACAATTGCAAGCAAAGTAAGTAGATAATAGTTTAATTTGATTCCAAATATTGTTTTTCGAAATTAAATACATTGTTTATCCATTTTCCATATCCGTTCTAAAAAACTGTAACCTAAAGTTGGAAATGTTTCTTAAACTATATTGTTGAACATCACCTACATTGGTTAACTTTTCTGATAACTAGTTTAGTATAATTTATTTTTATTTGACTGAATTTATATTTATACATTTTCTTTAATAATGGCTTTTCATATCTAATTTTACACCCTTTCTACAACCTTTATAATTTTTTAGTGACCTATTAAGCTAGAGTGAACCTTTTAATTTAATTTACTTTCTAGCTATTTATGGTATGTATAAATATGCCTGTATTAATTATTTTGATGACATACAATTTTATATATTTTTATATATTAACTATCATAAATTTATTTCAAAACTATATGAAAAAAAAAGTTGAAAAAATATTTTGCTTTATTTTTTTTTTGTTTTTCAACTTTCAAATTTATCTTATATGTATTTAAAATAATATAAAATTATTTAAAACTCTATTCTATTCTAAAAATAAAAAATTCTAATAAAATATATAAAACAGGATATGTCAAGTTAACATCATTCAAATTAAGAACATCCTTCCTTTGGTTTTCCTCTTTTCAACTTTCATTTATTTCTTTTCTTTCTTTCATATTATTATTCCCATTTTTTTTTTTATTGTTTTATCAAAGCAAATACGGTATAATATTTATAGTAATTTCTATATAGACTTCACCATTTTTCATTTTCTTTTTCAATAAAGTTATGAAAATTTATAATTTTCCAAACAATAACAGGAAACCACCACTACAAACTGAAATAAACTTTAAATATGCACATGAAACAAAAAAAAAACAAAAAATAGAAAACAAAAATATATTTAAAAAACTATAATATAGAATAGAATATAATACGTTTACAGTCCAATGAACTATAATTGCATATTTAATTGAGTAAAATTAATAAAGTTTAAGACGGAATAGAAAACCAGAGAAAGAAAAATATTAGGAAAATAAGGATATAAATTAGATCATATAATATGTATATTATGATGTAGTTAGATATTAAATCTGTGAAATTAAATTTAAGATGATTTTTTGAAGTATAAATGCAATTTTTTTGAAATGCATGTTTAATAATGATTCAGTTTGCAATAAATGCAAATCAAGAATTTTAAGACCTACTAAGAGGAATAACGCAACCAAAATATAAGAATACGTTGGTATTTAAAATATTAAATTCAAATCCATTTTTAACTATTCTTTAACTAGACATTCAAAGTAATTACAATACTTTATTTTCAGATCCAATTTCTATAGATTATTTTTCTTTTCTTAACAAATTGGCTACTGTAATCATCATTGATACATACATTTTCCTCTCTCCAGGTATCGGTGATCATTGCCATTTTCACCTCCAGTTATCGTGTTTAAAAGTATATAATATGTACAATGACAGAATTTATATGCAGAAGAGTGAAAATTTTTATATCATGGATGATCACGTTACTTAGGAATAAAATGTCGTCATGTTAACTGATGATACATTGGGAGCCAAACATGTTAAAGATTTCGATGTAAATTTAATTCAGGTAATTAATTTGCCATACAAAATCATCATATTGTGACAATTATATGTTGTCAAAAAAATATCAATCCCTATGGAATTTCAACAGGTTGTAAAATGTTAATTTTTATACCATTGCCAATATGTAAAAACACTTTTTCATATTATATAGGATATGAAACAAACATTTATTTTGAAAATCTAACAAAAAATATATGTTCACACAATACTTTAAATTTTGTTACATGTTTTGTTCTGTAATGCTTAATTCACTGCTTCAGAACATTTTGTTCCGAACAATTTTGTTAAAAGAGAATTCTTATGATTACGATTCATTGCTTCAGAACATTGTGTTTTTTCAGCAATATAAAGCGGTAAACACAATTGGGACCACCGACTACCAACGAAATTCGCTTCGCTCAACTATTTTTCGTCAAATGAAACACAATTGCAACGAAACGAAAAATAAAAATAAACAAACAAAACAGAAAAGGAAATAGCGGAATTTCAAAAAAATTTGAATATATTATGAATTTATTTGTAGCGTCATCAGATCCAAATACATTGCTAATAAATCTAAATTTATATATGTATCTAAATAAAACCAAAACAAAACCAAAACAATTATATTATAATATCAGATTTCAGAATAATTGTTTTGTTTTTATTTTTTGATGTTTAAAAAGGTTGTCAGAAATGTAGATAATAGCCTTGAAAAAAATAGAAAATAGCCTTATTTCGACGACAACGGAAATGTGGATGAGCGATTGTAGTTGGAATTGTGAGCATATACATAAGAGCGTATACATTTTAATTTTTTCGTCGCAAATTTTTCGTCGGTGGTCGCAATTGTGTTTACTGTATAATTTATATTAAAAATCAATTATTTAAAAATTAAAATAAAAAAAAAAATATTTTTATGTCTGAATGTTTTTTTTAAAATGTGAGAAATATCAAAAAAATTAAATGTTATAGCAAAAACAAATTATTCCAAACACAAAAGTTAAAGCTTTAGTTAAGTTAAACTTTTGTTCGGGAGAGAAAAAATTGTTCTGAACATTTTTGAAAATTGAGAGAATTCAAATTTTCATATACAAAATATGCGCGCTCATGTGTTCGGAACAAAATGTTCTGAAGCAGTGAATCAGGCATAGCTAGGACTTTTTCAATGACATTAAAATTTTGTTCAATTTTTATTAATTAATAAATTATACTTTAAAACAATTTTTAAATAATAATGAAAGTAAAAAAAAAATTCAATAAAATTTACAATATCCATTCATGGAGCTGGGTTGGATTTCGGAATATTTAATTATTAGTATCGTATAGAATTTCTAGATTTTTTTTATAAATGGTTTTCATCCTACTTGAAAAATTGAAGACAAATAGTTAGAATTGGTAATACTCAAGCTCATTATTGATAATTAATAGTGGTGTTTCTCATGGATCAATAATATTTTTAATATATGTAGGTCCATTCTTTATTTAACCGTATTTAAAACTTCTTTTTCAACACAACAACTATAGTTATACCAGTATAAATATACACGAAAAAAATATTGATGTTAAGTTAGGCCCAGCGCTGTATATGTAAATAAAAAAACACCCAACCACCATGAGGCACAGCTTTTTATTTTATTTTTCTTTCTATTATTTTGATACTTACTTTAGAAAATTCATATATGGAAAGCGATACAGAGATAACAACCCAACAAAACAACAATAAAACGGACACATACTTAGAAAAGACCTCAACTTATATGGATTATATTTTAGACAGTAGAAGCGTTACCCAAATGCCACAAAAATAAAATTTTTGTTTTCACCTTTTAAATTATCTTGTCAATAAATACATAAACGTAGTATTCATTCAGGCAAAATGTTAAATACAACAGTAATGAAAAACATTTCGGCACTGTACTAGATAGATGGCTTACTATAAACAAACTCTAAAAAAACATAACAAATAAAAAACAAAAAAATTAATTATCCAGATCAATCTGTGGTCCGTACTTGACCACATTACGTACATTGACTTATTGAATCTAGTTTATTTACTCCTAATTAAAATTTGGATACTAGCTGAAATTTTCATCATGTTTAATTGACACCCAACTAAAAACCCACCATAAGAACTATAATCTACAAACTACAAAAAATTACTCAAATCGATTGTTTACTAGTTCTATTCACTTTATCCAGGTTTCAACACTTAATAAACCAACCGTATTTAAAAGAACATTGAAAAAAAATTAAAATTAATTTATATTTAATTTTAATACAAATAAATAAATTATTAATTAATTAATTAATTCCATTTTTTCAATCCAAGAATCCTGTAATCTACCATGAATACAAGCTAAGAGATTGCTCAGAGAAAACTTCCATTTACTTACAGAAGTTTTAATTTATTCGCTTTTATTCCACATCACCGAATCGAAAAGTTGAGTTTGTCCAGCCAAGCACACTTAGTACAATACATTTTGTATATATAATCTTTTGAATATGATTGCGACTTATATAATAAAAAATAGTAGGTTTATTTCACTAAATTTTTTAACAGATTTTGATTATTACTATCATTTAGAAAATATAATAACAAATTGAATTGATGTACTAAAATCGGTAAAACTAAATTTGATTAAAATTTAATGAAACAAACTTAGAGTTTTGCATTTTATTTTTTTTTTTAAATGTTTCACATAATGTCCACAATATACTCGATAAAATAGATTAAAAAATTAATTTGTAACATGGCATCTTTATTGCACACTTAATTTTTTTTCAAATCTGCTTCTGTCACTTCTATGGTATGTATTTCTATGGTAAATATTGACTTCATTTTGCGTACAGTACTTACATATACATATTACATATATATTATAGGGTGTTAATCTGGTAAATGCACTGCTATATGCAATTGTGCAGAGCTTCATTAATAAAAAAAAAGTATAGGTAACTTTTTTTTGTATATGGTACCGTTTTAATCATTCTAACGGTTTCAGAGATATTAAGGTGTTGTTTTGTTAATAAAATAGCTTATATCTGTAGTTATAAAATATTTTACAATAGCAAAAAATACTTAATGAACCATGTTTAACCTATCATATGTAATAAAGTTTGGTACACTTTGAGGTAAACATGTTTTTGGGCTTGATTTCATTAAATATTTTACGAAAAAGAATGTTTTAAACTAGCCCAAATTAGGTTCAATTTTGAAATTGAACATGGCATTTAACATTCCAAAATATAGTTAACATATACTGACATTATCGACTTATATTAATTTAGAGCTTAGATTAAATCATCTTATCAACTACAATTTACATTTTTTTACATATTACTACATTGCCTGCTTAATTATAGATTACAAAATACTTTTACTTGGACAAAAGGAAAATTGGAGAAAAAAAACCTTTTCGATTATTTTTATTTTTATTTAAAATCAAACTTAGAACTAAAACTAAAAAAAAAAACTTGGGAAACTATAACTATAATTATAACTATAACTACCACTATAACTATGACTTTAGCTTAAAAGCGAACGATACAAACAGTAAAACTAGACAAGCGCAGCCTGTCAATCATCAATAATTAACCAGACTCCGAACTAAGTAATTACTTGAGTATTTGTACTTGTTGTTGAATTTTGTTTGCCTGTTTGTAATTTTATCAGCTATCGGCAGACTTTTTGATTTCAAGTGTATATCCGTCGTGCTGTGATACCATGGAAGATTTAAGATCATTTTTAGAAGCTTGTTTTGCGTAATTTGTAATTTTTTTTTGTGGCAATTGGCACAATCTCCCCATATTGGGGATCCATATAAATATAAACTTTGGAATATTGATTTAAAAATCAAAGTTTTATTTTGTATAGATAGGGAAGATCTTCTGTTTATTAAACCATAGAGAGATTTAATTAAAATTAGGTTTTTTTTTTTATTTTATCCTGAATGAGGGGTCCGAAAGTAAGTTTTGGATCTAGGACAATTCCTAGATATTTAATTCTGGAACTCCATTCGATAACAGTACCATTTAGGTTAAGGTTTCTGCTTGGTAAATTACATGGTTTTCTTTTCCTTGATAAGAAGCAAGCGGCCGTTTTAGAAGCGTCGATCTTAATTTTCCATTTGTAATAGTATTGGTAGTAACCCGCTTTCCAAATTTTGCATAATGACTGCAGGATTTGCATCAGTACTATACAGGCTGTTATCATCGGCAAACAAACCAATGTAACATGAATCTTGGATGATAATATCAGATATAAAAATATTGTACAGGATAGGACTTAGAATTGATCCTTGGGGCACGCCTGCTTGCAACTGGAATTTTGAAGAGTGAGTGTCATTGATTTTGACACAGAAAGTTCTATTATATAGAAAGTTTTTAATTATTTTGACTAAGTATACACAGACTTCTTTTCTTCAAATTTTTCTCTGATATATTTCGTTATGCGTACTAGTTGGTGATCAGCAGAGTGTTCAGGTCGAAAACCGAATTGTTTTCGACAAAGTTTTGCACCCTAATTTGGAGTCCCTTTTCAAAGACTTTTCCGATCGAACTTAGTAGGCTAATTGGACGATAACTACTAATCTCATTTATAGGTTTGTTGGTTTTTCGAATGCATATAACTGTAGCATCTTTCCACACAATATTTTTATTTTATTTATAATTTTTTTTTTCTCTCACTGACATTCAAATTATTTATGGTTCATTTTCATTGTTATAAACTATTTTATAAATTATAAACTCTGTACTCTGTACGAGAATTTTCTATAAAAAATAAAGAAAATTAAATTGTGAAAATAATGTCAAACTGTATATCTACTGTATATCTACAGCTCAAAAGATATGCCATGTGTTTTTTTTTTTAAATTGTCCTACCTAACTAACAATAATTAATAGGTAGATATTATAACTTACAATTTTCGGGTATCGTAAAGTTCTGAATATAATACTTAGGTAGGTACTCTAATTGGAAAATGCTAATATTCTGAAATAATAATTAATCCAATTGGTATACCCAGGTGCTCTAATTGGATTTTTAGATCGTTACCTATCCATACATATGACAGATTCTGCAAAGGTAGCTATGTATATATGTTTGTTGTCAAATGATAATTTGTTTACTTTGAAAACTGATTTTTTATTTTCGGCCAACTTGTTTATCTACACAATAGATGGCTGACAACTGTTTAAATTATTGACAAGTGTTGAATAATAAATCTATTTTATTATTTAAAACTTCACACCATCTATATTTGGTTTAGTAATAGATTTTAGTATTAGGTAACAGCCAACATTGAAATAGTTCGAAATTAATTTTCAAAAAATATAAAGTTTATTTACTGTACCCGGGGTTCTGTAAATGGAAAAATGTTTCGATTACAGAACTTTTGATGTTTAGATTACGGTAATAGTTTCCCAAATTTTTCTATTATGCTGAAATTAACTGAATTTTTTGTGAAAAACGTTGATTATTAATTTTACTAACCTTTTTTTTTCTTATATACTTGCCATCGTTCACAACTTCTCCATACACAATTTTCATTCTTAACTTTGTCATTTCTCAAGTAAATTCACAACTAATATTGGGGTATAGCTGTGTTTATGTAAAAAAAAAACAGTAAAAACTAAACAATTTGTATTTTCAAAATTAGTCAAAATTACTGAAATTATTGAAGTTATTAAAAGTATCACCCTGTATATGACTTAGTTTTTGTTGTTAGTGTATAATATGAATATCTTTATTGGTGTTACTACATTATTCTACCGTTACTTTTTTCTATTTAAATTTTTTGCATAAATTTATTTTTTTAAATATTATTTTAGTAAAAGGATATTTTATAAAAAAAACATAAATACAGTTATACACAAACACTAATAAAAGAAGAAAATATTTTTCTGAATATTTATTGAGGTAATATTTTTTCAAATTATCCTTTTTTTTATATTTCCGTTATATTTTTTTTTTTGAAAATTGTATTTCCTGGTTGAATAAATTCAAATATTCTGGATAAAAGAAAAACAAAATATTCCCAAAAATCGATTAGAAATTTTGTGACCGTGAAAATATTATTTATGTCTATCAAGTATAATAATTTTGAAATATATAACGAATATTTTTCATTTATGTTATATCGACGTGTATATACGATAACTACAACTGTTCCTAACAAAATTATATAACATGAAATTGTTTTAAAACTAAAAAATAAAAAATAATATCTAATGAATTTTTGATAAGGAATAAAAGATAGTTTTTTTTATTATTAGATATTAATTTATTTATTCCGCCCTATTCGCCACTATTGGTAGCAATGGTGATGATGATGATGAATACGGAACTAAAAAAATGAACTGAAAAACAATACCAGATACAAAATATGGCTATATTTTATGTATATATTATAAATAGAAAAAAGATGGACAATAGAAAAAAAAGGTTATTTTTCTATCTTTCATCTATTTTTAACTTTCATTGATCGTGTTAAAAATAGAAAATAGTAATATGAAAAAAAAAATAAACATTATTTATTTCACAGTAGAGAAATCGATTTCAAGGATATGAAAAAAAAAATTTATAAATATGGGAGATTCATAAGGCTATGCGGAAAATGTGATAAGAAATAATATGTTTGAATAGAAAATTTCAAAAAAAATTGTTAATGCCATACAGAATGGACAACAGACAATAAAATTGAAGAAGAATGACATTTCAATCAACGTATAAGAGTATGTATTGACTTCGGTTGCATTAGAAAATATAGATGAAGGAAGTTTAAGCAATGCTTTATTAAATTGAATATTTTCAGAAACGGAAATAACAGACTCTATTTTTCAACTACGATCTATTTTTTTAAAATCTATTTTTCAAATACGATCTATTTTTTTCAACTCTATTTTTCAACTACTATATATTTTTTGTATAACAATTTAATTTTTCTTTATTTAAATTTATACTAGATGTACCCGTCCCACAATCCTGCCACCTTTCCAAAAAAACAATTGTTTTAAATGCTCTATACGTCTTACGTTTGATCATTATTTATATTCTATATCTTATCTTGTGACTTGGTTTTGCTTTGCTATCCTGGTTGGGATAGTTGCCTTATAACTCCTAGTACTCTTCAAGGAAATTTCATAAACCAAATGTGATACAGACCTGAAAATGGGTATTTAGGTACTCTCTCAAAAATAAACAAACATGTCCTCAACCGTTAAAAAATCTTACTGATTTTTGAAAAACTATATAGCAATTTTTAGGTAATACAAGACTATTGGTTTTTGATATATATGCCTTATGAGTGTATGGCAGCTACTCGAAGCTGTCCCATATTTAAAAAAAAATTATTATTTATTATTATTATTATGCCGAAAACTTCCACGGGAATATACTAACTCAAAGTTTCATGGTGTTCGGCTGATGAATGTTTTAGTAATGCATAAAAGATAAACATACATATATTGATTTTTATATACTATATTATATAGATTCAATTATGACTTAATTATTTTATAAAAAAAAATTAATTTAACTTTATTTCACTATTAAATTACCAACCTCACAAAATTAATTTGGTTTTAAAAAAATTTAACGTAAAATATTTGTATGATTTGTAACTTACGTAATTTAATAATTAGGTTAGTATAGACTACTTTATAAACTATTTACTGTATTTTAAATAATAACATTTTTACTATTGTGTAAATTCGAATGTACCTAAACTGTAGAAATTATTTTATTCACTTGTGATAAAAATCAATTTTACTTTTGAGAAACAATACTGAAGTAAGCTGGGGTGGCATTGTGTAATTTGAAACGTCGTTTTGTTTCGACTATTTTCAAAAAGTGGTATCGCATAATTTTGTTTCGACCATTTTTATTTTGTTTCAATCTTTTCAAAATTGGTACGACATATTTTGGTATTGCGTAAGGTTGAAACGCTACTTTTTTTACATTTGATACGACCAAATTTTGGCGATTGAAAAATAGTTGACGCTTTTAGGTTTAATAATAAATTAATACATGATTTTTGTTGGAATATTTATTTTAGAAACGCACAGAAATAAAAATTCCAATAAAATGAAAAATTAAGTAAATTTATAATGATTTTCTGTCAAGAAAAAAATTTTCCAGAATAAAAAAAAAAAAAATGTTGGTATTAATATTAGGTTTTTTTACTTTTATCTAGTTGCAATTTCTTTTAGCTCCATTTTTTTTATTTTAATATTATTTTCTAGCAGTAATTGTTGAAATTTTAACGAAACAAATCAAAAATGGAATTATGTAAAGTGTTTCACAGTTTTTTCGAGCGTTTCAAAATAAATTAACGTTTCAAATTACGTAATGTCATCCAAATTTTGTTTCGACAACATTTTGTTTCGACCGAAATGTTTGAAACAAAGTTACATAATGCCACCCCTGGATCTTTTGTATAAATTATTTTTGTTGGTACTATTTTCAACACAATTAGAACGACTTCACGTTATCCGAAAGGAGTTGGAATTGTAAATAGAGACTTTGTGATAAGAAACAACGATGGACTAAACAATCTAACACAAAAAGAAGATATAATTCGCTTTAAAGTGCAACGTTTGCGATGATTTAACCGTATAGTATGGATAAAAATAAAGCTCAGCGTAAATTAAATATTACTAAAATATTACAACAAGCAATGGTAAGGTCAAGATTGGTTGATAACGTGGATGAAAATACAGAGACCTTGGCAATACGAAAGTAACAGAAAGTTGTGCAAAATTGACAAATTTAGAGAAATATAGTGAAGAAGACCAAATCTCACATCGAACCTAAGATTATTTGGAATGCCTAAGATTATTTGGAATGAATTAAGTAATTTTATATTAAGTATAAATATATTAAAATGAATTAAACTATATAATTTACTAAGTTTATAATTTAATAAGCAAAAAAAAAAAAAATATGAAGATTATTTGGTAACAAATCGAAATAAATAGAAACATGTCTAATAGTCAAAAAATTATAAGACCACACAGCTTATGTTACGGTTACTATAAAATTAATATTTAGATTTAGAATGTAAACATTTTTTTCAGTATTATAAATTTACATACTTACATAATTTACAAAATTAAATAATAAATGAATTAGAATGAATGGAAGTAGAAAATTATAGTTTTAAATATAAACTGTGAAAAAATATCATATTTTGGTGATATAATGTGCGAGCTTGAGATGTGCAGCGTTATCGAAATTGTTATTTAAGAGAAATGAAAAGAGTAGGAGTAACATAGCATTCACTCGTATAATTGTCACATGAATTTATTAGTATCATATCTAATCTGCAAATTGAACAGTACAAATATCATGAATCATTTCACAACCGATTTTCATTATTATTCTATTAAATGATAGATATTAAAAACGAGACGTAGCGAAACAAAATATTTTCGAAAAAATTTTAATTTTCAGTTAGAAATTTTATTTTTTAAAATATCACCACATCCTATATAAGTACTATAAGTAGTTTTAATGTACAAAAATTTTAATTTATCATAGTGATGCAACTCTCCCATCGCCAGAATTAAATTCAAATTTTTTTTTTTTCAAATAAGTTATTATGCATGCGGTTGTTGTCTAAGATATAAACCAATAAAAAAAATAAAATGTATCACCAGAGATAAATTAAGATAATGGAAAACAATTTATAATGAAATTTTTATTAAACTTCGAGCAGACGAATACTGGTAATTAAATTAAGTTCTATATTCCCTAAATTTTTCCTAAGATCCAAGTTTTATGTGAACTAAATTTGTTAAGCTGGTTGGTTTTGAAGATCATAAATTGGCTGTTAGTAGATAATAACACCAAATTAATATTTTTTATTTATAATCATCAGAATAGGGACTTCATCAAAATTTGGTCAAATATACCGGGTGTTCCACAGGATGTATATCAGCTTTTTAAGAGGGGAAGGAGCCATTCTTTTAAAATTTAAAAAAATATTAATCAACTAAATCGAAAGTGCACTATATTTTCAACTTTCGCGAAGGACCGGAAAAGGGTTTTTTAAGCTCGAAATTCGACGAAATTGGCTGAAATCGAGATTTTCAAGAGAGGACAGGTATTTTTTATGCAAATTAGCATGCTCTAGCAATAATAATCGTTGGTGAAAATCTCTTTTTTTTATAATTTTTCGAAAACCCGGGATATTTTTTTCTAATAATTCTGAATTGGTTAAATTTTTAATTTTAATGAATTAAAAATAAATTAACAAAAAAGAAAAAAACTAATACAAAAACAAAAAATTTGATAATAAAGAGATTCAAAACTTTAAACTTACTCAAATACTGTTAGTATCAGTAATTAATACAATTAACACTATAAAACAAAAAACTAATTTTAATTTAAATAATGTTATTTATTTGCAAAGTTAAAGTAAAATATTGTCAATTTTTCACTTCTGAAAAACACAAATCAAATCAAATAATTTCCTCATTTTCTTTTTCTCTATAACTGTTCTTTATAACAGTTTTTTTCTTCTTTTTAAATTAATATAATTTAAAAGAGAAAAGTTTTATTTTACTTCAAGTTTTGTTATTTTTTTTTTACATTTTAAAATTCACTTTTATTTATCGTCTATGATATATCTTCAGAAACATCAGTACACAATTTCTAACCATTTTATATGAAATTGAAACAACAAGAAAGTCATCAAATAAAATGCAAAAAAACAAAAAACTTTCTCCTGTTTCGTGAGTGAAATCAAAATAAATAAAAAGTAATGGAAGCTTTTTAGATTCGATTTTAATTAAATAAAGTACAAAAAATGGAAATAAGTAGATTAATTGTTTCAAAAAAAAAAATACAAATGATTAATTTGTTCAGAAGGTTTTCTTACTCTCAAATTGAAATGTGAAAAATTAAGATCTCTACAAATACAGAACAAAATATGAAAAACTTAGTAGTCGACAAAATTTATTGATAGGATTAGTAATCAGATAACAGTGTAGTTGTTACTAACCGGCTATCATAACTGTTTTTCAAAAACTAATACATCACAATCTCACTGCTAAAATCTATATTACGTTATCTTTAAATTGAATAATGATTTATTTTTGAAGCCGAATGTACCATTAAAAAAATCATCATAATATAAATAATATAAATTCGAATTAATCATTATATACATTAATAACAAATTTGACAAGTTAATTAATAAAATTCTTGTAACAATAAATATTAAAAACTTTTTACAGTCATTATTTTTACTTTTACAGTCATTATTTAAATGAAAAATTAAAAATGCTTTATTAAATCTATACCGCCGACCTATCTGATAGTAGTACTAACATAAACTAAATATTAACATTTATTAACAATTATTGCAGATAATACGGCTATATTGAGCTTCACACATAAACACTCATGTTGCTTCCAAAAATCTCCAGGACCATATTAAACTTATTGAAAATTGGTTTAATAAATGGAAAATAAAAATAAAATAAAAGTGATCATGTACACTCTAAATAAAGACACATATTCCCTAGTAAAATTAAATGGAATTACCATGCCATAAATTATGGCAAAAGAAGTAAAGCATATAGGAGAAAGCATATAGAAACGATAATAATAAAAATAATATAAAATAAAAAAATAAATAGTATGTACTGTTTAATTGGCAAAAACTATACACTCGATATAGATAAGTACTTTTATACAATTACATCCTAAAACTAATTTGTATCCAATAAAGATACAAAGATATACAAAAATTACAATCAAAAATATTTTTAGAACTATTATTAAAGGTAATTGGGCAAATCATTCCAAATTCCAAATGCCATAACGGAGCTTAGAATAAAAAATAGTAAAATATACGATAAGCAATATTTTTAGAATCAACTTTACTTAAATAAAAAATTCTCCTAATTCAAGCCATAAAATATTTGTTTTAACTGTGAATATTCAAACTATTTCAGTTTTTCATCAATTAATATACCACAGAAGGATTGATTTTATTGCAATAACTAACTATTTGAATAGTTTTGTTTTAGTGTAGAAGGTTAGTTTAATCGTCATCGACTATATGACTTAAAATTAACAGTATAACACCTGACCAGTCATTGACCCAGATGCAACAGTTCCTCACTTAGGGTTTAAATTAAATTTATGTGTGGTAACCTCTGGAATATATTCTGTACAAAATCCACTCATACTTTATGTGAAAATTGTAAGTAAGTGTGCAACATCACCCAGATTGAAGGTTAATACTTAATCTAAAACAAAAAAATCTGACAGTTACAAAAACTTATAATTTTAGCTAAATCAGGTCCAATACCTACCTGATCTGAATCATATGAGTAATATTATATAATATATTTATAGTCTAAATCTTTAAGATATTTTTTAATGCTCCATGAGTTGTTTTAAATCGACTTATTTCAAAATAAAACATTTATTATAACTATATATACATATATCAATAATACACAAGATATTTGAATGAATACATTTCTTCTACAGTAAAACATTTATTGGAACAACACTTGCATGATCACTAAACAAATTAGTAACAGTTAGTAGTGGATTAGAATCATTAAGAAGCCAGATATTTTTTTTGGTCTTGTAGAATTTCGTACCCAAGTCCATAATAATGCTTTTATATTTTATAATAAAAAAAAAATTGTCTTCACAGTAAATATGACGACAAAACCTCTTAATTATAATTTATAAATTATTATTAATTTTCTACTTTTTAATATTCACTTTATGACTTGTAGCGACAAATTATCAATCACCCGAAAGGTAATTATCACAAAAAAGTTAACTAAAAACAGCTTTAGATTCTATAAAATTCAATTTTTATTGCAACTCTATGACTTTTTCATATAGAAAAATATTGAAAAAATATTCACTCAAAATAATTGAATAAAATAAAATAAACATAATATAAAAAATAAAAATATTTATTTATTATATTTTTAATTATTATAATTGTTTATTTAATTGAAATTTTAATGTAATATAAAAATATCTGATTTAAAAATTATGTTGATTTAAAAATTATGTTGTATCTACAATATTTTATTTTCTAGTATTTTTTAAATGCAAAATGTTCTTTTAGGCAATATGTTTTTCTTTACTAACTACATACATAATACATAATGTATAGTATAATCTCTTATTATGTATAAAGAATAAACTTTAAAATGATTGTTATTTATATTTCATTTAAATATTAATGGAAATTTCAATTATATAATATACAGCACATACACATTAATAAATTTATTTTATTTTTTAATTGCATTCACTTAGGCACAATTCTCTAGGCATTCAATAAATTCATTTAATTTAGTTTTCATTAAATTAAAATTACATGCCTTAAACATTATTACACAAATTTAAATTTTTAATAATGTTTTCCTTTTTTTTATTTGTTTTTTTTTTTTTTTATTTTGTATACAACGATTATAATGTACGCATATAATATAAATATGTCTGTATGTGTTTATTAAAGAAAAATAAAAACAAAAATAATTTCTTGATTATACTGATTTTGAACGCCTTTAAATAACTAAATTATTCTAAATTATAATAATATCCTTAATAACTTTAATATATGAATATATAGATATATATATATATATATATATATATATATGTATTTATGAAAATTTAAATATACATATATTATTATTTATAAGTATTGCTGTATATAAATTTATCAATATATATTATTTAACAAGCTCTAAAAGAAATCATCATATAAAATATTCATAACAAAACAACAACAACAACAATAAAAAAAAAAAATTTATGCAGAGAAAAGAATAAAAACAGAAAAAAATGTTTTCTTTTAAAAAATAACATGGCAACAAAAAAATCACTTCTTCATAATCAAAATCAAACAAGAAGGACGAAATTGTTTTTTTTTTTTTGTTTTTATTTAATATAGAATAAAAAGAAGAGAACATTTTTGTTTTGTATTATCTTCAATAATAAATAACATAATAGAACATAAACATAAAAACAAAAACAAAAAAAGTTTTGTTTTTCATATTCCCCAATACAGGATATTCGTGATAGAAAGTAACTTTCATATAGAAAATTTTCAGGATTCATTTTTTTTTCTAAATATTATAACTGACCTACATAATATCCTGTCCAAAACAAAAATTTTTAAATATTTTCCTATATATATATATATATATAGTACAATTATATATTTAAATACTGTATATATATATATATATGTTTATTTTATTAATATTGTGAAAATCCATACATGGAAAGATATGAGAATTTACATAAAATCTAAGTCTTAAATAAAAACCAAAATAAACAAATTGACTTTTACTTTGATCCTTGATCCTGAAGTTAATATATTATTATTTTGTTTTTATTTTCCATTTTTATATCCAGTTTTTTTTCTCCTTCTCTCTTTCTGATACCATTAATAAAATTTACAGGATTTGTTATTCTTGCGGAACTGTGTATGATAATAATATGTGAAAATTGTGTAATTTATATCCGCAAAAAAACAAAATTTTGTTAAATAAAAACGAATAAAAGTATATCCTTTTTAATTCTTTCAGATAATAAAAATTTGTTTTTATTTTGGTTTTGTTTTTTTTCTTTTTTTATTTTTCTGTTTCATTATTTTACTTATGCATATAACATTATTAAATTTGGTTTTGTTTATATAAAAAATCAACATGTTTGGCTTTAAATATAAAGATTATGTAGATACGTTTGCATGTTTGTATATATATATATATGTATATTTATATATGTATATAAATATATGTTGATTGACCTTTTCAGAGGGACACCAAAATTCTTTATACTGTATCGAATAAAATTCTCGAAATAGATGAGTGTTGCCAGAATTGATGGGGAACAAATAAAATTGACAGAATTGATATGTCACTTAAATAAATTGGTTAGATTTTGTTAAATTGTATAAAATCATTGAAAAAACAAAATCCTTTAAAAATTATTCTAAAAACATTTTTATATTTCGGTATAAAATAAAGGTTACAGAAAACTTTATGGTTAGTCATATTTGACTAATTATAGTATTATAAATGTAAGAGATTTGTAAAGGTAAGAGTATTCCAGAGGTTACCAGCACAATGCAAAATATTCATATTCATATTCATAAAATGTATGACTTTTAATTGTGAATTTGGACTTTGTAGTACATACATTGGTACATTCAGATTGGTACATTTTATAATCAAATGCTTCACGACTCCAAATATTTGACAAAATTAAATTAACTGAGATGCAGCATAATCTAAAATTCAGTCAGCTAAAATCGTATAATTAATGCTGCTGACAGTGACTGCTTTAGTCGGCTTATTGAAAAAAAAAACTTGCATTCATCGACTGGTCATAAAAATTGTTATTTGCAGATTCAATACAAAGAAAAAATTTCACATTCTGACCTGGATTTTATCTGATTACGACTTTTTAAAAGTTACTTATACCAAATATTCTATGAAATTTATAATACAACCGAATGAGAATTAGAAAATAAAAAATTTAAACTTTTGGTATACATAGATAATAATTTAATTTTTTTTATCTTTTAATTTCATTTTTTTATTTGAATCAATTTCTTCTCAAATTAAGTTGTAAAGTCAGTTCTCTTGTACATCTGCAAAACATGGAAAGCTTCAGTCAACATCACCAGAAAACATAAAGCGTATATTAAACATTCGTCGGTCACACATATCAATTCAAAACAAAGAACTAACTAAAAATAAATAGTCGTTGAAAATCGACAGAAAATACTCTACGGAATCCTGGCAAAAACATCGTGAAACAATGTTTCTTCAGAGCCAATGTTTCCTCACACATCACGCCGGAAGGCCGAGAACAACGTGGAGAACAATAGTCTTATTCGAAACAGGTACCCAACAAGGAACGTGACCGCAACTGAAGAGGTTAGCCGTAGATTGGAAACAATAGAAGCATTTTATTTCTGCCCTAATGCTCCACTAATGGGGTGGCAGGGCAATGCTAAAAACTAAGTATTTAGTTTTTAATATCATTTTGGTAAATGTAAGTAGTTCACAAAAAAATATATAAAATGTTGACAGTAAAATTGTCAATGAAAAAATTGTGTACGAAAATTGTATGACAAAATTGTATGCTAAAATGTGATATGATGCATAAACATTGATAACTTAAGAGAGAAAATTGCTAGCTGTTATCAACATCAAATATGCTTGTGCATATAATTTACAAGCTAGAATCGAATATTCGTAACAAACAGGTGTTCTATATAAATATATTTTTTCATATACTTTCCACTTAATTAAATTAAATCATATGCCTTACTTGTTTTTATTTATGTAATAGAAATATACCCTATTTATTAATTATAATTCAAGTTAAAGCCAAATTTAACGTTTTTAGCAGAACAGGGGTTTAAATATACCGATATTTTTCACTATCAATGAATAGCTATAAAAAAAAACAATAATAATTTTTTTTTACAACTTACTACGATATATATTACATTGTTTATACCTAAGTACCTACCTAAATTTAATGATGAAAATAAAACTCATATACTACCTATGCTATGCACTCTCTTGAAATTTGTATAAATAGGATGTTGTACTGGTGTAGGTGCGGTCGTGGTGTTGCGATTTATTTTCTCTCATTATTGGTAAATAGATTGAATAATTTTGAGCTGAAATGTTGACAACTAACTCTATTATAATATATGATAACGTATATGACAAAATAGTTTGCCACAACATTAGGCCCTTGTGATCATATTATGATTTACTTCACCCCATCACAATACGAATTGGACTTAAATTTTAAATAGTTTTAAAAAAATTTCACTTAAACATAATTTATCATTGTTAGTGAAATACAATTGAAACGGTCATTTAAAAACAACATAACTCACTAATTTTAATTTTTTGCAAAAATCAATAAAAAATCAATATCAATACAATCAAAACTATATATTAATTTTTTTTTGATTAATGTGATTTATTAACACGACGATATGACTACCTTTGAGGATTTTGAGAACAAAAACACAAAAAAAAAAGACTTTTGGGGAAAAACCTCACTTATGTTGTTTTTTAAATGACCGATTCAATTTAGAAGTCGTATTCGAATCTATATCGTATTACAAAATGTCGTTTGATAAATACCTTGGTTTTAACTAATACTGTTTTTCCAAAATTTTGCTTTTTTTCATATTTTAAAAAAAAGTTAGAAATTGGAGATACCGCTTTTGTTGTAGAACATACCCCATATTAATAAAATAATCATAAAATACCCCGTTTATGCATAAAGAAATTAAAGTAAATATTCTGGAAAAAGCAGATACCGTATTTTTGTCTCCAACAGCAACAAAGCATAAAAATAATTGAGATAAATATTCTGGAACTAAAACGATATTTAAAAAAGCGAGATTTTAAAAAATGAGATTTTGAAAAGACGAAATCTTAAGACACGATATTTCGTTACACTCTCTCAATTGAGATGTAATCCCAATTCAGAAATAATCAAAAGAAATTTTTTATATTGATATAAATGTGTACATATATATCATATCTATATGTATATAAAAATTCTGAATTTCAAATGACTACATTTCTGAATAATAACAAAAATTTGAAAAAGTGTAACATAATTAATAATCAAATAACTTAACAATATTTGGCAACCCTAATTTTTACAATAAATTCAAGTAATTTATGCATTCACTGTTTTTTGTTATTTATGTTGTTATATTATTATTATTGTTTATGATATTGTACCATTATTTTTGATTGATGTGTTATGATTATATACATAATACTTGTATGTATGGATTTGTATTATAATGTACATATGTATGGATATACGAATTACCTAGTTTCATTTTTGACTTTTGATCCTTTTTCATCTTTTGGCAGTTCATACCATTAATAAATGAATATTATATGTTAAAGGAAAATATTATTTTTATTTATTAATAAAATAATAATTTATCATTTATGAAAAAAAAAATGTATATAATATTCGAATATTATGATGGTTATACGAATGGTCGAATTTCTACTTTATTATGACGATGATTAAGTTTATTTTAATATTATTTTTTTTTTTGTTTTTGTTTGTTAATTTTTAGTTTTCGTTTTTGGTTAGAAAATTTGTAAAAATCTGTTTACTTTCTTACTACAATAATATAATGATAAATTATATTCTTAAGGATATTCATCAAGGATATAAATATGAACTGATGAGAAAATTAAGAAATTAAGATTTAAGAATTAAAATAATGTGAATAAAATTACTTGAAATTATAGTTTATTAGGTAATTATTACAAATTATTATAATATATATGTAGACATATAAAATTAGGAATGATATATATATATATATATATATTATTAGGAATGAAATTTTTTTTTTTTTATGGATTGTTTAATGAGGTAACATTTTTTGTTATTAATTATTATTATTAAATACAAAGGCGAAATTATGGTAATACATACTTATATAGTTTTATATGAAAAATTTTGAATAATTGCAAATTAAAAGTAAAAAAATAATTATTAATTGAAAATGTACGACTTGAAAACCTATTGAAGTTATTTAGAATATGTAAAAAGAGATTAATAATTATAATAGATGAATATAAATAAATAATAATTATAATAGGCGAATATTTGATATCCTGGTTTATTTCAAATTTAAATTAAATTATTGAAAAATCCGTTAGAATGGAACTAATCGAATATTTATATTAATATACCACCATTTTTTTTAATCGGAAATTTCAAATTCAACAGCAACACCATCCATCTTAAAGTTGCTTTTCGTGAAATTTTCGATTTTTTAATAATTGTTTTTTGTATTTTATATTAATGATTTAATATAATGGTTTTCTATGTATATATATTATTATTTATACACTCTAAAATGTATTGTGGATTTAACTACAATTCATGTAGTTTTTTAAATTTAAACAAAGTGTGGTTTTCAAATTTATGCAAAAAAATGTGTGAAACCAGCTTAGTGTTAATTCCGTCGAGTACCTACGCTTAATTTTCAAAATAGAATGTGTTTTATTCCTACAAAACTGTACAATTTCACATTATTGCTTTGACCACAAATTCGATGTGTGAATTAGCATTCACGCATTGGTATTCATGTCATTTCATTTTATGTTGTATTACACTTCATCTATTAGAAATATATACATATTTCGCTTTATTTGCTGATGGTTAACGTCAAAATAATCACACAAACGTATAATCGTTTCTAATATTCCTTATATACATAATTAGTATTGCCATATCATTTGCTATATCATTTGTTTATTGTATTCCCTATTTTGTAAGGTTCAACTTTAGATCAAGTTATGAAAGCCCATGCTATGAAAAATATTTTCAAAGATATTCTTGCAATAAAATTACTAAATACTGTAATAAAATGATTAATATTCATTACACATATTACTGCTAAAGAAATATTAATATATTTAAAATATTAATTTGTTGTGGAATTACACTTTTTTACAGGAAAATACAGCGTTGTTGAAATCGCTTAAAATGCGATAGCATAAATCACACATCTTTAGTAGGAAATTCTCATTTTTTGGGGAAAATAGCTCAAAATATGATGGTATATCCTTTTTGTATGAAAATTCGCACTTTTGAATAGTAAAAATTTTATACAATTATAGTGTGAAAATTAACAAAATTATGTAGTCTGTTTGACTACAATTAGGTTGTTTACATTAATTGTAGTTAAATCCAACAAAAATTTTTATTATGCTATGCATAAGGTTTTTTTTAAATATCAAAATACTTTGATCACGATAGAACTATAATAATAATACATAGTTGATTTTCTAAATGTGAGATAAAATCTTAAGACAGTAGCTGATTTATAGGTTTGTCAAATACTCTTAACAATATGGATTATTTGTTATTTGGTTTTATTTATTTATTTTTTTTATCCCTTTTTTTTTAGCGAAAAATTGCATCCGGTTTTCTAATGTAGTTTTGTTCTTAACTCTCTATATTTAAAATGAAATTTACATTATATATGTACGCATTACACACTATAGGTACACATTGCAAATACTTTTTAAATGGAATTGAGTTAGATATTTTCACAGAAGTAGGAACCTGCTGAGTTTTTTATTGCTTTGAATGCTCACAATGACATTATTGAACTTAGAATGTATAGAACATAATACTACGGTCTTAGCCGTAAAAATTATACAATGACAATTAGTAACAAAAATAGATCAAAAAAATTTTTAAAAAACAAAACTAAGAAAAAATACTCAGTCTACAAAAAAAATAGTATTGAAGATACCGAATTAGATAGTAAGGCAGTAATTCAACGTCAAAACATCCAAAAGACTAGACGCACTAATTGAAGCTTAAAATATTTTAAAATTTATATCAATCCGTAAAAAAAACATATTCTAAAGAGAGTGTACAATACGAGAGTGAAATGTGATGATTAGTCAGCAGTAATCAAAACAATATTTTAAGCAATACGAAGTAAAAGATAACCATAACTACCGAAAGATTGAATTTAACAGATCAAGAATAGTAATACAATATAAATCCCAGTAAAGAAATATTGCAAGCAAAGTTAAGGATAATTCAGAGCTATAGAACAAACATGTGATAATAATTTGTGTTAAAGACGATAGTTGTCTGTTAGAATTTATAGATGGAAAACATTAAAGCAAAATAGATCGAAATAAAGAAAGATTGTAAGTAAGATCCAGAATAGCCCTGAGCTTTAATCAGATTATAATAATTATGTTAAAACCAACTACCAAAAATTTAAATTAACGGATAAGAAACAGATTAACACACGATAAATCAAAATATAAAAATTATATTGTAAACAAGATCAAAACTCATCTTAAGCCGGTTGTTCCACTGTGTAATTTCAATGAATTAGCTTAAAAGAACTTCAAAATATTCACACAATCTGTTATTTAATATATTTTAATGAATATATATGCTGCATAATTGCAATATGCATGCTGTAAAATATATGCAATGAAACATTTTTATTAATTGAAACCTCATGGTATGTTTCACTTAATTTAATAAAAACTCTATGTAAGTTTCACTTAATTTGATTAATACATATAATCATCATCATAACTGATGACAGTACAACAACTCGAAATCGATTAAAATACCGATAAGTACCTATATTGAGTTTTTAATTTTATTAATCTAATAATATTTATATTTTATAATTAATAATATCGACCACATCTACTTTTCAATTAATTAAAATAAATTATTTTATTAATATAATAATTATTTCACTCTTATAAATATACATACATAATTGAAAATTCTAATTTAATAATTTATTTAATCATTTTCCAGGAAAATATTAATATCAATATACAAATTACATATATATAGAATTAAAATTTAATTTTCCCTAATTGAACAGGTAAAAATAATATTTTTTTTTTTAAATTAAATGAAAATTCATTTAAATTGAATGAAAAATACTTTATTTTAGTATTCTATTAATTTATTATTATATTATATATTTTTTCACATCATTTAATTAATTCATGCATATACACACAAACCTTATACACATCATTAGAAATCACTCAAGCTAAATCAAATCTAAATAAAAAAAAATATGAATTTAGAATTGAAGAGCCTTGTAAAATATATTTTTTTTTTTATTTTACCACAGATGTCGTTTAATTTTATATACATAATATATAATATATTTATTTATTTACATTAAAAATACATAAATAATATACAATTGTAAAAAGGATATTCATATACTATATATTCAGTATGTACCAGAATTAAAATTAACAAAAAAAAATAAATAAAATAAACAACTTTAGGTTTCATTGTCGTTACACATCCACTTACAATGTAGAATTACCTTGTTAACTAGATGGAATCAGAAAAAGAGGAAAAAAATAAATTAAAAATTGCATGGTTAGAGTATTTAATTCAAGTAAATGAGTACAGGATTCAGAATATATATTTAATTTTCCTGTTATTTAGGTAAAAATGAATATGAAGTAAAAAATTTTCTCATCATATTTTCCATTTTGAAGTTCTCTTCTCTTTTATTGATTTTTTATTTTTTTTTTACTTTTGTTTAATTTTTGTTTTTTATTGTATTAAGCTTCTAAGTTGGTATTTTCAAAAAAAAAAAAATGAAAAGGAAATGAAAAAACTGAACAAAAAAAAATTAAATAAACTTTTCTTAAAAATAACTTCTAAAGTTTTTTTCTCTTTATTCTGAGGAAACAAAAAAAAGGAAAATTCAAAAAAAAAATTTCTAAACTTTTTTACGCAGAAAAACTTTTCCGCTTTTCGCATTAAGCGAAAAACCAAATTAAAGAACACAATTCACATAATACACAGGTGAAAAACAACCTATAACTTATGTTATTATTCTTGTTTTACAAGGACACAAAATATATACATACATATATATATATATAGTCATTTACATAGCAAACATGGTATGTATAGGAATTATTTTCTTTGTTATACTCACTCTTTTAACAAATTTGATGAGACTGATACATTTTCTTAATACCGAAAATTTTAATGACTTCTTACATACATACAGTGTGGTTCTTTCTATACTTGTTGTTGCGTGTTATATAATAGTGTTCTTAAAATTGTTCCTAAATTTTGAAATTTTTCACTCTCTAGCTGAATTTTATGTGATACAGAAACAAAAAAACAATAAAACGGAAGACACATTTAATTTAAATTTTGTTGTTCCATGTTAATACTCTTATGAGCGAAAAAAAAGTCATTAATAAAATGTGGTATAGATTATTATCGTATATATAGAAATTTTTCATTTAAATCTAAAAATCTATTTTTAAACCAAAAAATTTTCTAATTTAAATTTAAATATATTTAGTTAAAAAGCAAAAAAAAAAAATATTATTTTAATATCCTAGTTTTAAAGTCTTAATGATTAAATTTCATATTTTGTATTGAGATTGAAATACCAACAAAGCGAATTTTTTCAAAATTATTAAACATTGTTGTGTTTTAAAACATAAAATCATTTTTTTTACCAATTTTATTAATTATAATATAATAAACCTTATAAATCATAATTCGGAGCTCTCTAAATACTTTTTACAAAGTCGTTTGGTGGATCAGAATTCTTAAATTTGTCTTTGTGTTTCCGTTCGAACAACTGGGATGTTTTATTATGATGTAAATATGATAAAACATAGGGATGCATTCCAAATCCCCAAATACAAAATCTTCAATCATGATTTAGTATTTCTTCGTGCCAGAGAACGGCCCAAAAACCCAACGAGGTCAAGTGGCCCAAAAAAATATAATCTAATCTAATATAATATAAGAATAGGCCAAAATTGATGTTTCGAACTTTTATTTATCGGTTTTTAAACTTAAAATTAAATTGAAATGTTTTGAAGATATCAATTCGGGAATTAAAATAATCAATTTCGTAAATCATTAAATCAAAATTCATTTGAAATCTCTACGTTTTTGGATGTTGATTACATTCCTCTACAATTGTCCTTTGGTAAATAATCCATTCTATGATTTGATAAAATATAAAATATTTAAAGGTTTATTCGATGCCATATGTTTAATTTGATAAGATAATACCCAATTTCTTAGTTCTTCTAGAACAACCAATTCTAAACTCTCATTTCATTCTTCTTCATTTTCAATAATAATAATGGGTTGTTTTGAGCTAATAGAAAATTCAATATCATCTTCATCATATTGTCTCTTAGTCATTTTCTAATCAATCTTTTTTTAACACTTCTATAAAATAATCTTGATTAGTGAAATCGTTTTATTATCTTCATTTGTCTTGTATTTAAAAAAAATTTGTCTATATTGTTTTTTCGGTAGACGAATATCGACGATATGATGTTTCAGTCAAAAATGATTCCACATTATGTATATTTAGAGTAACATTGTTCTGTTATGATAGTTTCTGGTAATTTGATGTCGTTGTAGTAAAACTTAGAAACATAATTTTGATATGGTATAAAAATTTTGTAACTTATATGCCAAATAAAATGTACACATTTTGTGTAGTAACAAAGACCAAGTATTTACGTCGACAAAATGTTACCACATTAGTTTTGGTACAACATTTTTACGTAACAGTTACCTCATATATCAAAATGCTGCTTGTGGAATAAGAGAATTGACAAACTAATTGACACAGTAAAGTCTTTCAATTTTCTAAATTTTTAAAAGACTAATTGTAGAGAAAATTATGTCTACTAACCACAAGATAATATAGAGATTGAATCCGTATTATAAATATTTTTATAAAAGTTTTAGTATACTTAAATAGAAATATTTTGTGGAACACACATTTAACAGAATAAGCTTCACTCTGTAACAATATGAAAGACATCTAGTACATTGAAAAAAATTAAAGACAATATAGACGATTATGAATCAGAGCCAAATCAAACAACGTATATCTATAATTTTTTTATTTTTTTCTTTGATAATCTGGCAACACTGGTAATGCTTCCTGGTATTTTTGCAATACTGATATTCACAGAGTTCAAGATACCAAAAATTACACAATGTATCGGTTACAAAAATATATGTACCGAAAAATAATCTAAAGATACCAAAAATTATATATATATAAAAAATATGAAGAAAAAAAAATTAGTTGTACGCCACTAACTATGTCTTCCTCAACATATCAATGTAGAAGTTTTACATGTAACCTGCAATCAATATAATGTTATATGACTTAAATGAATGAGATGTAATGTATTTTTTTAGGCCAAAATCTTTTATGACAATTGTTATCGAAGATATTTGAAGTAATAGGGCCAAACCTTTAATGAGGGTTAGTTTAAGACTAGAATGATAAATGAGGGACTTCTATTCACTTTTAAACTGATCAACTCAAGTCACTTTGATGAGTTTTTTATATCTGAACAAAAATAACATTATACAGGATTAACAAGATGTATCGCATCATTGACTTATCATCGTGACATTTTTCATCATCACAATATATTTTGAAACCCTTTGTCAATGCATAGTTCTAATTTTCTTTATACTTCTTCGTTTTCTTTCAACAAATTGTTGAGTACTTTAGTTTAATCTTGTTAATTATTATTAATTAATTTTTTTTTTAGATTAAGAATTAATTATTGTAAGCTTGATCTAAACAAGAAATAAAACAAAATAAATTTATATAAATATAAATTTTTTAAAACCTTTAAATCATTTTACTTTTAATAAAAAGAACATTATTCGATTTATTAATTAATATTCAATCTTGATACATAGATATTTTATATCACCATTGTATCTATAAATATTATTATTATTTGTGTTAACAAACAAAATTATTTTTAGGAATTGTTTCGTTCATCATAACACTACTAGAACTCATCAGTAAGAAATAAAATCAAAATATATTGAACCAAGACTAAAATTATACACAGGGTAACAATCATTGAAAATTGTGCGTTTTAGTAAATTTTTTTGATAATTTACTAATATACAAACTTTAGACACTTCACAGTCAAAACTTTCTTAAGTATCCATAACTTTTTAATTATTATATTTTACATCAACTTCCATTAAGTTTTTTTTTGTTTCACACCACCCTTAATTACTCCTCATTCTATACAATTCAATGCTCTAATAGTCTATCTTGTATAAGTGATCGATAAAGTACTATATTTTCCTTGAGAGAAAATTTAAACTATTAAAATTTTTGCAATACAATTAAAATTAACATTAAAAATAAAATTTATTAAGTTAACATTATTAGCACTTTAAAATTAACAAAGAATAATTTTATTTTATACTTAAACTAAAAAACAGAATTATTTAAAATATCCTTGGAATTTTTATTGCATCTTTGTTTTAAATATTTTTATCCTTTTTCTCATTCAAATAAATTATATTAATAAAAATATATATATATATAAATATCAACATAATATGGTAATATTTAAAAATATATACATCGCATGATAATAGCTTATAGTACAGTAATAAAAGATATAGAAGACAAAGAGTTTAAAGTTTTATTTTGTTAATAAAAGCTTCAATAATGTAGTTTTTTTTAATTTAAAAATAAAAATAATAAAATAGATAAATACAATATTAAAAATGTTATGTTAATTACATATAGAAAAAAATTAAGGAGACTTAAAAAAAATTTATTTATTATGAAATTATGTTTACGTTACATTTACGAAAATAGTTCAGCTTCATTCACTTGTTAAAAATTTTACTTAATATTTTATAGATTGTCTTTGAGAAGTTTTTAAGTATAATATTGAGTATTTTATCCTGACCTGACCTGCTTAATCAACGTATTAATTTCTTTACTACGTAAATTCAGGATGGCCTACTATTTCACATGAATCATTAACCTTATTAATGGTGATTCTGTCAGTACAATAGTTATTATTATTATTATTATTAAAATAATTCATTTATTTCAAATATCATTTACATAATGTAGTGCTTATAAGTAATAAATTAAAATGATTAAATGATTAGTTTTTAAGAAATCATTGGAAATAGGCAAACTAATAAATTTAATTATTTAAACGATTTGTTTAATTACACTCAACTAAAATTTTTATTTTTATTAAATATAAAAATTAAGTATGTAAAGTATTAGCAATAAGTTGAGATCATTCAGTTGCTACAAATAAGAGAGAGTTAAATGACCTGATAGTATTTGATCATAACCAACAATACTATCAGGTTATAACCTACCACTCTATTGCAAAAACATTGGCCCACCTTTAATAAACAAACTTATCATTACAATAAAAAATGTTGTGTAGGTAATTTAATTACTATCTATAATTATCTGAAAAATGAGAAAAAAATGTTAGTACTGAAACGGATTTAAAATACAAAGCAGATATGGATTAACTTTTTTGAAATAGAATGGTATATGGGTTTGTTCTTCGTTTATAATGATAATGTACCATACAACCGGAAACAGAATTGAGAATAATTAAAAAAATTAATACATTGAAGCACATATCGGTTCTATATTTAAACCGTTATAATTGAAGTTTAAAAGAACATAAAAATACAAGTTCACATTAATATATATTTTTTTTGCTTTAAAGAACATTAAAAAACAATACATTTTTTTTATATTTAATTAACAAAGGAAATACTTTTTTCTACTCTCTTCATTCTATTATTTCACTAAATTAAAAAATATATTTTTTAAAACTAATTTTGAGTCATCAGAAAACAGCAAAAATTCAAATGTAAAATAAAACAAAAGGAATTCAATAATTTAATAATTTCCATTGAACATTTTTTGTTTTAACAATTTACACATTTTGTTTTTTGTTAAAAATTTCAATGAAATAAAAAGTTTTCTATAAATTAAACATTTAAAAATATTCACATCACTTTTTATATATATTAATTAATATATTTTTTATATATATTACTTATATTATGTAAATGTTCTTTGAAAACATATATAAAAACTTTCTTAAATTTTATAATTATTCTATTGCACTTTTTTAATCAACGGCAATAATTTCATGATCATGATAACAGTGGCTCCAAATATTTTTAAATTATAAACATAGTTTTTATTTTTTTATTTATTAATCGGATTTTTCTTTTTAATATTTTAAATTAAATAATTTAATTGTTGTAAAATTTTTGTTCATTAATAACATTATTTTAATATTTGATTGTAAATATCGATATTTCCAAAAATTTTAGTCAGAAGCACTGATGAAGAAAATATTGATATTTGCAATCAAATATTAAAAAAATACGACAACAATAAAATAGATAACTAAATACAAAATTAAAAATTTTATATTAATTACGGATAGAAAAAAATTAAGGAGACTTGCTTTAAAAATTTATTTATTATGAAATTACGTACGTTTACGAAAATAGTTTAGCTTCATTCACTTGTTAAAAATTTTATTTAATATTTTATAGATTGTCTTTGAGAATTTTTTAAGTATATTGGGTATTTTATTCTGACCTGACCTGCTTAATCAACGTATTAATTTCTTTAGTGTGTTAAATTTAGGATTGCCTGTTGGCTGATATTTTAAACTTTCAACTGAATTCTACGTAACTTTTATTTTTGATATTATAGATTATAATTTTGATAATGCTATTTTTAACTAAGACGAAATAAAACAAATAAACGAAATATTGATAAAAAAAAATACATAACACAAATTGACCTAGGATACTAACATTGTTGGTAATGAAAGAGTTACAATTATCCAATATTAAAATAGCTTTTAAAATTAAGGGATCATAAACAACTGACTACATCATATTTTTTAACAATTGTTATAAAAAGAGAATAATCACCATAACTATTTTTAGCTAACTCTCTTAACAACTCTAGTCATGGCAAAAATTCTATGTAGATTCGCTGTTGTCAGCCTTGTTATATTAAAAATCAAAGACAATCATTTTTTTTCAATTTTACAAACTTAAGTAAAACTTTGAATACCGTTGAATTAGTTTCTAACATTAGTAATAATTTTTCTAACAATAGTTATAATTTAATCAGCTTTTATACCAGTAAATAAAAAAATAAAAAAATACGTAGTACAAATCTTAGTATAGTTCTGAATTTTACTCTACAAAAAAAAAATTAAATCCCAGTGAAGCGGTACGTGTAAATGTTAAAGGTTCTACCTCAGATGTGCATCGTATGCGAATTTTAGGTATAAATATATTTGCTAGTGGTTAAAAAGGCTTTCATGTTAATGCAAAAAAAGTTTCTTATTGAAACTTAAACCAAATATTTAATTTCGCTCGTCTCCTTTTAAATATTTTAAAAGAATAATAAAAAAAATCGATTTTGAAATGGTTCAGATATTGTACTTTACTTTTTTCGATTTACGTATTGAATATTTTTATCCTATTTTTATAATGATATAAGCGAAAAAGTAATTCTACCTAAGTTGAAGGGACAAAAACAAAAAAAATTTAAATTGTGGGGAAACTACATAATGTTGTAGAATAATTTCGTCGTCAAATAGAATAATTTCGTCGTCAAATAGAATAATTTTATTTTATTTTAGTGAAGATAACCAAGAGCAGAATTGAGAATTTATTTATGAAGAATTCTATGAAAAGCAAGACATCCATTCCATGATCAGAATTCGTACACGGGATCTTCTAATTAACAATTCAGTGGTGAAAGTCTTATATGTCGACAGTTCCAGTTTTTTTTACTTTAATATTGAAAATGTAAGTAATATAAATGTTTAATTCACTCACAATTCACTCAGAAAATAGGTTTTTTGTTTGCTGCAAAATCAAATTAGGAAGCAATGCGTCAACTTAACGAACTCAGAAAATGAATTATATAGCTGTTATAGAAAATTTGATTTAACAAAAGTTTAGTGATCATTTGATTACAATAAAAATAATTTTTAGAACATCAAAATAATGTTTGAAAACAAATTTAGTAGGTATAGTGTAATTTTAATTATCATTTCCTTAAACCTACTGCACACAATTAAACCTAAACATCCAGTTGTTTTATCATATTTCAAATTTATAAATCTACTTCAAAGTCTGTGTCAATCTATTTATTTTATATAATTATTAAAATAAAAGCAAAATTATTTTTTCATAAAAATTCGTGCCCCGAGAGATAGATTCGAACCAATTTGACGTAACAAAATTTAATAACCATATTATACAACATATGGAACAATTCGGCTAAAATAAATTAAAAAATATTATCTAAGTACCTACTAAAAATATTTGAAAAACATCCAAAGAAAAAATAATTATTATTATTATTATTATTATTATTGAATTGACCATAATTTAAATTATGGCCAATTTTGTAAGCGCTAGCTGCAGAGGCTTTCGGCTTTGTGTTACATAAATTTTAATTCTTTTATTTGTATTAGGTACATATTGTTTTTTTTTTTTTACATGAGAACTTAAAATTAGTAGTACAGTATTAAATTATTATTTCTTACTTATTCTGCTATTTTTGATTTATAATGTAAATTATAGTACTTTATTCAGTTTTATAACAATTTTTACTTTAGATTAAATAAATAAAAGATTTACATTATTTTTGTTGAATAAAGATGATATAGAAATTGATTTTTTTTTTTATTATTATTAACAGAACACTTTAGCAGGTGTTCGCTATTTAACCAAAAATTTTTTTTTTTTTTTTATAATTTACAGACTATTGCAAATTATTTGATCATTTAATTTGCTATTGAGAGATTATGAAAATAAGTTTTTATATTAGGTTTGAAATTTTAAGTTTAGTTAGATAATCGTAAATCATATTTATGTTTGATTCTGTGGGTGTTGAGAGAAGTTGAAGGGGATTTAGGTTTTGGAATGTGAGGAAGCGATTATGATTTAGATGTTGACATTCAGATAATAGGTAGTTTAGTGTTAGTGTTTCCGAATTGCAAAATTGACATATAGGTGCGGGGTCGTTTTTTAGTAGGTGTATGTGCGTGAGATTTGAATGACCTAGTCGGAGTCTGGTGAAGCATTTATTCATTAAAGTAGTAGTTGAGGTTGGGAATTTTATTGGGAGACCGGTTGGGTTGACAGTTTTGTAGTGATGGTTGTAATCTATCCAATCATTTCGGAATGTTTGTATGATTATTTTTGAGGCGACTTTCGAGATTCTTTTTTTGTTCGGGGGGATAAAGGTATGTAACGGAGAATTTAAGGCGAACTTGGCTGCTGTGTCAGCCAATTCATTTCCTATGATGTCGGTGTGCCCAGGTGTCCACATGAGCTTTAGTTTTTGGGGCAGAAAAAATAATAAATATCTACTCTCTATAAAAAAAATTTGAACTACAAAGTTTGGAAAATTCTGATTTAATACGAATATAATATCTACACAATAATTAAACATGTCTATCTAAGTATTTAAAACAAAAATTTACAAAAATTACAAAAATAGAATTAAACTTTAGTTTTAATGAATCTTTTTTACCGTAAATTATATACCCTTTAACATTTACACGCCATTTAATTAAAAAAAAAAAAAACAAAATAAAAAAAAAATATGTATGTATTAAAGTTTACAAAACAAATTTCATTTTTATTTTGTTTTTTATATAATAAGTTAAGTTATATACATATTTTTTTTTTCCTATTATCAATTATATTCAATTTCACAGTAAATTACCATATCAACTATTTACCTTTACTTACAACTCATTTTTAATGAATTAATTTCTATATTCTAATAGTAATATTAATTTTTATTCCATTCTATTAAAACTCCACCATTATCATCAGTTAAACCAAGCTCTACCCCCAATTCACCCAGTTTATAAAATATAAAGAAAGTTTTAATTTGCTATGAAATTTAATAGCATGACCTTTGTTTTCTTTTTAAATATTATTTTTATATAATATACAATATTATGTACAATAGTATGTATATATATATACATATAAATATATTTTCTTGTTTAATTGTAAAAATTAACTGTTGTTGCACATTAGGTATTCCAAAATAATAACAAGAAATAATATTATTATATAAAATTAACAACAACAACAACTACGAAATCATATAATCCTGACAGTAAATAATTACTCGTCCCACTCAATATTCTCTTAAATTTAGCTTTACTTTATAGAATACAAACTGTATTAATAGCTAACTAACTAACTATTTAGAACAATACATATTAATTTTAAGTATGTGTCGAACTAATTTTTATGTTAATGAGAAGAAAAAAGAAAACAAAAAAGTAATAATAATAATCACCCTGTATCGACTTATGTATATATATTAGATTGAAATTGTGTATAATATTTGTAATAAAACTCCTTAGAGAAAATTCATATTCAGGATATTATATTGTAGTTAATTCAAATAGCTTGTTCTGTTTTAGTTTTTTCTTTTGTTTTTGTTTTTTTTTTTTTCTTTTATAAAGCTAATTACTTTTTAGTTTATTTTTATTAGATAGTAATAAATGAGTACGTTAATATTATACTGTATAATTTTTTTTGTTAGCAGTAGCGGTTAATTCATATATGTAAATGATAAAATGATATTAAAATGGTTAAATCGAAATTGCATGGTATCTGAGTAAATTTACGAGTATATGGTGTGAACTGAAGTTGAAATTTAAATACGATTTTTTCATGAATATTTATTTATATTATTGTTAAAGTGCTCAACTGCCACAATTCTGTAAATATTGATTTTAGAGTTTAAAAACCATAATTTCATAAATATTTATTACAGTCTTAAAAACTTTGTAAGCCGCCATAACTCGGTAAATACGGTTTTTCATAAATTTTTAATAATATTTACAAAACTTCGAACCGCCATAACTCCGAAAATATTGTTTCTAGAGCTTAAACACGATTGTTTTATAATTTTTATTTCTTAATTTTTCAAAATCTAACTTCGTTATTATTGATTTAAAAGCTTAATACGCTTAAATTGCGAATATATTTTCATTGTACTATTTGTACTATTTCGCTTAACCTTCGCCAGATACTAAATAAATTCTAATTGTCAATCACATCCTAATTCAATTGCATCTCTAATGACGAAGTTTTACAGTCATATCTACAACAACGTTGTATTACTGTCGATTGACTTTATTTATAAAATATATACAAAAAAAAACATTTTCTGTAATAAATACAAGTTTTAAACAAAGCTCGAAATTACACATTGGTAGTCAATTGAATTAACCAATTTCATACACAAATTCAAATGTTCTTTTCGGTTAATATTTTGTAACAATATAGGAATTACTGCAAAGAAATCAAAATTGTTAATCTGTTCGACTTTCTTAATTGCACAGGATGGCTCTAGTACTTAATTTGGATGACTCTAGTACTTTGGACGAATGATCCACCCAAAAACAACCAACAACAGTAAATAGAATAACCGAATCGTAGCATAAAAAAATAATAATTTCAATACTGAATGTTTTTAATACTGTTTTTTCAGCAGCTACTTAAATGATCACCTTCATCTACCTAAATACCTAGTATTATGTATTAGGTATTGATATAGGGCTTATTGACTTATATATTTACTTTTGTATATTAATAAATAGTATTAAAATCATTTCATTGACCCTATTTCTTGCAAATGTGAAACAATATATTCTTTAAACTGTCTTCTACATTAGTACTCTGCTATATAAATATACATATAATATTTAAAATTTTATTATACTTTCCAAGACATGCAAACTTAAAAGAAAATTTTATTTTGTCTTTAAAATTTTTATAAATTAAATCATAACTTGTTTTTAAAACCAAAACAGATAGGACAAAAATTAACCCACAGACTACTTATATGTATGATACGTCACTGATCAATAATAAATTAAAAACAGAGAACATAGTTATTCCTTTATTTTTGTTTTCTGCTTTTTTATTTATTTTTTTTATTATTTTATTTCAAAAATGAAAGTTTTTCTATTTGGTTGAAATTAATTTTTATGGGTTCAGTTTTTCGTTTTTGGTATTTTGTGAGCTTCTCAGAAATTACAGGAGGGTGAATTATTTTTTCTTTGAAATATTTAAATTAGAAATCAACAGAAATGAAAACAAAAGTAAAATAAGTTTTGAATCTTGAATTTTGTAAATATAAAAATTTATTGTAACTAATAAAAAGAAACAAAAAGTTTATTAAAATTTATTTGTTTACCTGAATTATACAAAAAAAACAAAAAAGGCAAAAGTTCATTTTGCAAATTTTATTTTGAATTAAATTTATAAATTTTTGTTAAACCGTTTAAATCTTAACTTGTTTTGCTTTTTGTCATAATTGATAAATATCCCACATTTATTTCAACCAAACATGATCACAACTGCAGTGATATAAAGACCATATTCACTCCTGAATTGTTTGATCTAAAATAATCTAGCCTAACCTATTGCGATGGTAGATATCGATTTTTACTATCACTTTTAACCATTTCAATATACAAATTGAAAATATTTTTGTTTTGATCAATCGAATTTATGTTGAGTTAAATTTCATTTGATGATATATTAAGATACATTCTGCGCATTGATATTATCAAAATGTTTTTATTTTCATTGTCAGTTCATGAAATAGGTATATTTAATTCAAATTTGAAACATGAAATTTTTCTTCCCTATCGAATTATAATTATATCAAACTTTGATTATGACATACCTTTGTGAATTTGTTATACATCAGGTATTGTTAGATATTTTTTTTAGTATATGAGAGGTATTGTTCTTATTACAATGAGATGAATTCAGTCTTCCGGATACGAAAATTATTTTATTTGACAATGTGTTGTTCTACCGTAAAATTTCAATTTCAATTTTATTCAATTTAATTTTTACATTTACATTTGAGTTTTATTACATTTATATACAGAGTTCAGATGTACTTACATCTACACAACTGAAATATTACATTATGGTTTTTTTTTACATTTTTGTTTAATTCACTAATATTTACGAGATCATAAGGAAATTTTAAAAAACTTACCGTAAAATATATTTAATTCATGACTGGTTCTGATTAAATACTTTCCCCTCTATTGAAATAAATTTATTTCAAATTTTGATGATGAAATATTTTACTGGGGTTGAGGTATAATCATTTTGTTCTGGATATCAAAATAATCTTATTTTTGAAACTTCTTTTGTTGATAGAAATTTATTTGGAATTCCGAGAATACCTTTTTAGTGTGGTATTATATTTCAGAATGCTGTAATATCTTTTGGTTACGATTAAGCATATTCAGAGAAGTAATGCAACTATTTTCAATAAGGCAAATTTTCTAACGCTACAATTTTCTAACCTACAAATTTTCTAATGTTAAAAAATAACATATTCTAAAATTTAAATATTGTTATTGAAAAGCTGAAATATTTTAATAATTTATTTGAAATAGAAAATATTATTAGTATTTTATATTAATAAATTTTTACGACATTCAAAATAGTTCAATTCTATGAATTTGTACTAAAAAATTGATAATTCTCGAAAAAATTTCAAACAAAATAATTTTTAAAAAATAATTAACTAATTGTCGGAAAAAATTTGGGGAAAAAGGATATTTTATATCGGTCTTGTAATTATTATAAATTTTAACGCAATTGGTGGATTTCTGAAATTTCAACAATCTATTACAAATAATAACAGAGATTTTGTTATTTGAAAGATATTTTGTTGTACTCAGGTCATTTCGTTAGGTTATTACATTTTCGATAAATACCCTATATATATATATATACATTTCCAATAGTTAACGTAAATCAAATTAAAAAGCTAGTTTACGGCCGTCTAGTTATTTTTAATTTTAAAATTAATTTTCGCCAAAGTTATAGCCTTCAAGCCAATTTGCAATAAATTATATGAAATAATATAGAGAAGGTATGTGGCAAAGTGGGAATACATAAAAATGCATGGAAAATAAATTTCTGGCTCTAATACGAATATCTTGGAAAAGTAGTTCTCTAAAACAACAAATAAGCTTTAATTGGTTTTTCAGAAACAACTACAAAAATCACTTCCACCTACTTACCTACTTTCTTTGTAACATGATTTCCAAGGATAATATGAATGGATGTGTCCTGATATGTGTTCTGACAAAAGAAAGACGGCTAACAAAATTCAAAATTTCATAATCCTGAAAATTGTTTTATTTATTTCGCTTAAATTACATTATTTCAATTTGTTTTACAGAATCTACTTTTAATTAAAACTTATATTATGTATTTACATATGCATGTTTTTTTTTGTTAATTTTTAATATTTAATATTAAAGGCAAAATAACTTGAAAAAACCCTCTCAATTTTTATTATTATATAAAACTTACTTAAATTTAATCTACAAAATTAACTATATTTACCCTAACTTAATCTATAATCGCTGCAATGAGCAAGTTTTCTGACAATGTGACAACTTTACACAAAAAAAAGAACAGTTAGGATCTTATCAATTTATTCGCTAATCAAAATCCAACTTTATTTATTTATTTATTAAACAGTGGACCTGAAGATAAATCTATCAGGCCAGCTATCTTTCAGATATCTCTATCTTGCAGATAAGTCTAACATGCCAACTATCAGGCCAACTATCAGTTAACTATCTTTTCCCTTTCGGAATGTGGGCCTTTAAAATATAAAGCTAAATTTACAAAGTAAAATAACTACTTATCTAAAAAATATAATAAATGTTTTAAAAGAAAAAATTAACTAATCAAAAAATTAACAATTTATAAATTAAAATTTAAAAATCAATATTTTAGTAAATTAACAATTTAGAAATTAAAATCTAAAATACAAAATTTTAGCAAATTAACAAATTATCAATTTAACAAAATACAAGGAATGGGATAAGTGTAAATGTATAAAAAAATAAAGTATATTTAAGTGTAAAGTCTTAAATAATGTAAAAAAGAATTGTATATATAGGTACTTACCATTCGCTAGAATAAAAAATAATTTTAGCGAATAGTAAATAAACAAAATTATTATAAAGGGTAAAATATTGATAGTACTTATTCCTACCATCAATTATAGTATTTATAATATTAGTATGATAGTAGTTTTAAAAATAGTATTGATAAGTTATATTTCATCCCAGATAATCTGATGTAGTGGGAGGTTTTTTATAAGTGTTAAGTGTATTTCGTTATGGAATTGTACAGTTTGTAGTATTAAAATTATAATATGTAATTGAAGGGCATTCTGTTTCATTGAAGGACGTGTTTGAAGGACTGTTTCTTTGAAGAGGGGTCCTGAAGAGTGAATACATGTCGAAGTGTTTATATGTAGGAAGGGTATACCCTAGGCGTACTCTAGTAAATTTGACACCTAGGGCTCGTGATTTAGTTTTAATTGGTCCTGGAATATTTCCAAATCCAACTTTTTACAATCAAAAACAATATCAGAAATAAAGTTAAAACATTTAACATATAACATATAAAATTATTAAAAATTATAATTCTAGAATTATAACTATGCATTGGAAAATATGTTTCAACGTAAAATCTTAATTAATTTAAGTTTAAAATGATTTAAAATGTCGTAAATTGTTGATGATGATGCAATAATAGCATCGAAAATCGAAATGCATACAATATAATATAAAAAAAACGAAAAAAAATTTTATAAATAAATAAATAAAAAGTAAAGTCAAAATAAGGTGTTTTATTAAATAAAATTAATAAAAGAAATTTCATTTTAAACTTAAAAAAATATAAAATATAGTTAAAAGTGATATTGAAGGGATTTCCAACAAAAACAGAATTTTAATTTTTGTGATTTTAAATAGCGGGGCTTGAAATAGCAAGATTTTGATAAACTGACTTTTTTTAAATAATTTATGCAATGTGAATATGGTGTAATTATGTTATTAAACATAATAACAAATAAATAAATAAAATAAACAAAATTAATATTTCTTCTTATTTTTCTAATTTTAATAAATACAAAGGACAGAACAGATTTATTTATTGAGAATATAATACATACGTATAGTGTTATATCAACTTGTTTTATCTAATAATAATTACGTTCCAAAAGAGATATATTCATATTTGAAAGATGGTATCCGGATTCGTTCCAAAGTTTTATTTCAATAATATTATTAAATAAGTGTTTAGTTTATCTAATACAACTGAAGCTCATCAGTATAGGTATTGTAGTGTTACGTCCATTTTTTCATCTCTCAGTAAAACTATCAGTTAACACAAACTGACAGTAAAACTGTCGGTTTTTACAAAATTTGTTTTTTCAACTTACAGTCAACTTTTTACAGACAGTTTAAACTGTTAGTTAAGTTTACTGTAGGAATTTCTTTTATTTGTAAATAATAAGAATTTGTAATTTTTTGAAGAATTTTCATTGAAACATGTTTATAAAGATTAAAAATGTTCAGACGTGTATTCGATTTGGTAAATGATTCTGATTCTGAAGATGAAGGTCGAGTCAGAAAACAAAGACAACATAAAATAATTCCAAATTTTTTCGTTACCTTGGATGAGGGAGAATTTTTTTACAAGATTTCGTCTTTCCAAAAATTCTGTTCATCATATTTTGGGACTAATAATAAATTACATTGAATCAAAAGTTTCAAGGTATTTCGTGTATTATATTATTTTATATATATTCATAATTATGCTTTGAATACGCTTGACAAATATTATTATACAAAATATAATACAAAATATGGTTTTATGGTGATTATTCTGCCTATACTGCCACTCTTTTTATTTTATTAGAGATGCAGTAATTACTCCAATACAAATGCTGCTACTGACATTAAGATTGTATGCAGCAGGTATGCTAATGCGTGGCTGATTTTGTTGGTGTATCAATATCATCTATTTCACTAATCGTAAAAAGAATTAGCATAGCTATAGCAAAATTAGCACCAGCTTATATAACGTTACTATTGACTGCAAAAGAAATTTCATTTACAAAGTTCGCATTTTTCAGATTAAGTAGATTTCCAAAAGTTATTAGCACAATAGACTGTACTCATACCAGGATACAGTCCTCCGGTAGGCCCAATTTAGAAATTAATTCATTAATTCCAATTTAGAAATAATTGACATTGTCCGTTGGCCAGGATCTGCACACGACCGTAATATCTTTCGTAACTCGTGTTTCAGAGCAAATATGTAAAGGGGTTCTTATAAGGATTGTTTCATACTGAGGGATAGTTGATATACTGTTAGTTTTTATATGTTAACGTCCCTATCCAACCCGGGCCGGACGGCTAAAAGCCAAGACCTATAAATATGTTACTTTTGTAAATATTTTAGATATAAGTAAGAATAGAAATAAATAAAGAAAAAAAAAAAACCCTCAAACGCGAGGTGAAATTCTTTATAATGAATTGCAAATTCGAACCAGAAATGTTGTAGAACGAGGCTTTGGAGTACTGAAAAGACGTTTTCCGGTGTTCTCACTTGGTATGCGAATAAATGTTAATGGTTGTTGCTATGGTTGTTGTAGTGGTGTGCTCAGTATTACATAATAATGCAAACTAAAAGAAAGTGATCCTCCAGTAGATTCTTTAGTTCCAATTGATTCTGTAGTTTAAAATACTACATATGTATGTAATAACGATGATAACAGTTCTGAAGATGTGAGAAGATATGAGAGGAACAACTAACAATGAGAACAACAATAGAGTCAGATCATTTTTAATAAGAGAATATTTTTCAAAGAAACAAAGTAATTAATAAATATCAAAGGGTATCGATAATTTTTTATAACATTTTTTTAGACTTTAAAATAACCAATTCTTCAAAATTTATTCATGAATTTGTAATTCAAAAAATTAATTAAAAATTCATGTACTTCATTATATAAAAAAAATTAAATTACTTTCATTTTCATAATTTATTCGTTTCAATAAAACTAAAAATAAAATCACATTTTATTTAATTATTACATCATATTTCTAATTTCACCGCACAATAAGAATAATTTCTTCTTCATTCGCTGTATAATTAGCTAATCTTCTTACTTAGTTAATTTTTCATTTTTTTTCTTTATTTATATTCAAAAACAACGTAAATTAATTCTAATTTGTTGTTCGAAATAAACAAAACTTTGTTTTAAAAATATATGAAAAAGTACTAAAAAATATACTACTAATCAAAAATTGTACTATTATTGCCAGTATGAAAACTGACATGATGAAAAACACAAATTTTAAAAAGTTTCAGTTTACTATGATTGTAAATTAAAACTGTACTTTTACGTAAGATTGTAAAGTAGAAAACTGATAGTTTCATTACTAATACTTTTACTGGAAGAAGAAAAAATGGGCCTTAGACTACCTATACAGCTCCTAATTTTTAATTTAGGAGTATTTCATTCATTTAACACCACTGGATTGTAATTCTATACAACAAATGCAACTTCTGATTTTTAATTATGATCGATCCTATAACATATGCCAATATCCTGTAAGTTATATCTATCTGTACAACAGATATCCAAATATCCTATACAACATCTGTGAGTTATATATGATAAATACTATTTTAAATCATAAAAGTTAATAAACTACTCAGCTAGGCAATATTTTTCCATATAAAAAACTTACATAAAAATACAGAAAACTGAAAAATGTAATGCAATAATGGTAATACATATTAGATTATTAGTAATCCAAATTACAATAATTATTAAATTCTTGGTATAATTTTTATTGAAAAATTCTTGAGCCTTGTTTACCAAAAATTTACAATTTTACTTTATTTGTATATATATATATATATATATATATACTAATATATTATACATGTTAAATATTCATTTAAAATTTTCTAAATTCTCTTCTATATTATTAAAAAAGAAAATGTGAAAAACAAAATTCAATTTACCTACGTACCTATAATCAACAAAATGTTAAATTTTGAAAAAAAAATTTTAATTTAAAATACAAATATTTATATTTCGATATCTCAAGATTTATTTTTGTTTTTTTTTTTTGTTAATATTTCACTTTTTTAAGTGTTTAATATATCGAATATACTTGTATTCATTTTGTATATATACATATTATGTACATTGTATTAAATTTATGAGAATTGAACACTGTTATTGACATAACATACTTCTCGAATATTTTGTAATCAAAAAGTTTTTTTTTAAAGAGTATAGGTTGTAAATGGTATTTAGAAATAAAATACATAAATACAAATATAAATAGTAAATATTGTAAATACTATTAAATAAAATTTTTGTGCTTAAAATTTTGAAAATGTTTTCATTTTGTTTTTTTAAGTATCTACACAAATGTATACTCATAGTAAACAATAATTCAATAATTTTCCACAAGGATGATGAAAGTTTTTGAAATTTTTTGTTTTTTTATTTTTTGTTTGTTTTTTTTTTTTGCGTTTTGCTTAGTATAAAAATATTGTTTTTAAAACTTAGCTTTTTATATTTTAACAAATATAAAAAGCTAAGCAATAATATAAAGTAGTTTTAATATTTTGTAAAAATAATTTTTTTAAAAATTTTAAAATATGAATTTTGTTATTCAAATTTTTCAAATTAGTCTGTTCAGTTGTTGTTCTGTCTGTTTATTGTCAATTTTAACTTTACATGATAGTGACGCTACCAATTACAAGTCAATACCAGTTTTAATATTTTTTTTTGGTTTTAGTTTTCCAATATATAAAGTCCTAGTGTCTGACCTAACTAAATATTTAAGTCAAAGTTTTTTGTTAAATACAATGGTGTCAATGTGAGAGTGAACAAATTGGCAAAAGAAGCAGCACTTGAAAACCCGAATAATGAATACAGAGTATGCATGAACTATAATAAAGCATCGGTTAATAAAACACAACCAAAACTGGAAAAATGTTCCTGATTCGAATAAATTGAAGGTTAAACGAATAAATTTTGAACTCGTACTTTGTAATTAATTTGTTTTTCATTTCATCATATTTTTACTATTGTTCATTAAATTATTCACATATTCATCATTTCTGTTCTATTACATGTAATATTTTTTTTTTTTCTTTCTTAATTTGATATTTTTTTTGCATTATATATTATTTATGTTACTTGAATTTGTATAAACTTGACTAAGCACTTTAAAACGAATTGTAAACACTCTATACGAGCTTCGTTAGCTCTTTTTGAGAAATTAAATGAATAAATAAATAAAATAAATAATATTCGCAGGTTTAGCGAGCTATCTTGGAAATATTTTGAACAAAAGTCGTAGTATATACAAAGTAACAATCAATATTCAATACAAAGTATTTTATTGAATTTTTATTGTTGAAGGAGGAATGAATGTAGGATTTAGGTATAAATATCTAACTTTTGTATTGTTTAATTGAATTTATTGTTCAATTAATTTCATTTAACTCTAATATAATGTTTTTTTTCTCTTTTGAATTACTTTTTTGTATTATTTTTAATTTACTTTTTTAATTTCTTTTTTTTTTCATTTATTTCTTATGTAATTAATGAATTTAGAATTAATGAATTATGAAAATGAAATTAGTTTAATTCAATTAAATTTATTTTTTCTTGTTTTTAACTAACTTTAACTAATTTTTTCTAATTGATATGATTTATTATTTGTAACTAATTTTTAAATGATTTAATTGTAAGCTGAGTATGTAATTACATTAACTACATATATCATCATTTTATTTGTATACATTTATAAAGACTTATCGTCTTATGGATACTAACACTAAGAAATAAATAAATAAATAAGTAAATAAATAATATAGAACGAACCAACAGAAAAACTTGAATCATTTTTACTAGACTAAAGATTGACCATACATCAGGCTTACGCACAGTTATCTGTTTGAAAGACCTCAAAAGGGTCCTCCGGTATGCAATTGTGACTCACTGTGAAGACTGTAACCTACACAGAGATTAAATAAATGAATTTTCGATAAGAGGACTTTAAATTGTCAAAGAAGATAATCTACAAACCATAGAGCATGTTATTAAATTTCTAGAAAAAGAATCCATTATCTAAAGCTATTTTGTTGCATATAAATATAAGTATAATTAAAAAAAAAGCTGGAAACTAAGAACCGTAGAAAATAATTAAAAAAAAAAAATAATAATTTCAAAAATAATCTTACGTTATATTTTTTATAAAATTATAAACAAATAAATAAAAACGGAACAAACTTCACTACACAAATTTAATCTGGCATTCCTCAGAAAAGTGTCTTCGGTACTATACTACACGTCATTTTCATCAAAAAACTTCTATTATCATTGAGCATTGCCTACTCCTACTACTTGCCTACTACTAGTTTTACTGATGACACAGTACTCCTTGCGTCGCATTCCAATCAGCATTTAGCTACAAAAAAATTCAGAATAATTTACTAAATATTCAAAACTGACTAAAAACATGATAAATCAAAGCCAATAAACCTAAACCTCTCACTTAAAGTGTACTCATGTTATCAATAAAAACAAGCAATTAATAATAAAATTCAATCAACTTTATTGGGTAATAATACCCTACTCCGCACTGTCTTTGGAGTTCAAATTAATAGATAAAGCTATCATCAGACCACTTTGGACATCGAAGCTGGAGCTATGAGAAACTTCTAGCAACCTCAACATTGAAATAATTGAACTTTTCCAGTCCAGAGTATTAAAATATATTTTCAATTCTCCCTGGTGCGTGCCCAATGATGGAATATAGTTATTTTCATCTTTAGGAATATTATAAAGAATGAAAAAACAATTATAAATAAATATCTGTACATTATATACTTCTTCTGCTTTTGTCATTTTTCCATTATTTGGATTTAGCTATTCAGTGCTCTATTTATTATTGAATTTATAATATTTTATTAGTAAAATATTTCTAAACTCTCTAATAATAACCAAAAATTATTATTTTTTTGAAATATGGGACTTGTCGTACTTCTCTAGGTATTTCTGTTTTCCGTATAAAATTTTGTATATATTGTTCCTAATGTATTTATGAATTGTGATGTAGCTATTGGGATGTCTCTATACTTCTTAAATATTCTAAAATAAAAATAATTAATGTTTTTACTTGCCATTTTGTTCTTTTGCAAATTAAATTTATTCTAAATATTTAAGTCAGGTTAGTCTAAATAATTATAAATCAAAGGTGTAAATATTCTAGTAATTTAAGCCTTTGAAATATAGAATTAAAATATATGAAAATAACATATTGTACAAATACTTTAAGGCAATAAATAAAATAATAATAACAAATAATAATATATTTTCATCCGTATATCATTTAGTTACATATATATAATCGAATTCTAACATAATTCATTGTATTTAGTCTTTAAAATATCGAACCTATGCCCCCCCCATGTAAGGATTACAGCACAGTGATGATGAAAACTTTTTTATTTAACACCTATTTAAATTCAGGACGATTTTTAAAATCCCTATATAAAATAATTTCTCAAATTTATAATTATCGCTTTCATTACTAATTCTTTTCAAGCTTATTATACTGAATCAAAGTGGGAGCATTGAAATACTAGTTTTAATTTCATAAATGAACTTGAATTTGATAAAAATTTGGCATTTTTATATATTAAAGTGTAAAATTCGTAAGAAAAAAATTTTAATATTTTTTTTATTTTTTAAATAGACTAATGTTAGTTCTTAAATGAAATTAATTCACACTCCTGAATACAGAACGAAAACTACAAGCACAATATTCTAAAATATTAGCCCGGGTTAAAATTTTAAATATTTATACAAAAAAAAAATGTGTGATTAGGAAGTGATTTAAGTCTCAGTTCCATTTAAGCAATTATAACCGTTAAAATTATTTTCTTTCCAAAATCATTGGAATCCATTTTGTTGTTTTCTATAATTACCAATTATTTATTAAAGACAGTTAGATACCCAGATTTGATTTTCTATATAATTATTAAAATTCAAATTATTTATTTAAGGTATATCAAATCAACCTATAAAATTTATTAAATTCAAATATTTACGCTTACCCTAACAAAATAAACTAAACTATAACAAAATTATTTTATGAGAAGGTGGGGAGGACCTCTCTTTCTCTCTTGTTACTGAAACTAAATTTTTGTTATTTTCCTATTAAATTTTTAATTATTTTGTTTAAAAGTAAATATTTGCATTATCCTGGGTATTGTTTTTCTGTTTTTTTTATTTTGTTTTTATTTTGAAAATATTCCAAATTATTTTTCACTTTTATTACTTATTTATAATTAAAAAAAAAAATATGTTTTCATTAAAAACATTTTTCAAATAATAAAAAGGATATAAACTATTTTTCAATATTGTTATATGGGTAGTTCTACTGAAAATGTCTAAAGTTGAGTAAAAAATAATTAAATTGTAAAAATGAGAATGATAAATTTTGATTATTTTGAAAAACAACAGGTAAACAAACTGATTTTAATGAGTTATAATGATTATAGTACTTTTTCAAAATATGGCCAATCCCACAAAAGCAGATTTTTCGAATAATTAGTCCACAAAGAGTTCTATTTCGGTATCATACAGCAGGGTTTTTGCACAGAAAGCTTTTATTGAATTATTTAAATTTAATTGCACACAACAAAAGAAAATATTGGCGTAAGATTTAACCATATATAAAACTAGACAATTATTCAACATTACGATACTTCATTTTTCACTATCGTTTAACCCTGGCCGTGGGGCATAGAACGGATAAACATTGTGATACACATTGTTATCAAGTCTCTGAATATATTTTTGTTATTATTATATTTTTCACTTTTGATTTTAATTTAATTTAGCAGCTTGTGTTTTTTTATCAAGCTAAAATACAAATTAGAGCCAAAACAAATTTTATTTTTCAGTGTTGTGTTTACATTTCTTAACGATCATGATACCAAGCCAATGATAATTTTGTATAAATTTTTTTATCTGACATAAGAATTGTTGAATTTATTAGGTTTATTAATTAGGTTTTTTTTTTTAAATGTAAGCTAACGTAAGTTAAAATAATAATAATCTCATTTAATTTAGAATACTCAAAAAATCATAGCTCTCATATTTCCGTCCCGGCTGAAATTTATTTGAATACAATAGAGTGTTGATATTTAATTTTAATGTTCAGAAAAGTTGCAATAATGATAAAATAGAGCTTCTATTTATTTATTTATTTTTTGTTAACTGACCATAATGTAAATAATGGCTAACTATAAGCACTAACATCAGAGGCTTTTGATCAAGTATTCCAAGTTTAATTTTGTCTGTAAATATTTTTTGTATTTTGTTGGTTACCATATTCTCGAAAAATATTCCAACACTATTACGCTTACTAAATTGTAATAAATCGTGTTTTATCGTATATTTAACACGCTGGGTTGCGCAGTAAGTAGAGCGCTTGCCTTTCAACTGAAAGGTCCCAGGTTCGATTCCTGACGAAGGCAAAAAATATTTTCTGGATTTTTCGACCTGGTCCACTACACTTTATCATTGGGATAAAATAAATGATTGATAGTTGAGAGTTTTGGTTATCACTAAAAATAAAAAAATGGAACTATGCTATTATGAAGGCGAAGTACTCTACACTACACCACAAAAAAAGCTTTTGTATGTGATTGTGTATTCCAAATCTCTGTGTAAAAGCAGTTAGGGTGTTCATCCTATAGACTTGGAATTATACAAAAAAAAAATATAATTTATTCCAAAATATATACTTAGACTTATTATAAAATGCCAAATTTCATAGAACAACCCATATAAATATTGAGTAAATTTATTTAGAAAAAAAAAAGAATAAAAACAAAAAAATATTAGTAAATTTTTCAAAAATTTAATAAAGTGAGGTGATGTGTGTACTATATATATATACTTGTATGAATATATAATATATATACTTATTATGTATACATGACATATATTTCAACTAAATAAATATTTAATGTTAGATATAGTAAATTAAATTAAATTTACATAGAATTATTTGGAAATTAATAAATATAAGAGCTTATTTAAACTTTAAAATTAGAATTATGTCTACTAAGAAATTTCAATAAAATTAAATTTAAAAAATTTACGAACCATCACAAATCGAAATTAAAATTTTCTCTATTTCAAATTTCTTTTCTATGTTATTCAGCAGAATAGTAAATTAATGCAAATGAAAATTCTACATTTTTGAAACAATTTTCTGGTACTATTCACCCAGAATCGAGTAATTGGACCAAAATATATACTGTATGATTTATTGCTTAGCCTTAGAGGATGATTATTCCTAGTACATCAGTCGTTTTTTGGAGACAAAAGTATGGTACTGTGCAAGATGTATCATCGTTAAGCCAGGCTATGAAAAAATAAGGCTTAACTTGCTATTTTACTTTTATATTGCCAAAATTTATTGAAAAAAGTAGCTTAGATTCTGATACATATTTTGTTATTCTATTTTTGTTTATAGCTACTTTTATATTATTCTAATTTTTAACGATTTTCTTAATTTTAATTTTGAAATCATTTTCTATGTTTATTTTTCCATTTTTACAATTTTGAAAAAATATTTTTTTTTGTTTTATATTTAATTGAACCCACCTCACCAACTCTGATTAATTATTGATTTTTTAAACTATTACTTCTAACAATTCTTATATGCTAGATAGAAATGCTTGAACTTAACACAATTCATTATATTTACATGATATTTCTTTAAATTTGAAATTTGTAAAGGATATTGTATGAAATAAATAAAATATTATTATGATTATTAGTTTGAATAATTCAAAAGATTTACACAACTGAGTTAAAGACGATCGAATGGAAAATGTTGTAAAACTATATAAAATAAGATGAAAAATACCTATACAAGAGGTAGTTTAAATATAGCACAAGTTAAAAATTAAATGGAAACATATTTTAGTTTGTATGGTAATGATGAGGGTTCAACAATACATAAGTCCACTAAGAATACCAGAATCAACAAGAAAAAACAAATGATGAAAAGCTATATACTCATGATTAAATACAAACAAAATAAAATTAACAGAATTAATCAACTTATCGCTCCAGAACAAAAACCCTTAGTTACAATATTTTCTTAGTTAGTGATAATATCAACCTCAGTTAGTGATAATATTTATAAAATAGAGAACAAGCATTTTGATAATATTATAAAGATATGAAAAAAGGACTTAAATAAATTATTAGCAATCTTTAGATTTAGCATAGTTTCAGTCGTATTAAGTTGAGCCTCAACGCAAACATTTTAACGGATTGGATTACAAAATTTAGATTTTTTAATTTTTTGAAAAAAAACACAAAAATATTTTTTAAGCAATTTTGGATTTATTAAACCGAGCTTCGGATGATATAACCAATACCAGCCAGTTTGTAGTCAGATGACATAACAAGTAACCATATCGTTCAATAAAAAAGAAATACCTACCCAAAGGCCATTATTTCCCAAACCAATTAGTTGATCTTGTTACGACCAATTGGTTGATCTTGCTAGGACCAAGATATATAAGTACAAAGGCTTCTCTTACTTAAATGTTGGCTAATAATATAAAACAAAAACATTCAACACTTTATTTAAAAAATAAAATTGGTTAAAAAAAATACCTACTCAATAGATGTACCCCGGTCATAGTAATACCCCAACCAATGGATTGGTTCCGAAACATGTACTTTTGTCACTTATTTTGATTACTAATGTACGTATAATAGTCATATATCGATTTTTACATTTTTATACATGAATAAAATATACCAGGCTATGCATGATTTGCTTTCAATAGATGCCAAAAAAACTAATCTGTCATAAACACAACATTATAGTTAAAATTAGTTAAAAGCAAAGTTGAAGGAGGTATATTGCTTTCCAAGAATTAACATATACAAAATAAATAAAAAAAAATTTAGTCAAAGGAAACCTAGACTCTTATTTAATGCAATATTATATTGTATCTTATCATCTTATGATATTTTATTATTTAAAATCTATTTTACAATTATTGGTAAATTCGGAAATGCAACATTGCCAATCATGATGCGGTATCACTATTGTATCAGTACAAAATTCATGATGCAATTCGGCAATGATACTATTAACACATTTTACAACTATCAGAATTTAACAGTGATGCTTTGAAAATTTAATTAGAATATATAAGAAATAAAAATTTAATCAGTATATAATATTTATGCACCAACTCGTAATTTTGGAACTCATAAGCTTCTCTATATAAAACTGATTTGATCACAGAACTGGTTATAGTTCTTCTCAACCCATAGTTAATCCCCAAGGATGTTGGCCTTGGTGTATACTACATAATATCAGGCCGATATCTTTGAGAATCGGTTGTTAGAGCCCGTAATTGTGAATTAAAACCAATTATAAAACTACAAAATGTCAAACTATAAAATCCTAAGCTTTTTCAATAATATTGTTTTTCTCTCATTGACCTTCAGTATAGTAGAAATATCTTTAGAAAATAAATCAGTAAATTTTTCTCGTAAATAATCAATTTAAATTACATTAAATTTTTCTTCTAATTTTATTTTTATTATATTTTTTATACATTTTTATTCTCTTTCTTTCCTATTTACATGATCATTTTAATATTTCTCTATATAAATATTTGTTTATTTTGCTCTAAATCATTAAGAAATCTTTTCCCAGTAGAATGCATGAATAACTAAATAAACTTATTAGACCTATAATAGCCAGATTTGTAGCTACCTCCTCTGCCTACACCTAAACATTAAATTTACAATACTCAAAATATATTTACACAAATTAGTTATATATATTTCATGTTAACATTAGTAAAATTAAATAAATAATAATTATAGGGAAACATAATTATTATTATCGTAATTGTCCTCCTTCGCCTTTACCCCTAGTAAAACGTACCAATCGGTATGAAATGTCCCCCACCAACTGTTTTGGCCATGTATATAAAAAAAAATATTATAAATAATGTAATTAAATATTTTTATTTCAATAGTATTCAAAATATAACCTTGACCTTAATACCCATTTTTAATTTGAATAGATATTCGTTTTTTTTTTCTAATAATTTACCCCAACCATACCAATTATTAAATCTAAACGATATATAATTTAAATTAAATATAAAAAAAAAATAAATTAAATATTTACAATACCTTTTAACAAATTATTGCTAAATTGAAAATTTGCAAATTCAATTTAGAATTGATTTCAATATAATAATTATCATGTAGTTAAATTAAATTTAATTAGTTAAATTAAATCCAAATTAAATTTATTATTTTTCAAAATTCAAAATTCAACAAATAATTATCTTTTTTTTAATTTAATTTAATTATGTATTACTATAAATACACATATTTTATTTTTTATTTTAATCTAAACATTTTTAATTAATATTAATTTTCTTTTTGTAATTTAATTTTATAAATTTTCACTTTTATATATTTTCTATTTTTTTTTTAATTATTCAATTTTTTGTTTTATTTATTATTATTATTATTTTAATGAACTCATTTAGATTTAATTTGATTCAGTTCAAATTACTTAATTTGTAAAATAGAAATGAAAAATAAAAAATGAAAATAAAATAAAATCAGGAAACAACTTTTCTAATTTTAGTAATTTTTTAGGAAAATTAACAATTTTTACATTGTAATTATTTTAATTATAATATTTAGTCAACAAGGACAAATAATATTAAAACACGAAAATTATTATATTGTAATGATTATATACATGTGTTATTATATATAGTTAACTAACGCGTATAATGTAAATTTTTATTTTTTATTCTTTTTGTTATTTTTTTTTTCTTTTTTTGTGAAAACTATTTTTTGCACAACATATACATTCACATTTTTAAATATATTTATATTATGTATATGAATAAATATATAGAAAATATATATTAATTAGGAATATTTTATAGTAGTAAAATTCTCTCAACTATTAAAATTTTTTTTTGGGAATCACTTGTTACTCCTGTTGTTATTTTATTTATTTATTTTTTTTTTTTTTGCTTTCTTTATGTACTTGTAAATATATGATTTATTTATTAAATATGAATATATTTATCTAAAATTAGAAATATAATTTATTTCATCATATCTATAACAAATAATTGATAATAAATTTGTTTGAGTTTACTAGGATTTTCACTTTCGATTTTAGTATTAAAAAACGAGTCCTTAAAAATTTTGATTTAAAGTTCTACGAACTTGAACAAGTTCAATTATGAACTTATTAATCTAAATTAATTTAAAAATTATTCCCCGAAAATTTTCACTAATTAACTTAATATTAGATATATATTAAAAGAAAACTGTATTTTTTTAATTCAACAAGGATATTCAATTCCTTAAAATACTCTCTACATTCACATAAAATTAATTTTCAGTTTTTTTTTTTATTAATTTCAATACATCATATTATTTAATATTATAATTTTTTCCAAATTTCTAATCAGAAAATTATTCAATTTCATAACTAAAAAATAGAAGAGCTCGAAAATAAATCATCACATATACAAAAAAGAAAATTTAATTTTTTTTAATTTACAAAAAAAATTACAGAAAAAAAAACAAAAAAAAAATATTTATTTATTTTTTTTTTTTGTTTTTTTTATTCTCTAACAACGAAAACTTTCACGTGCAACGCGAACGATGGTTCATTACCTACTAAATTTTATTGTGGTACACAGAATTCAAAGGATATGTATCATCAAATACATAATAATAAAAAAAAAAAAAAATAATAACAACAAATTAAGCTAGACAACACCAAGGATACACACCGAAAATGTAAAACTTTTTTATAATAATCAAACAAACAAAGCAAAAACAAAAACAATATAGAAAAAAGGACATTTTCACTTTTCATATTAGGTAGTCTAAATTATTAATCTTTGTATGGTATATACAACATACAATAATATCCTTACTCAATATAATTTGGATATTCAAAGGATATTCACCAAACCGAAATAAAAATATTTTTGAAATATTATTCAAATAAAACCAAAATTCAGGATATAAAAGGACGAACGAAATAAATAAATCCCGAATTCAGCAAAATGAGAATTTTAATTTTATGGATAATATTTTGATGGGGAATTTTATAATAAAAAAAATTTTCAATATCGAGTCTCAACAAAATAACGGGGAATTTTTTATTTTCCCTACATTGTTGAAACACCATCACACCAACTCTCAACTCGACTCAATAAAATTAACATTGAATAACAAAAACATGAAATGTTCATATCAATAAAATTTAAGTAAATTTGAAAATACCGATGTAAATTTTAGCGGTTTTTAGATTATCACTTGTTTGCTTCAAAAAACAAAAAAAAAAAAAATAACATGAAGGTTATTTTAAAATAAAATTAAGGTTATTACTAGGTATTTTATTAGGTATTTTATTACATAATAAATTATAATTGTAATAGATGCACATCATAAGAATTTATTTACATAATTTTTGATGTAAAGTTTATGAATTAATTTAATATTTAAGGAATTTGATAGATTTGAAAGAGTGTTGTACAGTTATTAAGATGGTGTTTATAGAGACGATATGTTATGTAATGTAGAGAGATATAATAAATTAAGTTGAAGTAAATTTGACAATATTATTGAACAACTGTTTGTAAATTTAAAAAAAAATATTTTAATAATTTTTGATGTAATTTTAATTAAACTGTTTTAGAGAATATTTTTCCACCCTAATGCACCACGGATGGGGTTGGGACAATTGAATAGTTTTTGTTAAATCAAAAAAAATTATGTAAATATTTTTGGATTATCTAATTTAATTAAACTCTTTTTGGCAATATTTTTCCGCTCTACGCCCTACGGTTGGGGCTACATGTGAATTGGGACAATTAAATATTTTTTGGTAAATTAAAAAAACACTATTTAAATATTTTTTGGTGTAATTTTTATTAAAACTGCCTGTTTTAGGCAATATTTTTCCGCCCTTTGCCCCACGGTTGGGGTTGCAGTGACAGTAATGATGAGGCAATATTGCTTATTGTTAGGCGTGGTTGAATATCATTTTCTAAAACATTGTTTATTTATTTATTTAAAACTAAGAGCTCGACATATTAATTATTATCATATATATTTTATTATATTTAAATTAATATTTTATATTAATAATTATTCTCACCAAATTAAGGAAGCAAACAAAGGCCGTTTTGGCTTGGAAGAAACTATTTTATAATAGAATAATCAATACAACAATGAAAATTTTAAGCTATCAAGGTTTTATTAGATTCAATTTCACTGGTTCATCGTAAGTGTGAGCGTGATAGCAAAAATGTGAAAATTTGAAAGAAAGTGTAAAGAGTGCATATAAATAAAAGTATAGGAAACCGGAAACAAATCTGGTACATTATTTTTCGAATAAATACAATACGAGTATACCTATAGGAAAAATCAAAATTAAAAAGAATCGATAATTTTATAATACAATTGATTCGTAAACAGTTTCATAGAGCTATTAGCACTCTCCTGGAAATGGTTTAATATTTTATATATTCTATCATAATGGGGAGTATAAAAAACAGAACATTAAAATCGGGGTTTATAGTACCCGAACAATCTACCTTGGTAGAGGAAGGTTTTATCCATAACCAAAGAAATGTCCAACTACTATTCTATTATAGTACGCTTAAAATATAACACATATATCCTTTTTAAGGACATTTTTGATTATAGAGATTATTAGTGGTTAAACAAATAATTAAAATATAGCTGAAATTTTTACACCTTATGGTTAATTGTAGGTTAAGTTAGTCTTTTAATTCAGATCTAAGTTTAATCTCGCAAATTAAATTAAAATGGATTGTGTTATTTTAATAAACATTTTTTTTAACAATCAAATAGAATAGAAATAAAAATTTAACTGTTTAAATTATAAATTTTCACTGTAACCAAAAATGACAGTAAAATAAACAAAAGTACATATCTAATATATTTATTTTTTTACTTACAATCAATGTGCAAGAATTTGTGAGTTGGACTGAGACTATCACATTGTCTAATACCTGTTGATGTTGCGATATTTTCAATGAGTAGGTTATTCGATTTGATTTTTGTTTTGTTATTTATATACAGATTTTGTATCAGTCCTATTAAACTGTGATTAATCTTGATCTTGAATATCTTAATCTATTCTTTTTCTGGCTTTTCTGGTTAGCTTACTACTGCTTCATATTGGGCATAACTCACTAACCGCAGCTCTAACCTTACGTAGTCTATTCTTGATATTTATAAAAAAAACCATAAATAACAGACTGTAGTTTGTTCTGTTTTTGTTCCTGTTTTTTTTTGAGTCTTCCTTCCTGCTACTATCTTGGGGGTTTCATTCTAAGGCCATTCTGGTTATATTTGTTAGGGGTTGTAGAAGTATGTTGCCTATGTAGTAGAAGATTTTAACATATTCTACTGTTTGGTCTTCTACCTTGATGGTGTCTGTATTGGTATTATTTATTTAAATAAAATATTTCAATTCGAATCGAAAGTAGACTTTTCCAATATCATAATATAAGAATAAAAAGTTCATAATCCAAGTCAAAACCACTATAAAGTGATTTTACAGCAGACAGTATTATTGTATTTAAATTCTGATCCTACCCGTGTTACATATAGTTACACTACAACATAAAAAAAAAAGAAGTAAAATCAACATAAAATCAAAAGAATACTGTCGACAACACGCGTCCATTTTAACTTTACATTTATGAATTGTCAAAACACTATTGTTTCTTTAATTTAAAATAACTTTACTTTACATTTGACAGTACAAATAAAGCCCATATAAAAAATAGTTACAACAAAAGCAGAACAAATAGGAAAAATTTTAAGGATATTTTCTTTTTTTCTATTGCTGGTGTTGTTAGAATTCAATCTAAAAATTTTGTAATAAAAATAAAAATTTCCTCATAAAATTTTCTTTTACAATTTTATTTTTTGTTTTTGTTTTCTTTTTCTTAATTTTATTTTTTTCTAATTTTTATGTTTTTTTACCTTCAACCCAGCTTAACCATAAATCCTGAGCACGTGCTTTTTTTTTGTTCGTCTTTTTTTTTTATAATAGTTTTTTCTTTAAGGTAGAGGTGGCCATCTTTATTATTTTAGAAGAAGAAAAAAAAAACCTTTTTAAATTGAGTAAAAACAATTTTTTTTTTTTGTAGACTAAAGAAACTTTTTTAATATTATTGTGAATTTCTTTTCCATTTTTGGTTCACCCCGTATATGGGACTCGCTCATAAAATTAAATTGTTTATTTTTTTTTTATATATTCCATCGTAGATATATGAAAAAATGGAATATGTATTATGGGCCCTTTTTTATACAACTAAAAACTAATAAAATATATTAATATAATGTCACAAAAAAATTATATTGTTAAATTTATACAAAACATATGTTATATGTCTTCGACAATAATATCTTAATTTAGATTCTATATTCTTCTATTTTTATATATTCATAAATAAGAAATGTTGGAATCATAAGAAAAAGTGTGCTCAATAGTGATGCATGGTGATTTTTAATGTAATAAATTTATTATTTTATCTTTTTTTTTATTATTTTTAATGCTTTAGAGTCCTTTAGTAAGTGAGTCCGGAACAAAATTGATCATTGATCCCAATAAAATAGAATAGAACAAAAGCAGAGTACTATTGGTTGGTGATAATCCTAGTGACAATGGCAAGCTACGGAGTTTATTGTATCTCTTCATGATTAATTTATATCAACTTATGAGTAAAAGCCATTTATAGAATCCTGGAAGTTAGTATGACAACATTTATGTACCACAATTAATAAAATACAATTAAATATTATTGTTGTAATGTTCATAATAAGTAAAATGATAACTCGGGTTCCGTAATCTCATTTCTTACGACACTGAACTTACTTTATATGTAAATTAATTCTAAAATATATTATTAAATACAGTAATAAAAAATGTTGCCATGTACATAACAATAACACAGTAACTTAGATGGAACTATCTTTTCATGCATTAAATACTTAGACAATGTTTAAACAATTCGGTCTTTAGATTTCAATAATTAATAGTACACTGACGTTTAAAAATTATTAATTCATTCTGGGCAGTCATTAAAAGATAGATGTGCACTTTTTTTTCCATTCATTTGTCAAACTCACTAGGTCTCTTTTATGAAGTAAAAAATAATAAATTAATCGTCTTGAAAAGAATGAACCTCAGAAAAACCTGGGGTAAGAAGTAAAGTGAATTAATTAAATTGCATCATCCTAAATGACGAAGTTTTATGTTCCAAGAGAAACTGAATAACTTGCTACCACCACATTACTCCTACTACTACTACTACTACTACTACTACTACTACTACTACTACTACTACTACTACTACTACTACTACTACTACTACTACTACTACTACTACTACTAATACTACTACTACTACTACTACTACTCCTACTACTACTACTACTACTACTACCACTACTACTGCTACTACTACTACTACTACTACTACTACTACTACTACTACTACTACTACTACTACTACTACTACTACTACTACTACTACTACTACTACTACTACTACTACTACTACTACTACTACTACTACTACTACTACTACTACTACTACTACTACTACTACTACTACTACTACTACTACTACTACTACTACTACTACTACTACTACTACTACTACTACTACTACTATTACTAATACTACTACTACTACTACTACTACTACTTCTACTATTACTATTACTATTATTATTACACGCTGGGTGGCGCAGTAGGTAGAGCGCCTGCCTTTCAACCGAAAGGTCCCGGGTTCGACTCCCGATGAACCCTTTGTAGTACCCTTTGTCATTGGGATATAATAAATGACAAAAGATAATTGAGAGTTAATCTGGTAACAAATTAAATAAAATGAAACTATTTTATTTAAGAAGGCTTAGTTCCTGAAAATAGTAGTAGTTTTCCACATTTAATGAGTAGATAAGCCAGTAATTTGTTAAAATAAATACTCAAATTATTGTAGATATTGTAGTATAAAATTGCAGTAACTTAATTAAGCACGAAAAGGTGATTCTACCTAAGTTACTGTCAAGATCATAAAAAAAAAAAAAACTACTTTTACCACTACTACTACCATTACTACCACTACTATTACTACTACTACTGCTACTACCAGTAGTACTAATACTACTATACTACTATTACTGAAAGCTCAATCCTTAAACGCTCCACTTCAAAAGACCATTCGAATTCAAGCCCTAGAAAACGCGTTGTCGAGGGAGACCACACCTTTGTTGGGAAGATATAATATCGGCGGATATGAAAACATTCATACTTTCAACTGGAGATAATCTGCTCGTAACCGCAGTCATTGGAGAACATTTTTACACCAGGCCCAGTGATCTGCAAGAAAGTAAGTAAGTTAAAGTTCTATTTTTTCATTGAAATTAAAAAAAAATGTAGATATTAGTAGGCACAAGCTTGGCGTTTGATGCAATTCAGTATTTTTTGTTGGTTGTTAATACTTTTACGTTAATTTACAATCTATCATAATTTTACAAAATTTTGACAAAAACTTACCGAATATCTATTTGATAAATTATTATAACAACGTATACAATTTTGAATAGTGTATTGGTTTCTACCATTTCAACAAATATACTCCTAGGATTTAAATTACATTTTACATCATTACCATTTAGGTAAACCTAGATGGAAGGTCTGCTATTGAGAAGCGTATTAATCTTTTATGTTGAATAGCTGTTTGTCTCAGCAGTTTTTCCCCTAGTTTATTTGGGTGGTTTCCTAAGCGGGTCCAATATCTTTTGGTTGTAGTAGTTATTTCCGCTTTCACAGATCTCACTTAAGTCTTTTCATATCAGTCTTTTCATATGAGTTTCCAACCTACCAAAGTGCGTTGACGATTACTCTAAGTACCTTTGTTTAAAAGCGTTCAATAATTTCAATTTTTCTTTGAAATATACGTGGACTCGGCGACATTTATGATTTATATCTCGCATCCATATGTTATTACGGTCGTATTAGAGTTTAATATATCGTCATCTTTGGTTTTCTTGACATTAACTTTGATTGTAGCAAATTTTTGCTTGCATAGTAATAACTGTTTCCGGACTGAATACTTTTATCGCTTCTTATTGTTATTCCGAGGTATGTGAATGTATTGTAACTATTTCAAAGTTGTACTCTTCGATTGTTATATTCTGATTACTATATACTCTTTTCTTGATATTATTTATATAATTTCCTTCTTATATCTGTCAATTAGATGGAACGCCCCATTACATATACAAATTACTTTGTGGTGTTTTATTTTTGAATTGCTTGTACCCCACAGCTCGATACCGTAAGTTCATATTGGTTTCAATATACTTTTATAGACTAGTACCTTGCTTTCTAGCGAGAGTTGTGAATTTCTGCCAATTAGCCAGCATAAGTTTTAACGTAGTTGTTTAGTTTTTGCTGCAATTTGGGTTTATTTGTGGTTCAAATATTTGACCGAATCCGCCATTGATAACGTATCCTTATTGATTTTAATTGGAGGACAGATTTCTTTCCTATTAGTGAAACTGTGAAACTAATGTGGACAGATTTGACTTCGTTTACATTAATTCTTAATTTTATACCAACATTTCAGTCTATATTCGTTAAATTTCAGGATATATTTCTCTACTTTCTCTTTCTCTTTCAATAATTCATAAAGGAATGTGTGTAGTTCAACGATAATTTTTCAATATGGCAAAGATAGACCATGCTTAGAAGTAAAGAACAATCTTCAGGTTGGTATTTTGGTTACAAGAACTTCGAACGATTGATGCTGTTCAAAAGAAAATTCAAAATGATTTTTGAAACCATTCCAAAAGGGGATTCAGAGCGAATTGATTTTAAAACATATAAAAGATAATATAACTATCATCCTTTTTCAACTTTATTTTAATCCTTTTTAGTTATTAATATCCAAAATTGTTATGCAAATGTTGAATGCCACTTTCTTCTACTCACTGACTCGTAGTAGACTCCGCCATGTTACTGTTTTTTGTTCCCCAAATAATAAGAACTACCCAACGTACCATTAAAAAATATTCTGAGTGTAATTTATTAAATCAGGTATCCTTAAGGACTCAGACGTATAATTGCGTTAATAGGAATACGGACAATAAACCCTTTTCGATTATACAGAGACAGAACGCTACTCGCTATACTATATCTATCTACTTCCTTCTATACTTATAACCACCACTATCTGATTTAAATAAGTAAGTATATTATTAACCTGAAATCAATATCTATATATATATATATATAATTTCTATTAAAATAATATTCACTAAATTTGAACTTTATACCTTCCCCAACTTCTCAATTATGTCTAAAGAAATTATTTTTAAAAACAATCATTAAGTATTTGCTTTCAAAAACGTAATTGTCAAGTGGAAAAAATTACTTTTAAATAATTTTTTTTTTTTTTTCTATACTTTGAGAATATTTTTTTTACTCCAATTTTTTTTTCTTTCTCTTCCTTTGTACCTAAGCACCTCACAACAATTCAAGCATATTAAATTTATTTTACGCAATGACAAATTAAAATTCAAGTCTTGTAAAAGTTTTGAATTAATTTTTCTTTTTTCCCAAACATTTTCATTTAGTTGATTTTTTACTCATTTTCTTTTAATTTTTTTTCCTTGTTTTTTTCTGTTTTTTTTTTCGTCCTTGTTGCGTCTTGACATCAGCAACGTGCTGTTACCACAATCTATTGGTATCTCGTAGAGTTTCTCAATAAAAATGAACAAAAACAAAATAAGTTCCAGGTGATCTTGTTTATATCTTTGAGGATTTTCAAACATATTCCTTGAAATGTCCTTTGAGAGAGAACAAAAATAAGAGAAAAATATTATTTTTAATAAGAATAAAAATGAATTATGATTTTCAGAATTGAGATAGGTACAGCAATATTTTCTGAAATTAAATTTTGAACAGGAGCTGTACCACAAAATACAATTGGTGTAAGAAATTTGTCTATTTGCTATAACAGAAAATATGGATGTAGATAATTTATGATGTGGTACCTATTTTTTTTTTTTTTTGCTACTTTGGGTAAATTATTAAAAAAATCTATTTAAAACAACAATTTTAATATTGAAATATTGAATACATTTTTTTTTATATGTAAACATTATTTAATTAAATCTACTAAATTGGTAGACCAATATATAAAAAAAAAAACTACTGTGAATGTTGAGAGCCAACATAAGTCAATTCACAATTAGATAAACTTAAGTTCAAGGAGGAAAAGAGATAAAATTATTTTTAAGTAAAATAATTAACACATAAGGTAGGTAGGTAGGTAAAATTTACGAATACGGTTGCGTCTGGAAAATCAATTAACACCTAATTTTACCTGTTTGATACCACGACTCGAAATCAGGTAGAATCACTCTCCCATGATCACTCTATCAAGAAATTACCAGTACTAGAGATACCAAGTGCGATTGAGATCAGTTCATCAATTTTACTTTCCGCAATAATACTGATATTGTTAGGAAAAGCCTCATTTAAAGTCCGGAAAATCTGACTCTAAAAAAAAAGTGAACGCGATAAAGAAAGAGCTTAAGAGTTTCTGTCACATTTTCTTTTTTACACCTGCAATAATGCGGAATACCTAGCTTCGTAGAGTGGATTCATATCGGTACATAATAATAGCTACTACTCTTGATATATCAGTACGGAACCTTTCCTAAAAAAAATCGTTTTGTTTATGTTATACGAGGCCCATGTTTTCCTCACAAGTATGTAAGTTGCACAAGTATTTAGTTTATGAAATTTTTCGTTGGCCAGATAGTATGAATGAATGCTATCCTTACGGCACCCATTAGAGAGTGAACGTTCTCCTCAAGAGGCATATCAAAATTGGAACCTTGCTTGGCCAATACATCAATCTTTATATTACTGTGATCAAATGGGCCACCCAGATTAGAGAGATCGAAAAATGGCAAGCTACGCTTTAATTTTCGTCAAATAAATTTCAGCATTGTTCCACCGGCTTATAGCTTATAGATAAGATGTGAAACAAAAGTTTGAAATCAAAAGTGTGAAACAGCCGCTATCAGTATCCTTGAAGATGATAACTTTTTATATATTATGTACAAACTTTATAAAGTTTTTTTTGTCTTTGAATTATATTATTTGAAAAGTAGGTAGTAAAAACCAATAGTTATTTATTAAAAACCTAGCCTAACTTAATATACTTAATCTAATTAAATTACTTAATATACTTAATCTAATTTTAACCGACTAAAAACTTCTATCATTATTGCATATTAAAACTAAAGACTTACAGATTAACGATTAATTCGCTTTTAACTCAAAGATAATAAGATTTACCTTTGATTTAACAAAATCCCATATGGTTTTATATATATAAAATATATAATCAATAAAAAAATATTTAAAATAATTAATACTTTATATAACTAAAATTATTACTTATATCAATATCTATCTCAATACTCGCATATCTCATACAACACAATAACCAAATAACACAATAAATAATATTGGACAAACACTTATAATAATAACACAATTGTCAACAACTGACAAAAGTATGTGACATGACGTACCCAGTAAACATAGAAACGTCAGGCATCTTAACGTCAAAAATGGATAAAAATGCAGCAACAACTTGCAGAAAAATATGATGTCGTCTAACCACGTAGGCGCAGATAGAGTTATCAAAGTGGTCTTCTACAGTAGGCCAATCCCCTACTTAAACAGTACAAACAGATTAAAAATGTAATTAGACATTGCCTCCGAAATACAAGTGAAATTAGCAGCTAGAAACCGAGTACGATGGAAATGTCAAGTGGAAGCCCTATGCTCCCTAGAGGAATAATGAAAAAAAATAAACATAACAAACTCCAATCATTTTTAAAAAAATCAATTAAAAGTCTATTAACACAATAATTACAGTCCTACTTTAATATGAGCCACAAAATTCTAATTAATAAATAAATACAATTATTACTAATTTTAATTTTAAAATTTTTGTAAATTTATCATCAAATTCTCTACACTTACAATACCCATTTTACCTTTACCTAACCATACATTAAGATACTATATGCAATAATCAATATGTTGTTACCTTCACAAATAATAATTTTGTATTTATTTATTTTTTTTATGCTTTATTTTCCACAATAATGAACGAAGACCAATGAACAATATTTATAATAATATTATATTTAATAATAATAAAAAAAAATAAATAAAAATAATAATTTCCTATTTTTTTTTTTTATTTTTTGTTCTTTTTTCTATCAGTATTCATTATTCAGAAAACGTGCCATAAAGACTTTAGAAGGATCAATGCCAAAGAAAATATTTCAAAATATATATATATTTTTGTATTTTGATTTAATAATAAATAAAATTATTTTTCTTTTTCAAACACACACAAACATACACCCATTTCAATTTCCATATACCTATTATATAGATTTGATAGGTATATAATATGGTATTTCCTTAAGATCATTCAAAAAGTGTAAAAAATTGTTGTAGAAAAACTATTTTTTCTTATTTAAAAGGAAATTAGAGAGAGAGAGAGGGAAAAAAATAAAAATAATTTATTTTCTTATTTAACGGGAAGTAATGTAAAATATATTTACAATTTTTCATATATAGTAATTATAACAGTAACGGAATTGATGAAAATATTTTAGTTTCCTTTAAAAGGAAATTTTTTCCAAGGTCAATATTTTTGTTTCTGCCTATTTTTGTTCTTCTAACTAAGTATTAATTTAATTTATGATTTATATATCATCAGCACATATACAAGCACATAGAAACTGTTAAGGACCTTAAAAATTTACAAAAAAAAAAAAACAGAATTGAAAATAAATTGTAATGTATGGGGAAAATGGGGAAATTTTGTAAATAGGTGTATAACATAAATGTATTTCTTTATTGTTTACTTTTTTACAACTAAATGTAATTTTTTTGTAACTTATTGTAAATTTTCCAACAGGTTTTCCTTTATCTTTATTTTTTTCTTGATGTTTGTTTTTTTTTTTTTAAATATAAACAATTTGATAGAAGTTGAAATAAAATTACCTTAGTTAAGAAGATAGCAAAAAAAAGGATATTTTCTCATTTAGTAGTTTTTATAGTTAAATATACTTTTAAAAGTTCTCTCTGTATTTGTGTGAAATTCTAAAAAATTATTTTCACAGAGAAAAAGAAAATTTTATATATTTTCATATAGTTTTCAATAAAAATATGATAATAAACTGGAACGATAATACTAAAATTGAAAATTATTTTCAAAAAGGATATTTTATAAATATTTGAAATTTTTCAAAAAAGGATATTTTTTAAACTACTTAAAATGATAACAAAAAAAAAAAATAATAAACAAAATAACAGTATATTAGTAGTACTTTCATTATAGGTTGAAAATTATATGTTTAAACAATGGATTTCGTGATTTTATTTTTGTTTTTATTTTTTATTTTTTTTTTCTGTATTATTTATTTTCTTTTACATTCTTTCTATTTACAAAAATTAACAATTTAATGTTAACTTTGTTAGCTTGTTGGGTTAACAGTTCATTTATCATATTGTTATCAGATTTGTATACACCTATATTATATTATTTTTATATGAATATTGGTTTTGTCGCATGATATTTATCGCCTCTCGACATATTTATATATATATATATATATATATATATATACATATGTATATTGTATAGTAATTCTATATAGTTATAATAAATTATTATTTCAGGAGATTTTGAATAATATAGATTTTGATTAGACCTTGTCCTTGACCCTTATGTAAAATATATATTGTAAATTTAAAAATATATTTACAAGTATATATGGATGTATATATATTATTAAGTAAATTTTTATAAATATTTTTAGATTACAATATTACAATATATAAAAAAAAGGTGATATAAACAAATTAAATCTGACATTTTTGATTTTAATTTTTTTGAAACAAAGGTTGATACTATAATAAATGGATTATAATTATTTTAGTTATAAAGATAGAAATAATACTGATAAATTTTGAAATAAATTATTGTTAATCATTTGGAATAACAAAAATGTTTAATTTGGGGAAATTTTAAATTAATTTTTAAAGAAATTGCAAAATTTTAAAATGAAATATACATATTTTAAAATTGTTTTGTATTATCGTTAAAAATGCATTTCAATTGCATTTAATGCATTTAGCACCGCATCAACTTTTTGTTTGCAAATATATGTTTTGTTTGCAAATATATGTTTAAAATAATTCACATATAACAGCCAGTACACGTCTCTAACTGAAAATTGTTTGCAAAGAGTTAGTTAAAAAGCATATTACATATGAAAATCTACGAATAAGCCGAAAGCAGGTAGTTCTTATAAAATTGGCCATATTCAATAATAATATTTGTTTTTTATTATTATTATTATTATTATTATTATTATTATTATTATTATTATTATTAGTATTAATAGGGAGTTGTATTTGAGAGCGACCTCTTAAGATTTATTGTACTTCACTATTTTTCTTAGAATTGTAGATCTATGTTCTTGATGAACGCCATTATTGCTTTGATGTCAATTTCAGAATCAGGCAATATGTATTTCTGGACATTTTTATGTCTTTTGCTAATAGTCTTTATAATATATAATATTGTTTATTATTAATAATAATAATAATATTAATAATAATATTAATTACAAATTAATAATAATAATACTACTAAAATTTACAAATAATCACAAGTAAATTTATACTGGCTTTAATTATATAGACTAGTTTAATGTCAAATGAATTAACTATAATTTTATCAACTAAAAAAAGAACATTTTAAAATTAAATTAAATATGGCTGTACTTTAGGAAAGAAGTGTTCCCGATTGCAATGATGAGCCCCATTGGCATAATCCTTAATCAACTTCTATGTGCTCTTATGAACCAATATAATCACTATTAGGCATAAGAGGTTAAAATGGTAATTGAAAATTTGATGTTCATAGTTAAATAACGGTAAATATCTAAAAAAAAAAACCAATAGAAATTCGAAATTTTTTTAAATTTAAAACTGAACATACATTATGGTGTACCTACTTTCAAATGAAGATCATTTTTCTTAACTATACCATTGTTCTTAAATAACTTGACTTGGTTTTCACTTTTTGAATAATTATTATATTTAATCTGTAAATTGAAAACAGTACAGTACAATTATAACTGAACCGGGCTCTTCTGAAGGTGATGTTGTATCGGTGTAGGACCCAATGACCATACCCCAATGATAACTGAAATTGCTAGCTTTTCAAAAATATATATTTAGTGGCGCATTTTATCCTTTGTCTATATAAAACTGTTAATGTGCCATTTACGAAGGAACAATCTTCAAAATCTATCCCGAAATATAACCGAATATATAACGGTTTTTATAGAAAAGCATCAAAACAACAAGGATACTTTCCAATGTCCTTTTCGTCCTTAAAGGATAAGATGCGCCACTAAATATACATATTTTTGGAAAGCTAGCAATTCCATCTATCATTGGGATATGGTCACTGGATCCTACGCCGATACAACATCTCCCTCAGAATCCCCCTGAACCGTTTCACAATCTGATTGATAGTGAGAAGGAGACGTGGCGAAACAATTATTTTTTTTTTAATGTTTTAATTTTCTATTATAAATTTCAATTTAATAATTATTATTCTTTTAACTGATTGATAGTGAGAAGGAGACGTGGCGAAACAATTATTATTTTTTTTAATGTTTTAATTTTCTATTATAAATTTCAATTTAAAATTTTATCCCATGTCATTTTAACATACCTATTCACCTATCTCACTAGAATTAAATTTAAACAAAATTTTTTTGTTAAATAATTTATTGCGGTTGCTGTCTAAGTTAAATCAATAATAAATAAAATATAGTATTAGCAAGGATAAATTGATGAAATGATGAAAAACAATTCACAATGAAATTAAGTACGATATTTTTAATACTTTTTCGAATTTCGAGAAGCGGGCGAATACTAGTCATACTTCAATATCAACATGGGCAAGGCTTACCGTACTCCAAGCGTCTAATTTTCGCTTCTAAAATCTATTTTTATTTAAACATTTGTTTCTGAATAGGAAAAGTCTTGCTATAGTTTAATATTATTTATACTAATTGTTTTTAAGGTCAGAAGATTTATCTAGCACTATAATACCAATAGATCCTTGATACCTTCTTCTTTAGAAATAAAATATTTATACTTATTTATTAAACTAAAATGCGCTTATTGTTTGGATAAAAAGAAAATAAAAATTTTCTTAGATGACATTAAAAAAAATACAAAGAAAATGTATTACTAAACTGTTAAAAAGTTGGTTAATCGAAAAACAACATTCTAATTGTTAGTGACAAAACTAAAATTATATTTTCTCAACAAGAGTGTCTCAAGAAAATCATTGGCTTTTTAATACAAGTATCTTTGAGCAACACTCATAAGGTAAATAATTAACAATACTATCTTGATCTTTCCAATTTTCCAAATTAAAGTTGTTAAAAATTTTAAAGTCCTGAATATCACAATTGATAACCATATCAGTTGAGTTAGAACATTCTTTGACATTTGAACAATATTAACGCTCAACACTATACGGTGCTACTGTACCGTACAATTGTATACTCTCGCAATTTTAATTCCATATTATCTTGCAAAACAATTTAACAAGCTCCCAGAACTTATTAGAATTGTAATAAAAATTATCTTTTTAAATATGTTTAAGATATGGCTTTAATAATTCAAAAAAAATCGAAGTTCATAGTGATATTCAACACTATTTTTTTGTAATAGTGTTACTAAATTGCCTCTCTTCTCTCTTTTGTAAATATCTATAATTGTTATATTTTAAATATTTTATAGTCCTAGAAAAATATATAAATACAACAATTATTGCATTAAGTCGATAATCCTAGTAGCTAGTGCTGACTTTTATTGTAATTTTAATTATAGTAAGTAAAGAAATAATAACAATTGTGTTAACAAAATATCTCTTGTGTAGGCCACTATAATCAGGATTGTCCAGTTATTAGAAATTATTTAAAATTTGCAATTAAGTTTGATGTTTAAAACTAGAATGAAGCCAAATGAAATTAAATTAGGAAGAATGTCCAAAAATATTTTTTTATTTTTTAATTAGCTATTTAAGTCATTTTTTTATTATCTATACACTATTAATATTAATTAAATTTGTCTTTAAATTTTCACTATTTCCACTGAATTTATAATAATTTCATCGTATTTGCCTTGCACAATTACAAATACTTAATGTGTAACTAGTAAATAATTTGTTCGATTTATGACTTTTTTATTTTAAATACTCCATATTAAATATAAATTTGTGGTTTAAATTAAAACCACAACTCATCTTGTTAATACATTTTTCAATTTAGTGCTCTTAATATTTTCCACTTAAACCACATTAAAAAAAAAATAGATTTATTAACAATTATCTTTTGAAATAATTTTAAATAAATCCATTTTAATATACAAAAAAGGGCATTTTTGTCACAACAAAATACCAATTAAATCCAATGGAATCGGTTAAAATTGTAGTGATTACAAAGTAGAAATAAAAAAACAAATATTATTAAAATTGAAAATACTAACATTTATTAATTCATTTACATATATATATATATAATTTATTACTCATGTACAAACAAATGCACATACTCATGAACAAAGTGTTATGGTCAATTAGCCAATAAAATAAAGTTAGAAAATAATTTTAATTAAATAAAGATTCTCTATATTGAAATTTCATCACCATCATCAACATCATCATCATCGTAATCATGGTGGAAAATAGAAAAAAAAACTCAATATCTAATACCAGAAAATGAAATGGCTAATAAAAATACACTAAACTAAAGTAGGATTTAAACGTTAAAATTATTTGACCAAATTTATTTTAAGTAATTTTCCCACTATTTTATTATTAAAATATATCTGTAGTGTAATTAGTAGGACGGTATAGGAATATAAAAGTATAATCTAACAATGTAGCATCAAGTACTAGTTCGAACCAGAACTGAAAACCCGAATTTGAACTAGATGATCAAATTCGTGATTGACACTTGATAGAATTTCAATATTGGAATAATCAATTACTAATCACAACCAATGAAACTGAAGCACAGCTTCCAAAAAATAATAGATTCAACTTATCCTTATACAAGTCAAAAGATCAAACAACCGACTGTAAAATAAAGAAAACACTGTTAGGTATCTTAATTAGTTGACCAGGATCTAAAATCCTGTTGTAATATTAAAAAGACTATTCTAATTAATTTACTTTGACTGTAGCCACAAATATACCCACCGAATATGTCGTACAATAATAATTCAAATAATTCAAAAGCTTCAAAGGATTTTAACACATACAGTAATACATATAATATAATATATACAATTTATTAATTTTGTATTTCTTTTTTTTTTTTTGTTTTACTGCACGTTATCCATAAAAATGTTAATTAATCCTAGATGAAAGGATATTTATACAAGTGTGTATCTATATATGTATGTATTATAATATGAAATAAACTCGTTTATTAAAAACAAAAAGCTTAAATGAATGACCAACGAAAATAATATAATACATATACTCTACCTAAGTACAGAGTACAGAATACATCTGACTCCAGTCTAAACGCAAAAACGAAAAAATATTTCCAATTCAGATGATTTTGAATATTTTCAAAATTGACTTACCAACAAAATAAGTTTCAATATTATCAAAAGCAAGACCAAGTATTAACAATAATAATAATATATATGTATAAATCTGTTATGTATGTTTGTATATATGTCCCCAAGCCCATTTAAAATAAAACTACCTAACTATATATATATATAATACATATTTATAATATATTGAATATGAAGAGATTGTTTGTTAAAACGATTCTGTTTAAAAGTGTTATATCCTGATTGTGATATTGATACCTTCAACTTCTTTTGATGTACAAAAAATATTTTTTTGTTTATACCATTTTTTTTTTATTATTATTTTTTGTTTTTATTTTTATATCCTTTCAATTTTATTTACTGTGAAATGTGTATAAAATGTAATATGTGTAGTGAATTTAATAAAAATCCTTTCGAAAATATCCTTCTGACTAAATACCAACATAATATAACAATCATGAATGGGTTCTGGTAAATTGAGATCAATATGTATAGGTAGGAAGAATAAGCAATAACTGGAATTATATTAGACTATATAGGCTTTTTTTAATAAATGAGTTTTTGCTTTGCTTTGTTTTGTTTTTTATATAAATATGTATTGTGATGGAAATATTTATGTATATGCGTGCTTATATGGAATTTAGAAATTTATTAGATTTTTTCGTTTGCGTTTATTTTGATTGTTTTTGAAATAATATCAAAAATATATATTGTGTTTAACTCTGACCATTGGAAAATATTGTAGAAATGTTCAAAAACACTGTGCATTCCCAAACTATGTAGCATCATAAGTACTCTGTTACGACAGAGTTAATTTGTGTGTTTAAAAAAAATTTCTCCCATCACTAGCGGTGAATGTATTCCTCTACTGTAGTCTACATATTTACTGTGATTTGTAACAAAAAATATTTTGTGCAATACAATCACATTGTTCCAAAATGCGATTTGATAATCTTCTGTTCTCTAAAGCCCTTCTGTTCTTTAGTTCTCTAAAGCCCTGGAGAATTAAAATGATACTAAGTTCAATATACACTTTCTCGTTATAGGGGAAGGGCAACACTAAGCGCGGCTAATGTGTATTCGGACAGAGAGACAAAATGGGTATAGAGAGACTAATAGGCTTCATATAAATACAGCTATAACAGAATATAGCGATATCAATTTTATGAAAAGTTGGATATTTCTTTTGCTTACAAATGTATTCGTGAAATAAACCAGACGGTCCAAGTGTATGATGAGATATTTTGCTTCATCGGGTTATGGAATTTACACTCCATCAATTATCAAAGCTATGGTAGTATTCGCTTTAATTCTCTAATTTTTTTAGATCTGATAAAATATTAGCATTATTAATATTCAAACGCAATATGGCTAAACAAATGGAAAACTATAAGTATGTTAAATGAAACAAAACCTCAAAACTTTCATCTTAAAACAAACAACAACGTCATACCTCAGATGTCAAATACCTTGGTAAGCACCTTAAGCGACTAATCTGATGAAGAAAACATACTTTATGATTAAAAGGTTACGTCTAAAAATGCTGATTCAGAAAATTGCATTGCATACAACTTTGGGGAACAGCAAAAATGTCAAATATTACAATTATTCAATGATTTCTAAACAAAGCAGTGAGGCTCAGAGGTATATTAAGAATTATTATCATGACAAAAAATTAGTATGAAAAAAATAGAACAACAATAACAAATTTTAATTTGATTTTAGCAGTAAGAGTTACAGCTTTAACTGTACAACAATAAAATTTAAAACTCTCTTGTATATATCATCTTAACGATCCATTTTGATTTTTCTATCCATATTTAAGTAAAAGTCACGAGAATGTTCGAATCCGAACCCGAAGGTACAAAACGCCGGGGTAGGCCAAACTTTCGTTGGAAAGATAAGATATCGGCAGGAATGAATCAATTTTGTATATTCAATTGGAGAGAGCCCTCGTCCGTGATCGAAAAAAATTACCAACATCACTGTATAAATTTCATTTATATTTAAAATCACAACATTATAAAACCCCTCAACTGAAACAGAGATCTTCCAGATCCAATTTTGTTTATTAAAAATTTAGCTTTTGATAATTTTGGTTGTTGAGGCATAAAGCATTTACAACATCATAAAATTAAGATATATTTAAGATCTAACCATTCTGACGGTTGAAGAGATTCAGAACTTCTGTACATTATGATAAGTTGTTTATAATTAAGCATACATTAACCATTAAATCTAATGATCGATTTAAATATAAACAATTTGTCCGTTACACATCCACCATAATGGACAATTCGTAAATTTGAAAGAAAGTTCATAAAAGTTCTTTTATGTTTATGATATGTAATTGTACTAATATAAGAAAGAAAGCCCGTTTGTCTACTGATACAAGAATAAATACTTGGATCAGTAGACAAACATAAATAGATTCAATAATTTTATCATAAAGTTAATTCGACAACATTATGATAAAGCACAAAATACTCCAGAAAATGGTTTAACATCATATAATATATTTACGAGGAGTAGATTGAAAAGACTTTGTTCACAGGCATTATAGCTCCTAAACATTATATTCTTTTAAACAGAATCGGTTATATTCAAAACCGTAATCTCTTTTAGATCATTATAATATATGGGACATACCCACATGTTAAACTATTGTGTATATATAACCCGGAAAATATAAACGAAGAAAATTTAAAATTCGAAATGTCCATACCAGATAAGAGCAAATTAATTCAATCAAAATATTGGTGGTGGGACCCGTCTAATTAGAAGTAGCACTAAAATGTAATATGTATATTTTTTTGTTTTTAATTAGGTTAAGCATTTTTAAGAAAGATTAAGTTAGGCTAAGTTTTTTATTTTTTTTTTTAGTTTTCAAAAAAAATGTTTGGTTTTTACTTCCTACTTTTCCAATATTATAAATTCAGAGACAAATTTCTGCAAAAATCTGTACAATTAATAGTGTTAAAAAAAATTAAAAATAGTGCATAAAATTAACATAAAAACTAAAAATTTGCTTATATGTTAATAAAATATAATAAAATAACTGTTTTTGTATATTTTTGTAGACTAGTTTAATAATGTTAAAATATTAGTGGGAAAAAATTAAAAAAAAGTTTGTTAACACAAGTAATAATAATATTTATAGATGTACAGTGGTGACATAAAATGTCTATGTATCAATATAAATCGAACTTGTTCTTTTTGTTAAAAGTAAAATGAACATTTTACATTGAAATTTTGGTCGAATTTTATAACTCACAGATACACTATTAACATCATCTAATAAATTATAAAATCAATCAAAATGAAAATATGAGTTGTTTAGGTAGTCTAACCCTATAACCTACTGATGAGTTCTAATAGTGTTATGATGAACGAAACAATTTCCTAAAAATAAAAAAAAGTAGGCCTACAATTTTTACTAAATTTAGGGTAATCATGGCCTATCAAAAAAAGTCCTATTTACATGCAGAATATATTATAATATGCAAAATGTGCTAAATGTGACTGATTTACATATTAATATAAATATTTTATTAATGAATCGTCTCTATATATCTATACAAAAAAAAATAAAAATTATTTATTCATTTTTTTAAATTCAAAACAGAGTAGGTACACTGCTGTAGTATGTATTCCTTAGTGAAGGTTATATATTAGTTATATATATATATGAATAAAAACCTATTATTAAAAAAATAGTAAGACAGCTGACATTCTAACACATACACTACACTACATACTGCATACAAAAGTAAGATGTCATATTATGCTCAATAGAGAGGGCATTTACTCTTCACTCTAAAACAATAACAAACAAAAAAAATTATCCTTTTTATTATTTTTTTTTTTGGGTCACACTTTAAAATTGATACAAAAACTTTGAAACATTTTACAAATGATTCCTTGGGGAGTATTTTGTATATATACATATATATATATATATATATATATATATATATATATATATATTATATATATGTATCAAAAGGTAAGAACTGCTGATAAGGAAACTTAGGATAAGTAATTTATATCGTTTTTTTTTTGTTTTTATTTGTGCTTTTGTTTTTTTCTTCAAGTTTTACACATTGAAATTTTTATTTTTTTGTTTGTCCTAGATTGTGTGATATTGAATTGAGACCACATTATTTTTATTCTGATTTTAATTTTTTCCACTTATATAAAAAAAATTTTTTTGTTATTATTTCATTCACAAGCTATATGTCCTTCTTAAGTTAAACTTTGTTTAAAACTGTTCCAAAAAAAAAAAGTGAAAGTTAAAAAATTGTATTTCATAGTCCTCCTGTTGACAGATTAAAATTTTTTAACTTTAAGTCTCTTGGTAACTTGTGTTTTTTTTTTTTCTAAAAATATAAATCACAGTGATTAATAGTTATGGGGCATAAAAGTTGAATTCTCTTTAACCGGAATTCACAATCAAATTATTCATTCCGATCATTTGTTTTACTTTAGGGATTTTTGATTTTTCAATAACCTTGAAAATTGTATTGTAGATAATATAGTTAAAGTGTTAAGTATAATTTATCATTATTTATCTATATAATATTATATAAGTTATTATCACCTACTTCAGTTTTTAGATAAGTACTAACAGTGTTGTAGCTTTTACTACGTAAGAGTTGTCGGAAGTATTTATAATCAGTTTGACTAATATAATTTTTATAACTTCTGCAAAACATAGAATCAAGGCTATTATAATCTTTTCCAACAAATTTTAATGATTAATAAATAAAAATTTTAAAAATTTCATAAAATACTTTGATTCTCAATAATTTTGTAAAATGGTTGTGTTTGATAAAATATATGATGCATATGATTCCAGGTCAACTGATACGTTTTGTGGCGTGATACCAAAATTGTGGTGAAAACAATTATAAATTTTTCTCAGTCTTGCTATATGTGTTGGTGATCCTACCTGATTAATTAGGACCTTCGTTTTACCCCCTATATACACACATGATCAGATTTATCATGTTGATATACCAATAATATAGTCTTACATTTTCAAAGATACGATGATCTGTTAATCGAGTTAATATTAAGCGTCCATTTTCTCATTCTTCATGTTTGAATGATTCTCAATTTTATCATAAATATTTGCTGAATCAAGCCTTTTCAGCAGTCGAGTGTTCCAATCCGCAGTGGTTCACAATATTCAAAATTGTAATTTAGCTTGTGCTTGAACTGAAGCAAGCTGGTAACTAATGGAATGAGAAGCTAGACCAAACCTTAAAAAGTATAGAACTTATCCGCAACAAATCAGGACCATGATTGTACACAAAAAATAATATGTGGATGCGAGAGTAGCTGTTATATACTTGCAGATTTTGTAGATGACTTAATCGTTGTGTACGCTGATAAAAATCTGATTGAAATAAAAAATGTTTAATAATAATTTATCCTATCTTATCCTATCCCAACCAAGCGGTACGTAAGTTATAAAGTTATTTTCCTAACGCTTTAGCTGTAACAAAAATAGTTCAATTGTTCACTTAGACTGTATAAGGGCTCAAAAAATCCAGTTTTTCACTCTACGAGTAAATGTGTAGACATCAAAATATTATTATTTATTCGTGAACTGTATAAACAAAACATGATCGATCACCTTGGAATTGAATGCCAAATGTATATACACATTAGATAGTAAACACAAAGCAATATAAGTGACAAGTTTAAATGTAAAAATGTCATTGTTAAGGTCACTTATTATTTTTATCTTTCAATTTATATTCATATATAACTGTAATTTATGTTTTTATTCTATTCTAAAAAAAAAAACAGTAATAAGAATAGGACTTTGTTATTTCAACCTAACAAATAATTTCAGAATAAATTTCCTACATACAATACCTTACCTACAAATAAAATAAAAAATAACTATAGATACTAGTATTTCATGCACATTTAGATTTTCATATGTTACGGTGCTACATGAAGCCTATAATATATTTGCCTCCATTGGTGTATTCCGAACATTCGATTTCTGCCGAAATTTATTTTTTTATTAATTAGTTTATACGTATAAAATATATAAACCTATTATGTAACGTATTTAGGCGATTAATCTATTGATATGTATATAGGTCATCTAAACTATACACAATTAAAATAAAAAAATATATTCAAAAATATAACTGACTTAATTGCTCTCCAATCTAACTATTTAACTGGACTGGATTTAGTCAATTTAATCAAATTTAATTAAAATCTTCAATTACTTATTTTCGGTATAGGTTTAAGCCGATATTTAAAATTATATCTTCAGCACCCCTTTTTGTACAATTGCATTCCTTTTAACAGCTGTACACAGGTTTTAATTTTTATCAATCAGTAAACCGTGGTGGCTTCGGAACATCAGAAATTGGACGAGAATAATTGGTTGGAAAACTGCTTCATGCAGCATTGAACAGATCTGTATTTAAAGAAATAGTTGGCAACATCATATAACTAGCCCAACATATCATAACGTCACGCTAACACCCAAAAGCTGATAGGCAGTAAAAAAGAAAGCAAAAACAATGTTAGGAGCTGTAAAGATAGGTACTATATTACTGGCTTTCAAACTAATAAGGGAAATAAGAAAAAGAAGTGGCAACTGGTTAATAGTTTGTTGAATAGGGACTCAACTAGTTGTGATAATAAGTCTTTCTGTCAATAATAAAATTGTTAATAATTCGTTTGAGGTTGCTAATAACTTTCATCGTTTCTTTGTAAATATCTCCAAACAATTTGAAAATGGAAATTATTTTAGCACATTCTCCTCTTCTGATGTTGTTGTTCAAGATAACTTTGAATATACTATTTTTTTACACATATTTTTAACAAGAGTGTCTTACTAGGTCAATTTCCTGAGAAGCTAAAAATTGCTGAAGTTATTCCCTTATTCAAGAAAGGCGATACACTGGATGTTAACAATTATAGACGTATATCTCTGCTATCCTCTTTCTCAAAGATCTTTGAAAAAGCAATGAAAAGGAGATTTTTATATTTTTTCAACAAAACCAACCTCTTCAGTGAAAATCAATTTGGCATCTTGAAAGGCAAGTCAAGAGAGTGCGTTAGTTAAATTCTGTGGAGAGATATATGGTGCATTAAATGAGGGTAAAGTATCATCAGCATTATTTGTTGACACAACCAAGGCTTTTGATCTTGTGGATCAATATATTTTAATAATTAACTATATAATGCTGGTTTTAGAGATTTTATTTATAAATGGCTTAGGTCTGATCTGGCTGGTAGAAGACAGAAAGTCAGAATTGGGAATATTTATAGTGCCTTACTTAATCTATCCTGTGGTGTTCCTCAGGATTCTGTTCTTGGACCTATCTTGTTCTTAATTTTTATTAACTCGATTTTTTTGCAACATTTTAGAGGGACAATAACCGCATTTGCAGATGACACTGCTTTTATATATACTTGTAAGAACAATTTTGAGATAGCTGCTTGCATGAACTATGATCTGGATTTAATTAGGTTCTGGTTTAATAAACATAAATTAGTAATAAGCTGCAAAACTAAGCATATAACTTTTGGTATCTATAATCGTTCTTGTTATAACTTTGATATTTAATATCATGCTCCCAATTGCGCCAAATTTCCCCAATAGACACTAATAACTGTTTTGGTATTAATATTCAATGTAATAATAACTGCTTCTTAGTTGAATTTCTAAAATCGTTCAAATATCTTGGCTTATAGGTTGACTCCAGATTGGATTGGAATGATCACGGTTACCATTTGAAGAATTATCTCCGTAATATTATTCGACAGCTTTATCATCTAAGTTTATACTGTTCGAAAAAAATTATCTGCTCAGTCAATTATGCGCTTTTTCATTCAAAAATTCAGTATGATATAACTTGTTGGAGAGGAGCATATTGTACTAAGATTAGTCAATTACTTGTGTCACAAAAACGTGCTATTCGAATAATTTGCGGGAAAAGACGTACTTGTACGTCTTTTCCTTTATTTTTTAAATTAAAAATACTTCACATTAGAAATTTATTTTACTAAAATATTTAAAAATGTTTTTTATAAAGTTTGGATATTTAGATGTTAGACATACTAATAGGTGAAACTTGAGAGTTAATTACCGTAATTTGGTCCATGTTCCACGTTGTCGGAAAAGCCATTTTTGTCGTTTTTATGATATTATAGCACCTAGAATTTTTAATATACTTCCTGACCACATCAGGCAAATTAGAATGTTATCGATTTTTTTTTTAAATTTTTGAATACAAAAAGCTTGGCTTTTGGAAATTAATTTGGATAGAAGTGAGGAGTTATTGAGAGTAGTTGTTTAGCTGAGTAAGATTTTTGAAGTTCTTGCGATTTATATATGATGTCTATTTTCATGATTAACTTAAGTAAAATTCTTTTCAACTTTTAACATATTTACTTAATTTTGCACTGCATAAAATTATTTTAAATTTTGTATTTTTTATGTTCTTTTTGTATTTTAATTTTAATTTCCCTTTTGTACTTTCCCTACTAATGTTATTTGTTGATTTTTTTTAAGAAATATACATTATTCGATTCTTGCTTTATGCAACAGAATGGTGCCTAACTTTTTTTATTTTCTCTATCAATTAATACTAAATGAATTTGTATTGTACAGATATAATTTTGGATTAATATAACTTTTAGCTAAGATTAAATTAATTATTTCTAGGTATACCTATTATATCAAATTATATTATATCATATAGTAAAAGTGGGTATTTGTGATCTAGTCAGCCTAAAATCGATTTAAAATGTATTTTCTAAAAGAATATTTTTGGGAATTTATTTCAAAAATTTAATTATTTTATTCTACTATACTTGTTATACTTGTACTAGTACTTTAATATGATAATAGAAAATTTCGTGCCAAAAAACCAATTTGTCATTAAGCACCTTACTTTTTCTCGTAATTTCAGTTTTCATCAAAGTTTTGAAGTGAGAAATTGATAAAAATGTTTTTAATTTATAGCAAAAGGTTGGTATTGTTATAAAATTAAATGCATGCCTAATAATAAAGTTCCAGAGATTTTTTAACGTAAAATGATCGAAAAATGTGATTATTTTGTAAATAAGCTGAGTAATTAAATAATTAAAAGCGGTCCGAATTATAAGCTATAATTTTTTTCTGTTGAGGTATTTGGGACTTATAGGTCACAATTAGAGTTTTGAAGTGAGTTTTTGTATAACCAAATTGTTAATTTTTTATTACTTTTTATAAATTTAAATTATTTTATTTGGAAAGTTTTAAGTACTTGCTAAGTAAAATTCAATTTGTGACCTACAATATGTTTCGATTAAAGCCTCATTTCGTCAAATTATTACAACGGTCACAAATTCAAGCATTACTGGAGCCGAGTTACCCGCAAAATGTATCCGAATTACATGTTTCAAATTGTAGTTGTTTTTTAGAATTAATTTAATTAATATATTTAATTTTACATTGGTCATGTCTATTTATTTACTGTAAATTAAATAAGAAATCATCGCTCATTTTGTGACCTACACAAAATTTAATAAAATAAGCCGAAAGTCATTAAATATTACAGCGGTCATAATTATATTCAAAACGGTCACAAATATGCCACCTATCTTTTTATATAAGACAATAGTAAACATAAGTAGTAGGTACTTATAGCATATTAATTTTATCATTTAAAAAGTCTCTATTTTGGCCCACAAGTCATGAAGATAAAAAAAACGAAAGAGCAACAAATAGCTTAAAGAAAATTTTCCCTCTGTAGCTAGAAGTGATTTATGGATTGCTTATTACAAAAAAAAAAGATGAAGAAAAGAATAAAGCTTTGGATAAAACAGAACAACAACAAATGAAATAACAACAACAAAACCTCAAAATGGTTTTATTTGAAAAGAAGGGTAGAAAATTAACATAACGAAAGTTCTTCAATAGAATCAGAATCCAAGATTAAAGGTAATTCATACGTCATTGTGTAATACGAAAATGAATATTTCCCCAATGATGTTTTAATAACAAAAAACGGTGAATATCAAGTCAAAGCTATGGTAATGAATGGTCATAATTGGAAGTGGCCAGAACAAGATAATATATTGTGGTATAATATCATTGACTTTGTTAATAAAAATGTTGAACCAGTTTTAGTCAATGCAAAAGGAATCCATTTCGTTAGGGAAATATATCTTCGCAGATCAATGAAAAAACAAATAATATCAAAAGTATATATAAGAATATTTTTTTTCTGTTATGAATTTGTACATATTTTTTGTTTAATTTATTTATAATTAAGTATTATTAACTATTATTAATTCTAATTATTTTTTTATGATTTTCACTAACTGAATTTATGAAATAATATGTGATACATTATGCTTTATTAATTGATAAGCATAGCTATATAGATTAAGAAAATACGGAAAATAAAAACATTGAGTATTGAGTAAAAAAAAAAATTAATTGTGAATTTGGTAACCAATTATAAAATAGTCAAAGCTTATTAACGAAAAAAATACTATCAAAATTTTTTATATATATATACTTTATCATTTTATCTGTATAATGCGTATAGCATTCATGTTTTTAAAATATGTAGTATTCCCTCAAATTAAATATCATAAATAATCAGATCAAGTAAAATAAACATCAGTAATCAGTATAAGTGTTTAAAATAGTTTTTGTATACATTTCAACATATCTGATAGCTATACATCAGCCTTTCATGTGTAATTTACTTGTTAATTCAATTTTAATCCGAATCTATTATTACTCCAATTAAGCTGTTATAAATCTGTATACTGAATATTAAAATCGCAAACAAAATATTATTAAGGATTGTTTAAATATGTTCTTTTTTTATTATTTTAGTAGATAATGCAGCCCAAAAAAAAATGCTCAGTTATTGCGCAACACAACAAAATAAAAAACCAAATATCTATATTTAACTAGTCTACTAGATTATATTTTTTATTATATTTTTTAAATCAAAATATACCATTCTTCAAAAAAAGGACATATAGAAATAAAAGTATACTAAATCAGGATACCAAATATGGTAATTTTTGAAAGGGAATCTAAATATATCCTTTTATAAATATGGATAAAACAAAACAAAAAACGAAATAACATTGAATAATATTGAATGTCACTGTTTTAACAAACAACAAGAGGAACAGATTATGGTGATGCCATTCTGTTAAAATCACTGCTGCATCGCAGCTATCATAAATAATTTGTTGTGCAATATTATTCATTATTCAAAAATTTATGTTATTTCTTTTTTTTTTATTTTCTAAAGAAGATCTATAGATATGTGACCGACCATGTGAAAGCATCATAATACTAGGATTTAACAGTTGTTACTGATGTCTTTTTCAGTGTTAAATGTGCTTAGTTTGTTTTTGTTTTTTATTATAAATTTTTCGGTAACGATTAAATTGCACAAATTTTGTCATTATTATGCTTTTTAACAAGAGTTGTATTATCTAGATTTACTGTTGTTTTTTGTTGCGTTTTTGTTTATTTTGAGTTAATTTTTATGTAAGTTTTTAATAGTTATTGAGTGATATTATTTATTAGTATATATGTATATCTAAATAGTAATTTAAATTGAAAAACTGAAAGTAGTTCTATTTTTATTATCAAAACTTGTCAAAAAAATACAATAATGTCAAAATAAAATTTACAAAAAAAAATACTTTTATTGAAGTAAAATTAGTCCCCGAGCAGTATAAAATAAAATTAGTGGTAGATGTTTATAACCTAAAACTGTTATAAGATAAATTAAACTTTCTGGAATATTGTTAATAAAAATATGGAGAATTATTAGAGCCTTAAAAAAGTTAAGAACATTAAAAAAAAACAAAGCTATAAAATATATTGTGTTGTATACGACCCTAAGCATTATTAATTCGGACGTTGTAAATTTTACAAAGATTTTTCCTATAAAATGTTGCTAATAAATCAAGCTTTCAAATAAGTGTAATAACTTGCATTGAAAGAACCGGTAAGTATGGTAAGAAATTCTATTAAAAATAAATATTTTTAAAATTTGCAGTATCCGAATTAATAACGGTTAGGGCTTGTATTAACTCACCAATTATTATCACAATAATTATGAGGCGATATACAATATATCCATAGCTAAACATAAATTTTCAAAATATCACATCAATAATTTTTATTTTTAATTTAACAGACTTTACGATACAAATATAGGCTATTCACTAGGTTGAACCACATAAGAACACCGACAAGAAGCAGGCCCTTAAAATTTTTACAAAAAGTGTTGTCATCAAAAAACAGAATACGATTATATGTATCTACAAAATTTTAACCAGATTGGTCTAGTGGTTTCTGAGATATGCATTTTACTCCAAAGCACAGCCTATAAAAGTGTTGCTTCAGTGTCTCGCATCAGAATGCATTTCATGCACACAAATTTAAAAAAAATGTTTTATTTAAAAATGATTGTTCAAGTCTAACAATATTAAATTTGCCTATCATCACAGACACGTTATCTGTACCTGAACCTATTAAATTTTTCAATCGAAACTATAATTTCTTCAAAATACCTACATTTTTCTTGTAGTGAAATTTTTTAAGCAGTAAATATTTCTATCTCTAATAGTCCGAAAAATGTATCTGTTACATTTTTATTATTTACGCCCGAACAATTAAAACTAAAAAAATTTTTAACACTAGAGAAAAAATATGGTAATATGAAAAAATAAAATTATTTATAAAAATGATCATTATTAATTTTGGTTTACCAAAGGGAAATATGGTGGATTTTTGTTTTATTTTTATTAATTTTGAAGAAAAGTAATGAGAAAACAAAACAAAAATCATTTAACATAATTTTCTTATTTTTTGTCGTAGAATCCAAATTTACATAAAAAACTACCTCTCCATTTGTACCACTCTATCTCTCCATCATACATAAAAAACTACCTCCATTTGAAAATCTCGATTTCGTCCAATTTCGGCGAAATTAGGTCTTAAAAAACCCTTTTACAATCTTTCCTGGAAGTTTAAAATATCACCAATCGATAGAGCAACCTCGATTTAGTTAATAAATTTTTTTTTTTTAATTTTAAAATAACGGTTTCTTCCCCTCTTAAAAAGATGATACGCATGCTCTGGAACACCCGGTATATGTTATATACATATATATATTTTTTGATCTAGTAAGATAACGGTCTATAAAACATTTTAACGTTTATTTGATGATGATAGGTGATGCTGTTATGGAAATATATCCAAATATATATACACTCTAAATATCTAATATATCAACGGATATAACGGTTTAAGTATATTACGAAAATTCTAAAACAACAAGAATGTTTTTGTCCTTACTAGACTAAATACACCATCAAGGATATATATATTTTTCAAAAGATGGAAAGACCATGTTATCCTTGAGATACAGTTATTTGGTCATACCCTGGTCTTACTTTTAGTTGAGAAGACTTCGTAAAAGGCACATTCCTAGTTTTATATATTATATAGAAAGATTTTTTTTTCGAGCAAAAGAAATAATTTTATTTTAAATAAATGGTTATAAGTATATTCTAAACTCTACATTCTACAACAAAGACATAAAATAAGTATGTTAAGTAGTTAAGTAGGTTAAGTAGGTTAATAAAATAAGTTATATATAAAACTTAGACCTTTCCAAAAATATATAAATATTATAGACATAAAGCATGTAGGTCTGACTTATAGCTAAAAAATAGACCTTTTCAAAAATGTATAAATATTAGGATATTTTTTTTTGGTAAAATATTGATATAAGTACAAGGTTTAAGTATAAGGTAAAGAAAGACACGAAAGATTGTTTTTTTAATTTTGAACTACATTATCTCCATAACGACAACACCTATCATTATCAAAAAAGCGTTAAAACAGACTGTAACATCTTACTACTTAGATAAAAAATAGGTCAACAGATAAAGCTGTCAAAATATGCAAAAACATCAAAACAACAAGAATGCTTAAAAATGTCCTTTTCGTTCATAAAGGATAAGATGCGCCATTAAGGTCACTTGATCCTACTGGACATAAAAATCTAATTAATTAAGTATAAACATAGAAAAAGTAGTATAATAGAAGTCCAGCGTAGAACAAATGTTTCTGGCAATTTTTTTCAATAGCCTGCCTCGCCACTATCTTGGTTTTTATTTATTCTCTCGATTATGTAATTATATTTTATTAAAGAAAAGTTCTTACTGTAAACTGTTATTTTATTATAAAAGCAAAAACAAAAAATAATATTTTTTATTAGAAATCAAATAACAATGAGAATATCCTTTTAATTTTTCATTTTTTCTTATTATTGTGTTTGCGTAATTTGAAATTTTTTTCAATTAATATCTACCAAAATTTCAAATATGGTTATCATTTTTATCGAGTAGCCTAAGCCTTTTAAGAAAACAAATATTTTATTTTTCTCAATCCATGTAATGTTACAAAATAATTTTATAAATGTGGAAATGTTGAATTGTACATAATATGTATGTATATTTATAATTATAATATAATTTTATAATGTTTGAAAATCAAAAATATATTTTTTTTACTTATTTTCTTTTTTGATTGAATAATTTTAAAAAATATAAAATTTAAAAAAATTCAAATAATAGTGCACATTCATTCACGTGATGATGTCTAATATATGGATATATGTACATACATATTACATTATAGCGATGTATGTATAAATTTACAAATAGAGTCATATTTTGTTTTTAAAATTTTTTTTTGAAAAGTATTCAATGTTTTCTATATGTATGCATATGTACATATATATTGAAATTATAACAGAGTTTAATAATATTTTTAAAACTAATTATTAATTTTGATAAACTCATAAATAAAATATTTTAACGGTAAATTACGGTAACGCTTATTACGGAATATTCTTAGAAATGCACAGTTTTACTGTGGTTTTTTTCAAATTTAGAATTTTCTACGTTTGTCATTATTTTCATAACGAGAATTTAACAATAATCTCCAAATGCTTGTCATGATCTGCTACACCATTTGAAAATATATTGTTGTTGTATAAAAAATGCATGCTCGTTATATTTGCAAAAAAATTTCCAACTTGTTGTGAATATGATGGATTTCTTAGAACTTTTAATTTTATAAGACAATCTAACATTTCCTCTACGAAGAAATATGGACAATTTTTCATAGTTGTTTTAGTTTTGAAGAATTTAAAGATTTAATTAAATTAAATTAACCAGCAGTTGGGATTATCTTATTACTCATTATATGAAAAAAATTAAAATTACAATTATTTATTGCGTTCATAGCTGCATTTACATATTTACCTACTATGACTAAATAATTGAAGGGCTAAAATAGGTGCGAAATTGACATTTTTTGAAAAGTGCTTGGATTGATATGAATTATGAGTATTTTTAATTTTCGGCAATATTTTTGTTAATACATACCTACATACTTTTAATTAATCAATTGATTTATTATACTCAAAAAAATTTTTGAATCTTTCTTTGAGTTGTATTTTGTGACGTATTAACAAAGTTCTTAAAAAATTATCGTGTCTAGATTGTTCTTTAAATTTAACAAAAATTCATACAAATCAATAAAATTTTAGGTCGAGAAAGTTTGTTCAAAATAAAAAATTTTCCACCAACAAAATTCATCTTTGGTGCCTTCAGATTAAACAATGAAAATTAAGGAAAAAATTTATAAAATTTGTGCCCACGAAACTCTATATGTTTAGTCTTTTGTTTATATTATCCAATCCATACTTTAAAATTTTTTATTAAAATTTGAGAAAGAAATAAAAATTTAGATCAGCAAATATCATGTTTTTTTTTTTAAATAACGACTGGATTATGAATTGAGCATGTACTATTTTACTATACTTTTTTTCAAACAAATTCTACATTTTTCCAAACAAATTAAGCATTTCGTCAAACAAATTAGACAATTTCTTTTTTAAATTAGACACTTTTTTTTTCTTTTTGAAAAAATATTTCAGAGAAGAATTAAATTTTGCAATCTAAAAAAAATTTATTTATTTTTACTAAAACAAATCTCTGTTAAAATTGATAACTTAATTTATTAAATGTAAAATGTATCATTTTACAAAAATAAAAAAACTTATAAAAAAAAATGTTTAAATTTGTTTGAGAAAATGTTTAATTTGTTTAAAAAAAGATTAATTTGATAAAAAAAAATTTTTAATTTGTTTGAAAAAATGTTGAATTTGTTAAAAAAAATTGTTTAATTTGAAAAAGAAATTGTTTAATTTGTTTGACGAAATGTTCAATTTGTTTGGAAAAACGCTGAATTTGACTGAAAAAAGGTATAGATATACATACATATGTACAGCATTATATATTGTTATTGATTTCTAATTTTCTAATAAAAAATATTCTATAATAAAACAACAGTTTACAATAATTAATTTTTTAAATATTTTTGCTATCTGCTATAATTTATTCCAATGTATGTATATTCATGCATACATATAGGAAACATTGAATACTTTTCAAAAAAAAAAATTTTAAAAACAAAATTTGATTCTATTTGTAAATTTATACATACATTGCTATATGTAATATGTATGTAGTTATATTAGAAATCATCATGTGAATGAATGTGCGTGCACTATTATTTGAATTTTTTTAAATTTTATATTTTTTCAAATGATTCAATATAAAAATAATATTCCGTAATAAGCGTTACCGTAATTTACCGTTAAAATATTTTATTTATGAGTTTATCAAAATTAATAATTAGTTTTAAAAATATTATTAAACTCTGTTATAATTTCAACAAGTAAAAAAAATATATTTTTGATAATCAAACATTATAAAATTATATCATAATTTATTATTATATAAATATACATATGCATACAATACATATGTAGACGCACAATTCAACATTTATAAAATTATTTTATAATATTACATGGATTGAGAAAAATAAAATATTTGTTTTTTTTAAAAGACTACTCGATAAAAATGATAACTATTTTTGAAATTTTGGTAAATATTAATTGAAAAAAATTTCAAATTACACAAACACAATAATAACAAAAAATGAAAAATTAAAAGGATATTTTCATTATTATTCGATTTCTAATAAAAAATATTATTTTTTGTTTTTGCTTTTATAATAAAATAGCAGTTTACAGTTACAGAAAATTTGTTTACTAACTTATAATAACAGCATCGAGAGAAAAAATAAAAAGCAAGAGAGTGGCGAGGCAGGCTAATGAAAAAAATTGCCAGAAAAATTTGTTCTGGACTTCTATTATACTACTTTTTCTATGGTATAACCAATAAATATGATATTGACTAAATAATAAATCAACACCAAAATTATATGTATACATTGATAAATAATCTTACCATTAATAAGAAAATAAACTTAAATCATACCGTTTAAATAATAAAGCCAAATAAAAGTAAAAATATAGGTTATCGATAGTTACTGATAATTTAATATCAATAAATAAGATTATGTTGAAATTAAATATAGTTTTAATATCTTTTTTTTATAATTAAATTGTGCTTTACTTACTTTTCATTTTTCTTTTTTTTCTTAGGCTTTTAAAATTATTCAGCTCACTTAAGTTACAAGAAGAATGTCATTATACTATTAATATATGTATGTATGTTTGTGAATTATTTAATATTGTGAAAAAATAAATATAATTTAAACTACTTATAATAATATTTTTATTATTATTTTTTATTGAATATAATTTAAATTATACACAATAGTAATTTAAAAGCACCAGCTGCCAGGGCTGTCGATTTTATTTTTTTAAACTGATTTAATTTTTTAGCAAAATATATTTTCTTATGATTATGCCAATAAACAAATATACACATGCAAACAAACATGCATGAAAACATTCATACATATATACTTTACTTATTACATATACATACATGCATGCAAATAAATTTAGGCTCAATTTTCCCCTTTGATTAATATTATAATAAAACAACTAAATTAATATTCAATTTATATACATACTTAATAATGTAAAATTTAATACTGCTTTTTTTAAATTAAATTTACTTATTTAATAATAACAAAAGACATATTTGCCACAAAATATTTACACTGATTCTAGAAAACTCTACACAATTTTCGAAATTTTCATTAAATGGAAAAAATAATTACAGTTAACTAATCTAAAACAATATTCATTTCAATTAATTCACTTTAAACATTTAAATAACTATATGTAAATAACTAGTAAATGTAATTAACTTTAAATAATTTAAAACATAATGCAATTTAATAACATAACTATTGAATAAAATTTTTAAATACAAATTATCAGATTTATAAGTATAAAATAAAACACCACTTTGATTGCATTTTAAAAATTAAACTATACTTACAACTTTACTAGTTACTCTAGTTACTACACAAAATTAAAAGTAAAAGCCTACTACAATTACATTACGACCAAAATTAAAAGCTAACTGATACCAGTACTAATCCTTAATATGAAAGAAATACCGTGTTGTAAACCACAAAATAAACCCATATATGTAAAATCGATTATTATAGGTAATCGATAATCGATTTAGTTATATTTTTTTTAATGTAGCCAACTTCATAATAAAGAAATCTTCATAGATCATTATAGGTAAGGTACTATCTGTGGATAGCCCTTAATGAAACAGTTTTTACCCACTTTTTTTTGGAACAGTTAGGTTTTCAAATTTTAGATTCCTCCGGATATAATACACGCCTTAAAAGGAAATTTCAGGTCATTTACATTTTTAAAACAAGTAAAAAATATATATATTTAAGTTAAGGTTTTTTTAAAGATAAAGTAAAAAAAAAATATAATTATTTTAGTGAATAAAGATATATAGAAATAGTGAAATAATGGAAAAAAAATAAAAATTATGTTTTAATTTGACGAAATATTGCAATCAGAACTAAATAATGTTAAATTTATTTTATTTTATTTATTTATTTATAATCTCAAAGGAGCTATCAGAGCTCGCGTTGAGTATTTAATCCCATTCAGTATTTATTAATTTATTCAAGAAAAAAAAATCAAAGTAAACATAAAAATAAAAATGTCGAGGTAATATCAAAAATTTAGATGGTAACAATAAAAATTCAAACAAACAAAAATAAAATAAAATTATAAATTACTTACCATTAAAATAATAATTCACTTTTCAATTTCTAATTCAATGATTTAAATAATATTAAAAAAATAATATTTTGTTAATATTTTGATCTTAATATTTTTTTGCATTCTTTTTTCAGCTGATGCTTATTCATTTCCTTAATATGTTCAGGTAGATTATAATATAATCTAATTGCAGTGCTCATTATGGGGTCTAATCCATTCACATGTGTAACCATCGAATAACGTAAGTGTTGAGCAAATCTAGTTTCATAATCATGTATTTGATTGTTTCTTACAATTGAAGTATTAGATTTTATTAAATTATCCTTAATATTATAAATTTGAACCAGTTGTATTAGAGTTTTATGGTTCTCCAACTTCAGTATATTCAATTTTTTATGAATTTCATTTGTTGCTGATCTTCAATTTAACATATATAAATTCTTTATCGCTTATTTTCTATTCTCTGTAACGTGTTTATATTTTTCATATACGTATTGTCCCATATTCCTACTCCGTAAGTCAATGGACTATGAAAAAGACTGTAGAATACGGAATTTTTTTTTCATATGATATACGTTTCCCAAGATTTCTAAATATTCCCGCTATTCGGCTTGCCTTTGATTTCACTTCCTTGATATGTTCATTCCAGTTATGATTTTCGTTCATAACTACACCTATAAGATACTTATTTACTTTTTCTATTATATGACCCTTATACTTTATTTTTATTGTTTCAGATTTACTCTTAATTAACATGTACTTAATTTTTAATGGATCTACATTTAATTTATGTATTTTATGTAATCTAATTTAATTATGTTTTGCAACTCTTCGTTGTTTCTTCCCTTATAAATCATAACTATGTAATCAGCATATAGATATGCTTCACCTTTTAATTTCATTGCTGTAAAATCACTTATATAGCATGAGAATAATGTAGGACCTAGAGAACTTCCCTGAATTACTCCATATTCAATGTTTTTTATTTTACTTTTCACTTCATCACATTCGGTATATTATTGTCTTCTGTTTTCAAAGTAATTTCCAAACCATATAAGTTCTAATTAAGTAGATAGTTATAAAGTAGTATTTTATTTATTAATTTATTAAATATTCTCTCAAATTAGCTTACAAGAACTTACATTATGTACAATTGAAAAAAAAACATTTTGTAAAGTATAAATTATAATAAGGTAATATAAATTGAATGGAAATGTAGCATAAAAATTATGTAAAAACGTAAATAAAAGAAAAAAATAAACCGGAATTTAGTAAATATTAAGAAAACATGTTTACATTTCTGTATTAACTAAATATTATAAAGATGACATAATAACCAATGTCTCACTTTGCGTCGTTGTTACGTTCCAAAAAAACACGACGATTACGTTCCAAAAAAACACGAAATTGAAACAACGCAAAGTGAATTATGATTTTCTATAGCAAACCATGTAAAGATCGAAGATAGGTTCCAGGGTTACGAAAATACTACTTTTTAAGAAGAAAATTGCACAAAGTAAACATTTAAAAAAACAAAAATAATATAAAATTTTATTACATCCATACAAAAAACAAAAAAAAAAAAACAAATTTAATTAAAACAAAATAAAATATTCAATTAATTTATAAAAAACAAAATAAAAATTAATCACTGTCTGATGAGTTGCTGTTGTCGTTAGTCGGCTTTCTTTCACAAAAAATTGGTCCAATGTTTGCTGAACAGCTTTTTTTTTCAACGTAAAATAAATTTCCTTGTAGCAATTGATATTCGTAGCTACCGCCTGGGACACTTTAAAACTCCTTCCGCTGTCAGGATCGTTTTTTAAAAAAATCTCCATAGCTTCGTCAATCAAACACATCGCTTTGGAAATTTGTTTGGAGGTTAAATTTTGTTCTTCGGAGATTTCTATTGAACGGTCACTGTCATCTTCTTCATTAGCAAATTGGAATTCCAGTTGCATTAGTTTTTCATTAGAAAATTCTTGGTTGTGCGAGGTTAGCAATTCATTTATGTCAGTCTCCTCCATACCTTCAAAATTTACTATCTAGCTAAATTAGAAATTTCATGACGAACAGCTGGTGTACCATCAACTTCTGCAGCGCATATTCTGTGAACACATTCAGGCCATATTTTGCGCCAAACACCATTTTTGCAAGATGGTTTAACCTCCTCCCACGAATCGGAAATAATTTCTATGGTTTTCAATGGCGGAAAGATGGCATAACGTTGAACTTTTTCCAAACTTCTAAAAATTTATTATTCTCTTTAAAAAAAAAATCACAGCACACTAATTGAAACGTGAAACGCACAACGCACTAATTGAGACAGAACTCTAAAATTAGCAAAACAAAGTGAAAATTGCGTTGATTTTCAGTTAGAAAGGGAATCCCCGAGTTTTGTTGGCATGGCGCAATAAGAAACAAAAGTCGTGCCATCTTTTAGAAAAAAAAAAAAATTAAAGGCTCGAACAAAAACCGAACAAATTCGAAAATCTAACGACGCATAGTGAAAATTAGTACTAATTCAGTAGCGACGCAACTTCGAAAAAACGCAAAACGAAACGACGCAAAGCGAGGTATTGGTGTACAGTAATAATAAAATAGTGCATTAAAATACATTTATGCATATCCAAAATAAACAATATTTTTGTTGTGTAAAGGGGTGTTTTAATACGTTGTTAAATGTAAAATCCACTTGTTTCACTTATTTCCCCAAAATGCTATTTTAAAAAATAAATGGACTTTAAATATTCGATATTTAAATAAACAAATGGAAATTTGTCAATAACACCATATTTGCAGTCAACATTTTTAAAATGAATGTCTGGAAAAACTCTTCAATTTCAGTAACACGATATTAAATTATAATTAAAAAATAAAAATATTAAATAAAAGAATACTCAATTAGATATACCATGAATCTTCCTATACTCATTTTTTTTATCCAAATATATAATAAAACCATAATGTACCTAGATATTTATAAATGTAGAAAAAATATATCCAATACCAAATTTAATTTTAAATTAATTTTTATAATATATTTTATAAATGTAAAATTTTTTAAATGAATCTGTTCTATAAACTCGTCAAGTATCATGAAATTTTACAAAATAAAACCATATGAGTTTTACCTATAGTGTCAGTTAAGGTAAAACACAGGATCATTTTTGAAAATTTTTAAACAAGAAATTGTATTAGAGAGAAAGAGACAACAATATCAAACTGGCTATTTGTAGTACATATTACAAATCTATAGTTAGATTAGAAAAGAATGCAAAAATGGTTTAATATTTTTGTCTAAGCTTTTATTTATGTTAAAAAGAAAAGTACACGAATATATATTTCATTCAATATATTTTCTCTCTTTTTTCCCCATTGATTTATTAATTGTTTTATTTGATATTTTTCAACAATTTTTTTTCTACTTGATTCCTTCCTAGTGTAGTTTGTGTAGTTTTCACTTTACTACAGCAATTGCAATAGGAGCTGATCTGCTGCACTTGAGGAAAAATGTTTATACTTGCGTTTTAATTTAAAACTACTGCAATATGAATGGAATATTACCCCTGTCAACAAAATAAAGAACAAATGCGCCTCTCTGTAGATTGGTATTTTCAATGACTGTTGTTTTATTGCTGCTCGAGTGTACATTGGTATTTTTAATGACAGTCAAAGCTTGAGATTCTTGAATATGTGCGTATGAATTTAATTTTAAATTTGTTTTTATAAGCCACAGTACAACACGATAATAAGTTATCGTTCAAAGAATGATCTATAATTATGGAATGAAATTAAAATGGTTATGTAATGTGTCCATCCAAAAAACCATCTTCCATTTATAATGATAAATTCATTGTGAAATTTATTTTAAGATTTTGAATCTAAATTTTATGCAGGTTAAGTGTGGTGCTACAAAGGCCAAAGAATTTGCAAGTTTAATTTCTATATATACTAAAGGAAATATTTGTAATGAATTATTATTATTATTATTATTTTATAATGCCTTAATTTCATTTTACAATTTTCCTTATTTCTAATTTTAATAATTAAGAGTTTATACTAATGTATTTACCCCTATGACTTTTAATTTACTTAGACTAACCTGAACTTTTCTATTAATAATATATATATTTTTTAAGGAAAAATGGCAAGTAAAAACCTTTTTGTTCAATTAATTTTTATCCTAAAACTTAAAAACTAACTTAATTATAAAAAAAAAAATCATAATTGGCAAAAGCTTAATCTACAATCGCTCTTATTAGCGGATTTACTGAATTTAGACAGCTCTCTAGAAAGGCAGGCGATATCTTTGCTATTTGTTCGGAAACAGTATTGATATTTGCTATGCTATGCAATCTGTTGGTGGAAAAATAAAAAGGTTTAGCCAAGATTAATTTTAGGATTGCATTTTGTTTTCTTTGTAGCACATTTAAGTTTGTTCTCGCAACGCTCTTCCATATAGAGAATCCGTATAAAAGAATACTGCGAAATATGGCTTTAAATATTATTAGTTTGTTTTCTACAGTTAGCCCGGCTTTTTTATTTATAATTGGATACAACATTTTTATATATAGATCTATTTTATTGACTGTCTTAGTTATATGTGCTTTAAACAGTAATTTTTGGTCCAAATGTATACCAAGATATTTAATATCATCTCTTTCCCATATTATTTCATTATTATTTAAAAATAAGTTTCTGTTAGGCAAGTAACATGATTTCCTTCTTTTAGTGAAGAAGATCGAGTTTGTTTTTTCGCCATTGATTTTGATTTTCCATTTGTAATAAAATTCTTGAATTATTTGGAAACCATTTTCAAGATTATTTATTATTTCGTTTGGACATATAGAAGATGATAATATGGTAGTATCGTCAGCATATATAGCAATTTGGAGGTTTCGGTAAATCTGCTATGAACATGTTTTATAAAATGGTAGAAAGTGATGAACCTTGTGGTACACCAGCTGTAATTCTTATTTTGTTTGATTGTATTATTCCGATTTTGATTAGGAAAAATCGATCGCTAAGAAAACTTTGCATTAATTTAACAAGGTAAACTGGAAATTCGTAATTAATCATTTTGTGAATCAAACCTTGATGCCATACAGAATCGAATGCTTTTTCAACATCAAGTGTTATCAAACCCACTGACTTTTTATTATTTAAACTACTTTTAACAATATTTTTTATTCTGCAGACTTGATGTGTGCTGGAAGGTTTACTTCTAAAACCAAAATGTTCGCTCGGCAGAATGTTTTTATCTAGCAGAAACTTTTCTAAGCGAATTTTTAAAATTTTTTCGAAAATTTTTCATAATGAATTTAGTAAGCTTATTGGACGATAGCTTCCAACGAGTGATGGGTCTTATACTAAAGGAAATATTTGTAATGAATTACAATTTTGTAATGAATTACTATAAAAAATTTAGTTGAATATTAGATGAAAATACTGATGTTAAATGTATTATATGCATCCCCATTTCTTTCCTTTGATTTAATTGGGTATAGGTATGCCAGTTAGTATCCAAATGCTTTTGTTAGCTATTGTATTTGAATAGAATGTTCGGCATATTATTTTTCGACATTTTTTTTTTTGCTTTTTTTTTTATCTTCTTGACAGTAACTTAGGTAGAATCACCTTTTCGTGCTTAATTAAGTACGGTATTGAAAGTTTACACTACAATATCTACAAATATTTCGAGTATTTATTTAACAAATTACTGGCTTATCAACTCATTAAATGTGGAAAACTATTACTATTGTCAGGAACTAAGCCTTCTTAAATAGAATAGCTTTATTTTATTTAACTTGTTACCAGATTAACTCTCAATTATTTTTTTGTCATTTATTTTATCCCAATGACAAAGGGTACTGGACCAGGTCGAAAACCCCATAAAGCATTTTTTTTACTTCATCGGGAATCGAAACTGGAACCTTTCGGTTGAAAAGCAAGTGCTCTACCTACTGCGCCACCCAGCGTGTGAAACTTATAACTTTTGGTTGAGGTTGTTTGATGTTTCACTGCTGTATGTCAGAATGAATTTTATACAAGACCGGCATATTCTGAATTTAATTGCTCTGAATATTTAGTTGTTCCTCCATATTGGTTACAATCTGCCAAATGCTGCTCTTGCTTTTTTCAATCTGTTTTCTACATCTTCTTGAGCCCCTCCGCTGGTTGTTAAAAATGTTTTCTTAAAAGCAGAAATTGTTTACAAACTGAGGTTGTGCTAATATTGTTTACTCTCATAACTTTGGTTTGCTCTCTTCTTCATTTTTGTTACAAGTGCCCTTGAATAATTGCTGATATATGGATCTTATATAACATGTTAAGATGATGCCTCTACGATTATGGCAGTAAGTCAAGTTGGCTTTCTTTGGTAGTTTCACAATTATGTTATTCTTCAATGATGTTGAAACTCTTTCTTGGCGTCAGATCAACGATATATGTGTCTGTAGAGTAGTTGTATGTAGTAGGAGAGTCTGACACTATCTATGACGTAGTCTAGGATAGTTGAACCAATTCAGCTTTTGTTCAATTTAGCTGGTATGATTAAATTAATTAAATTTAAATGCAATTATTGGTCGCCATAAAAATATAAAAAAAATGTTTTCTTTATAAGTCAATATAATTTGACTTTATTAAACATAAATTTCACATTTTTATATTTTATATCCTGTATATAAATAAGTACGTATATATATAGGTTTGTATGTTCGTCTCATACACATGAAATTATTAAAATAAATCATCATTCATTAAATTTATTAGCATAATTTCAATGAAACTTCCTTAAACTTGAACTTTCGATACATTTTGTTTTTCTCACTTATTTTCCATTCTTTCTTTAACAGAATGAAAAATTTTAAGAAGTAAATTATATTTTTTTATTTTTATTGTTGTTTTTTTTTTTTTACTTTTAAAAGAGTCTTGTCACGAATATGTTAACCACGTGCCATTATATATATATATATATATATAATATATATATATGTATATATATATATATATATACATGTATACATTTAATATAATCTATGCATACTTTGTGTGTGTATGTTGAAAATAAATCCGTAGCAAAAAAAAAAATTAAATGAAAATTTTCTAATTTTTGCTATTCTTTTGTACAAAAAACGCATATGAAAAAAATATTTTTTAAAAGGATATGTAATTTTTAAGGTAACATTTGTAATGTTTTCAAATTGGCACCATTAAATCTGTTAAATTAATTGCTTTACCCTTGAAATATCTTGATAAAATTTATATTTCGAAATATATACGACTCACATAAGTCACAATTTATGTTTTACAAGGACTTATAAAAGCTGTACCACCAAATTATAACCGCTTTATGTCAACATAAGAAAAAATCGAGATAAATTAACCACCATTTCCAGAATTTTTGAAAGTATTTTCTGTCAAAATTTGGTTTGATTCACGTCACATTTTTGTAAAGCTACATTATATTAATCGCTTATGTTAATATGACCTAAACATGTTTTTGTCATAATCGCTTATTTACAAACCCTTAAATGCATACTGTTGCATATATGCAACATCAATTTAAAAGTCGTATAACTTTTGTGCTTCTGCATCTTTATTAGCTAAAAAAATTTTTTTGTATAAGATTATGTTAAAACGTGTTTACAAAATTTCGTAAGATATGGGGTATTTTATTGTAAAATATTTAAATTTATATAATGTGGAATAAAAATAAAATAATCGTTATTTTGAAGATTTTTATTTAAAATTGTAGGGGAAATCCCCTAATCAAATGTACATGAAAAAAAAAGAATTTTATAAAATAAGTATTCAACATCAAATTTCTATTGACAAATCAAACTTAGTTTAACTAGTTTCTCTAAAATACAAATTTTAAAGTGTGTTGCATGTGTGCAACATTGAGTAAATACGGTAAAAAATAATTTAAAAGTTCGTTGCATATCTGCATCATTGTTTGAATAGTTAAAAATAATTAAAATATATAGATGAACAACTTTGTGCAACGAAAATTCGTCATAGTCTCAGACTTTACAATCCAAAAAAGCCTCATAAAAATAAATTGAAGTATCTCGTCCAAATATAATACATATGTATAATAAACACATACGGGGGAGCTAACATATTAGATAGCCATATATTACAAAAATTCCAATGAGACTACTCACAAGCTTAGACAAAAGGATTTCCGTATTGAAGTTGCTAAAACGCTATATGTATCCTTGAATAACAAAAATAAATCAGAATCAGAAACTCAAATGAGACTCGAAGCAAAAAAAAGAAAACTTCCAAAGTCAGTTGGATCCTGGCAGGACATTAGGGCAGATCATTTTGATCATTGGACTCAGTGGAATAAAAAACATATGCGGTGTAAAATTCCTAATTGTATTGGCTACACTTTTATATCCTGTTCCAAATATAAAATGTTTCTTTGCTCCAACAAAATTAAAAATTGCTTTGTTAATTATCATAATTAAATACAAATAATATTATATCTTTTGATTTCATTAAATCATTTTTACACAATATTATTTTATTGCCTATTTACACGTTGTTGCGGAGCCCCCACAAACCTAAAGTCAAAATTTTAAATTTATTTTGGTATTTATAAAAACTTGTTTTCCAGCGTTAGAGTAATATACGTATCTGTATGATAAGCATATCAGTAAAGTTAAAAGGAAAATGTTCGACTATTTTCACTGTTATTATTTTGGTATTTTGTGTACCAAATACAAATCAAAAATTATTTTTTGGACCAGAAATAAAAAATCATGCATTTATGGGTTAAAATATTCTAAATATCTATAAATTGATAAGCGTTTCAAATTTTCAAATGTATTTATTGAGTATTTAAATTTGGCCTGACCAACCCGCGCCTCACTGGGAGATAATTTGGGGTTCACAAAATAATTTATGTATATATAAGTATTTGTAAAATTAACCAAATATACAAAATGGGGGATTCTTAGGGACATGTTGTATTAGTCGTAGAACCTAATGACCATATCCGAAGTTACGAGTCTGAATACTTTCATATACTTTCAAATGTCCTTTTCGTCCTTAAAGGATAAGATGCGCCACTAAACATCACATATTGATTCGGATACGCCGATACGCCGATACAAGATCACCTTCAGAAAAGCCAAAAAGGGCTTTATATTTTTAGAGCTATATTGTTAGTATATGAATAAAACATGATATGTATTAATTTTTGTTTCCTCCTAAAAACTGCAAAATCAAAAACGGCATTTGTTTTTTGCTAATCGCAGCATTTATTGATTTTTTAAAATTTAAAAATCAATACATCGTGAAATAATGTGTTGAACATGTTACTGGTGAAATAAGAAAATTAAAAATATTGAAGCTGGAATAGATATTGGACCGGCTTACACATTTCATTGCATTATACAACAAGAAAGCTTATGTAGCCAAATATTAAAAATGGATCATGTAATGAATGTCATGATTAAAACTATTTATGTTATTCATATAGTCGTGGACTATTTCATCGTCAATTTCAAGAATATTTGGAAGAAATAAATTCACACTACTGAGACATTATTTATTTTTCTAATCAATTGAGAAATGGCGATAAATTTCATTGTTCTGAATGAAATAATATTAGTTTATCGGTACAAAAGGATTTTGTTAAATATGCTGATTGTTTGAAGAAATTGGAAAAAGCTTTCGATTCAAGATTCACATTTTGAAATATTTCAATTACCATTCAATGTTAATTCCATCATCCAGCACCATCTGATTTGCAAATGGAATTACTTGATTTCCAATTTTTTTCGACTCATCCAATTATAGATTTTTTTTTTATGTTGGCTCATTATTCAGTTCGGGTTGGCCAGGCCTAATTTAAACAACTTATTTTACTTTTTTATTAATATTAACATTTTACAACAACGTAACGTAAGCGTTTTTTTACAAAATACATTTTTTTGAATTTCAAATGCTTTCAAATGTATTCAAATGCATAATTTAACCGATTTTAAAAAATCAAAAACATTTCGGACATAAACGGTTATGACTTGTTGTTACAGATGAGATAATTAAAATTAATCAGTTCTAGCCGAAAAATGTAAAGAAATGATTAATTGAATGAATGAAAGTATTTTGGATGTAGTTGCTGCACATTTCATGTATCTGTTGTTATATCGTTGTTTGATTGTATCACCAATAATTCTGTCCCATAAAACTACAATGAATTTCTGGAAATTTAATGTCTGCAATCTGCATGCAATTCATGCGCAAATAGGCACCTCTACAAAAATTTGAATTGTATCACATTCAAAAATTATTTGTAAAGCAAATTAGTTCTGACACTTATTTTGAAGTACAAAAAAACTGTTGAGAATACAACTAACACTTGTGTGGCTTCTTACTATTTAATTCGGTTTCCGGGACTTTAAAAAAAAACGACAACGATAACTTTAAGGAACTATTAAACCAAATAAAATTTAAAGTCAATCTAACTGTCAAATAAGTTGATATTTTCTGCTTATTTTGCAATCATCATCCGTGGGAAATAGGTGGAAGATAAAATTCTACAATCGTCTCCTATCTGCACATAACCTCTTCAAATCAAATTTTTCTCCAAATAACATTGTTTCGCGATGTTTTTGTTAGGTTTTCTCAGAATCGGATTCAACGACATTTTCTCTGTCGGAATTTCATGTATATTTGCTTTTGATTTGTTTTTTCCCACAGCATAAATGGTTTGTGGCTAACGGATGTTTAGAATATACCGGAGTTATCTATTGATGTACTCTTGGAGTTTCCTGGTGATGTTGGCTCAAACTTTCGAAACATGTAACGCAGGCGTATAAAAAAACATATTTTAAACTTGAATTAAAGATTCTTATTTTAGTGAGCAGTTGATTGCATCCCGAAAGCAGTACGGGATTTTGTTGACGCGGATTTCAATATCCAAATCGACTGATGATACGATGCTGTCCAGGTAATTAGACTTACTAAGCTTCTTAAAGTAGGATCGGATGTTGTGATGTGCGAGTTGCGCGCATATTTTTAGTTGGAGCTTAATTGAATTTAGCCTAGCATTTTTCCAGTACCATATAGTTTTTGGCTCATATAATTTAAATATCCATTCATATGTGACAATAAACACACATCGTCGACTAATCTAAGTGGTGAAAAAACGCCACTGATGGGTATCGTTGCTCTGGTTTATGCCCAAAGTAGTAGTTATCACAGTACCTAGCTTTGATCAATTGATCAAATTTAGCTTTAAAAACTGTTACGGTCGAACCTGCACGCTTGATTTGTCGTCACATTACTTTCTATATATTTTGATAATTTTTTTTACCCAAAAATAATAACCGACGCCACTACCGGATGTTATTGCCTCCACGAAAAAAGAACATTTCTTAGAATGTCATATTATAGGTTTATTCATTCCAGTATCTTATGTGTGTTAGAAACAAGTTTAATTTTTTTATTTCATTTTTCATAAAACATACTAACAGTAACATAACTGGTAATATAATAATAAAAAACAAACAAAAAAAAAGGAAAAAGAGAATTAAAAATTATGAAATAAAAAATAAAAATGTCCTGAATAACTACATGTGGATGTTGAATTTTTTTTATGAAAATATTTAAGCTGTCAATAACAGTTAATACAAAAAAAAATAAAGTAATAATATTACAATATTAAAAAATATATTTATTATATTATATAGACATCACGTTCATGCATATAAAATGGTGTACTAAAACTGTAATATGTGTGTAATATAACGGTATTAGAATATATACATATTAATAATACGGTTTGAATATAATATTTAATAGTATTAAAAATTATGTGTGTAGCGGTTTTGTAAGTACTTGACTTTGATATAATTTCAATCAAAAAAATTTAAATCGTGATAAATGAAAATGGTTGGATTAAAATTATATTTTTTTATTTAATTTTTTTTTTTTTTTTTTTTTTTTTTTTTTTAGTCAAATTAACCACTAGAATTTTATTAAGATTAAAAATACTTTTGAATTATTTGAGTGGTAGGTAGATATTCCATCATGAAAGTAACTGAATATGGTTTTTGAAAAAATTGAGTAAGCTTTAATCATCTATGCTTTTAGATGAGAAATATATCGACTATAGCCAGCTAGTCTTGTATCAAATAGTCTTGTATATATATTATTAATCTGTCATTTTGAATATCGTAACAACCATATAACATTCAAAAGCTGTTAAACATAACATCAGTTTCCGCCTTATGCCACACGGGTTTAAGGACAAACATGACGATCAGTTACTGTCAGCTAAAACACGAAATTAAAGGGAAGTTTGAGCAGCTTTACAATATCTTTGGTCCAGGATTATTGCATGAGGAGATTACAAGGTTAAGCTAACTCTAGGGAAGATCAAGCATACTTTAAGGAAGGTCAAGCATATAATTCTAGCATTCTCTATAGGAAAGTCAAGAAACATAAACCCAAAATGCAGTAAATTATTCAAAACCCAGAAAATCTGTAATCTTTAACATTTTTCAGCAGATGGATCAACATACTGGTCATTAAATAGAAATAAGTTAACACATATCCTAGATTTTTTGCATTTTAAACCCGATTTCAATTGAATCAATTAATATTGTCTCGTAGGTTGTTTCGTAGTTCGGATTCATCATCAAATCATTTAATTATAATTCCAATAAGCTCAAAAGTTTCTCCAAAGCCAATCTGTTCTATATTCTGATAGAAAAACTGATTGAAAAAAATTCAGGAACAGGGTAGGTATTATCTAGATAGCATGTTGTAAATTATACGCTTTATTTTACAAATGGCTTGATGTCAATATGAATCGATTCATGCAAAGGTTTACTAAATACCAAACCAAGTTTTAATGAAGAACGGAACGAATAGGACGCAAAATATATTATATAGAAAATAGGACTAATATTAAACGATGGGTGGCGCAGTAGGTAGAGCGCCTGCCTTTCAACCGAAAGGTCCCAGGTTCGATTCCCGATGAAGCAAAAAAATGCTTTATGGATTTTCGACCTGGTCTAGTACCCTTTGTTATTGGGATATAATAAATGACAAAAACTAATTGAGAGTATAATCTGGTAACAAATGAAATAAAATGAAACTATTTTATTTAAGAAGGCTTAGTTCCTGACAATAGCAGTGGTTTTCCACATTTAATGAGTAGATAAGCCAGTAATTAGTTAAAATAAATACTCGAATTATTGTAGATATTGTGTGTAAAATTACAATACCGTACTTAATTAAGGACGAAGAGGTGATTCTACCTAAGTAATAGTGTAAAAAAAAAAATATACTTAAATCTTATATAAATAAATTTTTATTGTGAGCATATAAATAATTTAACTATGTACAATTTAATTATTGAAATTGAGTTACTATTATCTTTGGGAAAGTTTGTTAAATTTTTACAAGTCACTAGAGAAGGTATTTCATTAATATACCAATTATTGCTGTAAGCAAAATTAATGATCTAATCGAATTTCTCAATCGCATATCGCATACTTATTTCTTTGGATCTCTAAATCAGCTGAAAGCAGTAGGTGGGTCACTTAAGTCGTGGCAAAAAGGTATAATTGAATTTAATATATATATATATAACTTCCACCTGCCATCCTAACAGTTATTTCATAGTCCATCCGACATTTATACTAATCTCGAAAATTATTTTAAAACCTGTTGCACTTTTCGAGACCTTAAATTCAGACCACATTTAATAATTATTATTTTCCAGTCGTTAATTTATTCAATTGGAAATTTTTATTCATAAATATGAACTTTATTAGAATATGACTTGTAAGAATTCTTTGAAGTTGATTGAATATGTTATGAGTTGATCAAAATAAATATTGTTTTTTGGTTTTTTTTTTTTTTAATTTCAAAAATATTTAATTTTTAAATGTTTCCTTAAGTAGCTATGTATATCGCCAAAAAAAATATATATATATATATTTTATTTTGAAATTTTTGACAACCACATACTACAATTAGGAATAAAAAAATAAAAAAAAAATAAGAAAAAAGGACTTAATTTTATTTTTTTTTTTTTTGGAAATTTCAATCACGTTCTTTCTGTATGCAGATGTTTAGTTTACCGAGATGTTTTTGAAAACTCAAAACAAAGATTGAAAGAGTGAGAAAAAAAGATAAAGAAAAATTAATAAAAAATGTATGTAAGTAAAATAAAGTGTAGAAAAAATAATGAAATTTGTATTAAGTATTTTGTGTAGGATGTGATGTGTACAATATTATTTGAACTTAGTTCCAGTGAAATGAATGTATTTTATACATTATATTGTTAAATTTGATTTAGAAAATCGTTTTCTTTTTAAATCGAATTGATTTTTAGTTTGGAATTGAATTATATAATGTGGTGAAATAAGTATATTAGATAGGGTAGGATATGTCTCTGTGGTCGAACCAAAATACAGATATTTTGCTAAAAATATGAATAGAATATATCTTTTTGAGGATTCTGAAGCAAATGTTATACGTGTGTAGGTCCAATTGACTATATCTCCAGCGTATCTGGTGTTCCTAGCTTCCCAAAAATATATATCCTTAATGACGAATCTGATCCTTTAAGGACAAAAAGGACATTGTCATCCTTGTCAATTTAATTTTTTTGTAAATAAACCGTTATATCTGTTGACTTTAAATATATACCGGGTGTTCCAGAGCATGCGTATCAGCTTTTTAAGAGGAGAAGAACCCGTTATTTTAAAATTAAATAAAAAACTTATTATCGAGGGTGCTCTATCGATTGGTGATATTTTAAACTTCCGGAAAGGACTGGAAAAAGGTTTTTGAAGACCAAAAATCGCCGAAATTGGCCGAAATCTAGATTTTCAAATGGCAAGAGGTACTTTTTTATGCAAATTCTGATTCTGCATCAAAAAATAAGAAACTTTTGTGAAGTAAATTTTTTTTCTTTTTGTTTTTTTTTTTTGTTTTTAATTTAAACTTTGTAGGTACCCAAAATTTAAGGGATATATAAAAGGGAAAGCTTCGCTGTACACGCTCACAGTTTTAAATATAGAGTTCTGAAATTTTGCACAATTATTTATGTTCAAAAAAGGAATGCGGTACTTTAGAAATTATCAAATGACAGGTTCAGGTTCAGGTATCAAACTGCCATACAACTCTCACCACCTATCAGAAATGTTTCAAAAAACAATTGTGTTACAGACTTGAAAATTTACACTTGGGTACTTTTTCACAAATAAAGAAATAGGCTGTTACCGATTTCGAAAATTTGGACTGGTTCGGGTTGTTGTTGTACAAATTCTTGCACGTCTCAGGCATATTTCAAAAACCATTCGTGTTACAGGTGCAGGCATGAAAATTTACACTTGGGTACTCCTTCACAAATAAGTATTAGTAAGTATTTTAAGTATTAGTACAGTGTATTTCCTGCGACAATCAATTACTTTTGTCATATAGTTTGACATTGCAATTACTTTAGTTCCTAGTTTAATTTTCTGCAGGATCATACTGTCTCCTAGCTTTTGGTGTTTGAGGTTGTTTGTGAGATGCAGCCTTGTTGCTGTCATTCCTACCGTCTTCATCAGGTATAGATGAATCGGTGGGACTTCCAGCATTTTTCTAGGTCTAGAGTAGGGCACGTTTTGAGTGCTCCAGTCGCCCCAAGGCATGCTATTCTTTGTATTTTAGTAAGCTTCGCACATGCTTTTGTCTATTCTATTTTTGGACACCATACAAATGTTGCGTAAGATATTATAGATCTTATTATAGACTTATAAAGCCATACAGTCAACAAGTATTTAAAGATATAGATAAATTTTTAGTCGTGCCTTTAATCACCATAAATTTAGGTTTATTCACATCAAATTTGAAGGCATTCTTATTTGGGCATTTTAATGCATTATTATAACAAAAATAACTATAAAAAGATGCATTTTAATTTGCATTTTTTAATTAAAATTTAAAAAATGTTGTACTATCATAACACTCTCTTTCGAAATCATTATACGGTTAGCTTAATAAAAAATATTTTTCTCCCTACACAAAAACATGAAAATATCAAAAAGATTTAAAAATTAATTTTAAAATACGCACCACGTAATGAATCTCTTCTAAATCAATAATTTTAAAATATCCAATAAATTAAACGAATCCTTTTTGAACTGGAAAACAAAAACAAAAAACAACCCCTTATACTCACTTAAAATATTTTAAAATTGTTTTTAATTCTGTCGTATTTAATTTTCCATTTCATCAGTTTAATATGCAATTTCCAGAAACACTTATTACCAACACCTATATACATTATATACATAATATACACATATATGTATAAATGGATGTATTTAATAGTAAAAAAAAAAAATCAACGACGGTTTTTAAATACACTTTAATTTGTTTGGTCAAAACCAAAATGAACCAACTGAAAAAAAAAGAAAACAAAAAAACAGAACCCACTGAATAAATTGTGCCCACTTAAGTTTGAATTTCTAAGTTTTATTGTTGTTGTTTTTTTTTTCTTTTTATTTGATTTTCCATTTGTGGTATGCAATAAAAAAAAAAATGAAAATAAAAATAAAATGCAAACAAGTAAGTAATGAAGTTCATCAAAGACCGGAAAAGTTTCATTTGTTTTTAATTTTTTCTATTTTTTTTTTTTTAATTTGCATGTACATTTTTTTATTTTTTTTTTTTTCCAAACAGGATTAGGAATTTGCTTTTTTTTTTTACTTCTGGGAATTTCTTTAAAACAATTTCAATTGAGTTTAATTTTTTTTTTTTTATTTTTAAAGTTAATTTTAAAAATTTTATTATTTGTCTCTCAGTGATTTTAAATCTCAGCAGTAGAAATTTGTGTAAAATTGTTAAAAATTTAAATCCCACAGTTGAATTCTTGAATTTTATTTTAGAGTTACTAATTTTATTTGACTTTCTGAATTAAATTAAAAACATTTAAATATTGAATTTGTAAATTATAATTATTGAGGATTAGAGTTTTAAATAATTAATTAGAATAAAAAATAGTTTTAGTTATTTGGTTAGAGAGTTATGCACCCTGTAAGATAATTTGGTAACATATTTTGAACTCTGAGATTTGGTTTGGTTATCTAAGTTGTTGTTAATTACGGATTTTATAATCGAATAATTTGATATATTTTACTTTAGGTTCATTGTCATATTTTTTTTCAAAGATTGTTAAGACATACCTTAGGTCCGAGCTATCGACGGACTTACTTAAAGAGTTGTGGCATCAACATTTGTGAAGCTATAGACCCTTGAAATAACTTAATCCTGAAAAAAAACTTTCTTCAAAGGCGTTTATAATGTTATACAATAGGTAACGGTTCGGATACAGGGTGCTAAAGAAGAGTAAAATTTTTAATAAATAATTGTTTTTAGAAATCATCATCATCATCTTATAGCACTACAGATCTGGGTGAACTTTGGCCTTCATCACTATGCTCCTCCAAAAAGGTCGATCTTATGCCACTTGTCTCCAATTTGAGATTTATAGGGTTTGAGCATCGTTTTTCACGTTGCCCATCTGTTTCTTGGTCTTCCTTTACCACGGCTCACACTTACAATGTCCTCACTATCAATCATACTATTAAGTGTTTTTAGAAATGGTATTCAAATATCTTTGTTTTAGATGACTGTTTTCAACAAAATATCCAAAGAGAAGCTGATCGATTTGGGCACACTCTAACAGCTCATCATTACAGTAACATAATCTGAATCAGAATTGCTCTCTTATGCTACTATGGTGTTTAAAATATGTCACTTTAACACAATTATATCGGTTATATTGGGTCATTATCTGATTGCAATAATTCTTTGGCGTCATCTAAATGACTTATGGAAGAAACTGTAATCTTGCTGAAAATGCTTTTATAAGTAATTTTATATTAAGATGTAAAATTCATCACAAATATAATATACAAAAGGTGGTCAGTAAGATTTCTAATTCGAAAAAAACCAATGTTAAAGTGCTAAAAAATGTTTTCTATACTGGATTGGCGCTACAAACCACGTAATATCTATTTCTTCCAATTACAAACAACTTCTTTTTAGTTTCGTTATCTAAGAATTGTAATATCTTTAGGTCTAAATTTGAATATTTTTTTGACTGAAGCATTTTATTTCATTTATCTTATTCAAGCGGGTAATTGATTTAATAACCTATGAATTAAGACTATGATTTAAAATTATAGTTGTTATTCACTTTTAAAGTAGTAGCAGGCCCTTAATTACGCATAGTAAAGATTTTCAAATTAAATTTGGGTTAAAATTTCTTAAAAAAAGAAATACAACCTGATTTTGGAGACAAACTAAAATAACAAGAATGTATTTATAATATATTTATATACTATTATTGTATTTATATACATATGTAAATTAAAAATTGTATTATATTTTATAGAATATGATGTAGGATCTAGGTGAAATCTAATCATCTGAATCATCTTTGAAAATAAAAATTAAAAACTCTAAAGGCTAAAGAAATAAATAATTTACTCCTACTGTCCAAACCATTCAGATATCTTGGTTTTAAATTCCATTAAAATCTATCACCGTCGAATCATCATCATCTATTTGTTCTACAGCTCGTAGCAAACCTTAATCTCGTTTATAACTTTCCTCCATTCTGCACTGTCTTGTGCAACTGTCCTTCATTCGTTTTCGACATTTGTCTTTAATTTGGTCCAGCCATCTTGATCTTGATCTACCAAACAAGCAATCAAGAGCTCTAGTATTGCAAGAGCTCTACCAAATATTTTTCTCAGTACCTATTCATCTCTCGAATGCTTTTAATTTATTTTCGTTACTAATTGCCATTGTATAGGCTTTGCAACTGTATGTTAAGACATGTCGGTTATATTATTAGGGTCTTGTACATTATTAATTTAATTGTCTGTTAAAAATGTTGGACCTTAAAAGGTCTTTGTATGCCTAGAAGTATTTATGTGCTGCTTGAATTCTATTATTAGTTGTCATTTTTGTTGTTTGTTAAGGCACCTAGATATATAAAGCTATTTGTTCCTTCAAAATTGTACTAATTTATTGTATATATCTGTATTTACATCATTGTATAGAGCCTGTGGATTTACTATATACATATCATCTGAATATATAGATTCTAATATTCAAGATATTAATTTACCCTATACTGTCCAAGCCACTGAAGTATCTTAATTTTACTTTTCATTCACATATAGAGCATGTGGATTTACTATACATATATCTAATATTCAAAATATTAATTTACCCCACTGACCAAGCCACTGAATTATCTTGATTTTAATTTTCAATACAATCTATATTCACAAATCATTATAGAGCCTTTGTAGTTTACTATATCTTCTGATAATATTTATACTCGATACTATTGATCTTCTTCACGTAAAAGCTAACTAAGATTATATATATATACCGTCACAGATAACTACACAACTAACTCAACTATACGATTTGTGAAAATTATATATTTTCTTTCACTTAAATTCAACCAATTTATAATTAAATTGTCATAATTATTTTTTTTATACCTACTCCAACTACTATAAAGTATATATATATATACGTATAGTTAGTTATAATACACAAGGAAAAATCAAATAATAAAAATAAAGTTTGAAAATAAAATTTGTTACTAAATAACTTCTTAAAACAACTCATTCCGCACCCATTCTTTATATTCAAACCATCTATTCGAAATAAATTCTTTAAATATATAAATTACGAACAAAAATAATAACAACAAAAACCAAAAGCAAAGCAAAACATAACATTTCTAAATATAAATAAACTCATGTCCTAATTCTCCCATAGGACCATTCTATACATACATGAAATAAACGTAACCTTATATATATATATATACATAATCATAACTATATAAGTAACAAAAATACTTTTAATCAATCTACTTCCAAATCGATACACATGAATTACTTTTCAATATCTATATCTATATATATATATAAATATGTCACTATGTACACATGGATATGCATACCAATACAAATATAAAAAGAAAACAACAACAAAAGAAAAAACACACAATTTTCTTTTCTATCCATCTGTTAATCCTCCTATTATCGATTAAAAGAAATAACACCTCTTCACCACACTTTCTATACCCTCATTCTACTCATATAGTATTTATCCGGTAAATGTGGGCGAAAAAAAATTAAACAAAAACAAAAACCAAAAAAGAAAATTTTTCTATTTAGAATTCATCAAAAGGAAAAGATTTTTTTATTGTTTTTTTTTTTTTTTTTTTGTAAAGTGTGCCCTTTTTATTTTAAATTTACACCATTTTGTTTATAGCATAATATATTCAGAAAGAAATCTCAAAAAACAATAAAACAACAACAAAAAAAATATTAAAATAAAATTAATTTAGAAAATCAAGAGAAGAACTTAAAAGAAGGAATATATAGCAAATACAACCATACATACATACATACTTCATGCATTGTTGTTTGTAAATTTAATTAGACAAAAAAAAACTGAAAAAAACATATATTATTCTTCAGATACAAAATTTATTGTGTTAAGACTTTAGCTACAGTTGTTTTTTTTTATTTAAATTTTTATCTAGTTAAATGAATCTTATTTTGATACAATATTATTGTACTTGTATGTATATAAGGATATTATGATCTTGAAAATTTCGTTTATTAGATTATGTTGTTGTTGATTATGAGTACTTCTTCTTTTTCTTCTTCTGTTGGTTCTACAGCTCGGGGTGAGCCTTAACCTTGTCCACAACTTTTCTCCATTGCATAGAGCTATCTTGTGCAACTGTCCTCCATCCGTTAACTCCAATCTTTCGACAGTTGCCCTCGACTTCGTCCAGCCATCGTGATCTTGGTCTACCTCTTATATTCCAAGATCCGATATAAATATCGTGTTTTACAAAATCAAAGGTTCCGATAATATCCTATCGGGTCAGTTTAGAGTACTTGTTGTATCCTTTCCGTAGTAAGTGGTTTTTTAATATGGAGCGGGTTACTAGCCCAGCGTACAACCTTGCTTCTATACCCCAAGGGAAGGATTTAGCGCTCTTGCAATTTTCGCCTAAATACGTAACGGTTGCTACTTATTTAGTTACCAGTGGTCACCGTGTGGAGGTAAAGCAAAAACTTGGCTAGGGTTAGCAACCGGTCAGAGTCTACCCTGTTGATCCTTACCCAGAACACCCAGATGAGTACTATAACAATTAAATCAAATCTTGACCATTTAATTTTTACTGAATAATACAAGATTTAAAAATCATAATTTCTTCTTTTGACCATTTTTTTTTGAAATTTTATACAATGAGAGAAATGACATCAATGATTAGTTATTATCAAAACAATACACTTCTAGTTATAGGAAAGCAGTATTAATGGGAAATGCTGATGGGCTATCTACGCTACCACTGAATGAATCCACCCATAGATATCAAGTAACGTAGCAAAATAGTATCAAGCAAAATAGTTTCAGAGCATCAATTCGGCTTCAGAAATGAACATGCTAATATTGAGCAAATACACAGGCCAATAGCAGATGTAATTAGGTTAAGCCTAGAGTAAAATACATATTGTTCAGCGTATTTTTTGGATATTAGTTAAGCATTTGATCACACTACTATTATTTATTGCTGCAATCATACCTCATCGAAAGGCATTTTTTAGTGAAGCATCAACATGCCTAAATACACAAACCATTAAAACTATGTCAGGCGTACCAAAGGGCACCGTCCTAGATCCTGTTTTATACTTAATCTATACTTCAAACTTACTACAAATGAGACAACAACCACCACGTTGATGATACGGCCATATTGGCATCGCACAATAATTCAGTACATGCTATAGAGATTCTACAACGCAGCATAAATAAAATTCAACAATGGCTAAAGAAGTGGAGAATCACAGAGAATGGAGCACAATCAATACATATCACATGGTGCTATATAATAACAAAGTAGTCCCACCAGAAAGAAATAGTAAAGAGCCTGGGCATGAATTTGGATAAAAGACTTACATGGAAAATCCATATTCAAAGCAAAAAAAAAAAACAACTTGGGTTAAAATTGAATAAAATGTATTTTATCAGAACTACCCAATATCACTTGGCAAAGAACTTTCTGATATATAAAGCTATTTAAAAGCCGATATAGACTTACGAAATTCAACTGTGGGGAGTAGCCAGCTAATTCTAATATGAAATATTACAGCGATTCTAATCAAAATTATTAAGACTAATAACACGTCCACCATGATTTGTAAGTAATGATATTTTACAAGGCCTACAGATGAAAACCATAAAGGAGGAAATCAGAAGTGCAAGCTGCAAATTTAAATGCTCATCCGAATACCCTAGCAAAGAACTTGTGGTTCCCAAAAACTGGTCGACTTAAGCATCAACAACATTCTGCAAGTAACTACCCAACAGATGACTAGATAGATTGATATAACTAGATTGTCATGGACAACTTACCATATATTGGGTTTTTCATCCGCAAGTCTTCTTACATATATAAATATCATACAAACTATACTTAATATCTCCATTAGAGACAGATTGTATAGTTTACAAGGGAAATAAACAAAAAAAAGTTTAGGGCCAGTAATTGCCTAGGATGCATCCTAAGTCTATGACGAAAAACAAGAGTAGATTTTATTCCCAAATCATGTACAACGAAAACAAGCGACAGGTTCCAATCGAATTGGCGAATAAGCTGGATCTCTTTCGTTCTGAAAACCATAACAAAAGTATTAAACCTATACATAAAATCCAACTTTCTTAATAAATTTCCCTTGAATGTGAATCAGCACACATATCAAGCAGAGAAAACAGAGACAGCATTACATGAGCTCATTTACGAAATCAAAGATAAGCTTCGAAATAAAGAAGTATTGTCTTGCATATTTATTGGTGTATTCCAAGGTGTATTTGACAACACTAACTACAATATAATCCAACGCCACTCTATCTACTCAGTATATTCCAAAGTAGAAGAATAACAGCAAAGCTAAATAACGATTACCTAACCGTAGCACTAATAAGAGGATGTCCCCAAGGAGGTGTAATTTCGCCACTGTTGTGGCTAATAGTTATCAAATCAAAGCTTTTCTTAATAAAGCTAGTGGAAAGAATCAGAGTTACTCGTTTATGGCCTTGCATAAACAGGCGCGAATAGACAATTCTTAGGACCAAAGTCAAGTATAGCTCTTTCAAACGCCTACCAACAAAGAATGGTTTCCAAGTGTAAAATCACAGAAACCCAAAACATATGGGATAGTGTAAACAAGAATTTACGTAGTCAAAAGTCTATTTCAAACTCAGTATTCACCGATGAGATCGCATTCACATAAAGCTCCTCATCAAAAAACAAAAGTTATTAAACAGACGTGATAACAGAAAAAAATAATCAAACTGTTTTATTATTGTTCTTGGTAAATTGACAATATTTCTGGTATTTATTCTGGGTTTGCGGCTGATTTTCAAAACCCTCGCTAGCTAATTATTTATTGGATCAAGTTCCTGCGAAAAAACCGTTAAAAGCGAATGACAAAAATTTTCATTAAAAATATTGCCCATACAAAGATATTTTCCGTTATTAAGCTGGTGTTGGAATGTAACTAAAATTGTCAAACATCAGTTCAACCCCTTAATGTTAAAAACGAAAAAGAGAACTCCAAAGAAGTCCATATTAAATTCATTGCAGTTTAATACCCAAAAAATTATAAAAGCAAAAATAGCCGGCAGAGCTACAATTACATATAAAGCTGGTAACAACAATCAACAAGCAACCAATTATCTAAGATTAGGTCAGGTGATCTGACACCTATATCACAGCACCCGAAAATACGCTTATTGTGAACCTTTTCTTAATCCGCAGGATATTTTAATGTGATGAAATAATGTTCCTTGATCTAACCTACCATTGTTGAAAAGATGCGACATCAGCACTATGGTAGAAGTCATTACGTGTCATTACGTGTCAAACGTTTGTACTTCTCTCAAATGACTTTTTCAGAACCTTGAAAAGAGTGGAAGAGGATAATACTGTCCAATACCTTCTCTGTGATTGCACCGGTCTTAATCAAAATATGAAAACAACCCATCTAGGAGCCTTCTTTCTGGACTTACTGGGTGACCTTGAATACACTATAATCCAGGCTCTGTAAAAAGCTCAAAATGGTTTAACGAGTAGGTTTTTATCACTATCTAGTAGTAGGTAGATAGGCAGTCACAACATAGTAAGTATGTAGTAGGCAGTCACTACTACCTACCTACTACCTGCTTACTATGTTGAAAATATTTGTAATTAATTTCTTAATATAACTTGGAACAACTAATCGTCTAGGTTATTCCTAATTTCATTTAATTTTTGCTTTTGTTAATTTTCAAGTTTCTAAATTATTCTGTTATAATTTTTCTTTTTTTTATTATGATTTTCAAATACACTTACAGCTTTTATTGTATATATACAATGCTTTAAAAATTGTATTTTTAAAAGCAGTTTGCTTACTCTTAACACCAAATGTGTTTAAAAAATTTCAAACTTTTATTTTACTCTAAATTTTTTTCTACTTTATTATTTTTATTTTTGTTTTTGTTTTTGTGGTAAAAGTTAAGGATATTAAGGATATGCGTGATATTTTTTATATCTTTCTACACTTAATTCTTATATAACTATTATTATATACTACTACCAGAGTGATGTAGTTCAAAGTAAAAAACCAAATAAAAACAAAAACAAAACAAAAAAAAGGTAATAAAAACTGAATTTTAAAAAGAGCAGAAAGAAAAGGAATTAAAAAAAAAGAAACAGAAATAAAATAACATGTAGTCAAAGAATAAAAAGAATGGAGGGAATTAGAATAGCATTTAGCAAAAACAAAAAAAAATAAGACTTAACATTTTTTATTATAAAAATCTGTTTAGAAAAAAAAATAAAAAAACACAAAACTTTCCATTTATTGTATTTTTGTTTTACATAAAAATATAAAAAGTAGAGTATGTGTTGTTTAGAATAAAGTTTTTGTTTTATAAAAGAGTTAAAAAAAAGGAAAAAAGTGGTTTTACAATTATTATAAATTTTTTCTCTATAGAACATGAAACGTAAGTAAACATCATACTATAAGTATGGATAATGTTTAAAAGTAAACAAAATACTTATAACTCTTTCATATACCACAACTCTTAAATTCATTGGTGTAAGACTGTGGTTTCTACAAGTTTTTCTATTTTTATACCATCATGGACTAATATGATTGTAGTTTATACTATGGACTATAAATATTGCATCGCATAAAACAACAACAATACATTAAAAACTTTGAATTAAAAAGTTTGCATTTTAAATAAGGTATTTAGTAAAAAAGATAAAAAAAAATAAAATGAGATTTCTTTGTGTGGTATTCAGAAAATAATCACCTCAATATGTTAAGTAAATTAAATTCAAAAACAAAACAAAAACAATGAATTGTTAACTATAATGTACAAAATATACTTTTAAGTGGATTTAGAAATCAAATAATTTTATTTTTATGTAGTCTAAGCTAACAATATTGTACCACATTACTTTGAATTGAACAGAAATGAGTAAAAGAAGATGGTTGCTATTTTATAGACATTAGAATGCATTTAAAAAAATGTTCAGGTCTTATAACTTTTAAAAAACTAAAAATAGATTTTGGTGACATCTGCATTACTTTTAAAGGACTAAAAATTGTATCGAATAGATTTTGGTGACATCTGCATTACTTTCAAATGACTAAATATTTATTTTTTCTCTATTTTAGCAATCCTTATAACAAATTTGTATAAACACCACTTAATTGGTGTCATATCCATTACTTCAATTGACTGCCAAATAAATATTTCAACAATTTCTATCACGAATTGCAAGAAATATTACTAACTCAAGTAGATCTTACTAACTTCTAAACGACTAAAAATGAACAATTCGGATTCAGAAAGAAACACTCAAGCACACATCAAATCTGCAGAATCAAAAATATCGTTAAAGCAAATTTAAATAACAAAAATTCCATAGGATTAATAACCCTTGATGTCGAAAAAGCATTTTACTCAGTATGGCATAAACAACTGACTATGATCTGTGGAAGGCAACAAAAAAAGTCAAACAGCCTCAAAAGTCAAACCCACCAATTGGACAGCTAAATGGTAAATGGGCAAGAAATGATGAAGAAAAGGCCAATGCATTCGCAGAACACCTTGCTAGCGTATTTAATAAAAAAGAGGTAAACCAAGTAATAATGAAGGAAATCAACGGGAAAAAGTCACCAGGATATGATTTGATCACTGGAAACATATTACACCCAATTTCACCTCGGGGCCTTATCCAACTGACACAAATCTTCAATGCGGTCATAAGGCTCAAATTTTTCCCGAACCAATGGAAGATTTCGCAAATCCTAATGATATTAAAACCAGACAAAATATCTGAAGACGTCAAATCATATCGGCCCATCAGTATTCTTCCAGTATTATCTAAAGTTATGGAAAAACTAATCCTACGACGACTTCAAACAATAGTTGAGCAAAAAAAATTAATCCCGGCACACCAATTTGGCTTCAGACATAAACATTCCACAGTGAAACAAATACATAGAATTGTAAATAAAATAAATTCAGATTTTGAAAACAAAAATTAATGCTCTGCAGTTTTTCTCGACATAAGCCAGGTATTCGACAAAGTCTGACACAAAGGAATTCTCTACAAATTAAAACAAAATTTGCCATATCACTACTATGAATTGTTAAAAAGCTATCTGGATAATCGCTATTATTTTGTCAAACAAAATGAATATTTTACCAGCTTCAAAGAAATTCATTCGGGAGTTCCACAAGGTAGCGTTCCAGATCCAGTGCTTTACTTGCTATACACTGCCGATTTACCGCAAACAACCAACACAATAATAGCTACATTTGCCGATGATACACAAGGATAAGAATGTGGCTTCTGGGCTCGTGCAAGAGAGCTTAAGCAATATCGAATTATGGTTGAACAAATGGAAGATTAAAACCAAGGAAACTAAGTTTAATCACGTTACGTTCACATTTAAGAGGGATACATGTCCTACAGTATTTTTAAATAGTAGTGCTGTTCCTCAAACAGAAAGTGTTAAGTATCTTGGAATGCATCCGGATCACCGTCTGACCTGGAAAAAGCACATCTACACAAAAAGAATCCAACTAAGCACAAATTTCAGAAAATTATATTGGCTTGTTGGTAGAAGGTCTCAAGTGACACTGGAAAACAAATTGCTGATATATAGGATGATATTCCAACCAATATGGACTTATGGTATACAATTATGGGGAACAGCCAAAAAACCAATATTGAAATATTACAACGCTTCCAAAATAAAGTACTGCGAACTTTAGTTGATGCACCTTGGTTTGTGCCAAATTACATAATACACAATGATTTGCAAGTGTCGACGGTCCAAGACGAAATTCACCGACACCGACACAGAGATATCGTGATAGATTAAATAGTCATCCCAATGGAATAGCAAGTACACTTATGAATATTAAACAACATACAAGATTACAACGAAATACACCAGGAGATCTGTAGAAATTTCTTCACATTATTATTAATATATTTATATTTTTTATTGTAAATTAGGAAATTACTCTTATTGGATTATAATTTCACATGTCTATTATTAATTAATTCAGTCGAAAATATATTCACTTATTGTATTATTTTTAATTAACATACAAATTGTGAATAAAAAAACAAACAAAAAAAAAAAGTATGGCATAAAGGCTTAATCCACAAATTAATTTCTCACAAATTCCCAGTTTATCTTGTCTATCAAGTAGATTCAAAATTTTCTGAGCGACCGATTTTTCACAGTAAAAACTGGACTAGCACAATCCAATAAAATTGTTGTTACAGCAAGTGTTCCGCAAGGCTTTACGCTTTCTCCTTTATTATATAACATCTACCCAATATTCCAAACTGTTACACCAGTTGGTACTGTAATGATATTGCGTTATTATCTGTCTCCAACAAAAAAAAAATAGCAAAATATTATATAAAATTTAAATCAATAAAAATAATTAATATAATTAATATTTTATAATTAAAAATATTACCTATATCAATATCTATAGCAATACTCACTCATATATCTCATACAACACAATAACCAAATATTAAAATAAATAAATATTGGACAAACACTAATAATAATTACACAATTGTCAACAACTGACAAAAATATGTGACATGACGTACCCAGTAAAACGTAGTAACGTCAGGCATCTTAACGTCAAAGATGGATAAAATCGCAGCAACAACTTGCAGAAAAAATGACGTCGTCTTACCACATAGACGTAGATAGAGTTATCAAAGTGGTCTTCTACAGTAGGCCAATCCCCTACTTAGACAGTACAAACAGATTAAAAATGAAATTAGACATTGCCTCGGAAATACAAGTGAAATTAGCAGTTAGAAATCGAGTACGATGGAAATGTCAAGTGGAAGTTCTATGCTCCCAAGAGGAATAAGGAAAAAAAAAATCTGTCTCTAACTGTCCAAATGAAATCATAAATAACCTTGAAAATGGAAAATCAATTCAAAATTAACGAAGAAAAAACAAAATCGAAGAAGAAAATCTTGTTTTTTGCCGAACACAAACCTATCATGTGGAAATTTCGAAATAGTTTGGAAAAGCGATAATATAAAATATTTGGGCATACACTTAGATAAAAAAACTACTTTTCAAAACACATCTAATGAAAACCGTCAATAAAATAGATCTCTATATAAAAATGTTATATCCAGTCATAAATAAAAAATCTAATTTTACTTTTGAAAATAAATTTATAAATATTTGAATCCATTTTTCATAGCATTTTGTTATACGGGTTCCCCATATGGATGAGTGCTGCCAAAACTAATTTGAATTTGTTGCAGAGAAAACGCTGTTCTTAAATTAACTCTAAGTAAACCTTTTTATTTCTTCACAAGCAGTTATTAGCAAACACTAATAATATTTTAGAAAAAATTCAAAAAACAGCACCTGCCTTTTTTGAAAGCTGTTACAATTCCAAAAATCTGTTTATAAGAGCGATAGTAGATTAAGATTTAGTATTATGATAATTTTAGTTAATAGACGTTAGTTAAGATTAAGGTTAGGTTTTATATTAGCATAAAATAATCAATTAAAGATTTTTACTTGCCATTTTGTCCAAATCAAAGGATTTTTACTTGAATTACAAATCAAAGGTGTTAATATTCTAGTAATATAATCTCTTGAAATGTAGAATTAAAATATATGAAAATAACATATTGTACAAATACATTAAGGCAATAAATAAAATAATAATAAAAATAAAGGACTAAAAATTTATTTTTGTTCAAACACCACAAAATATTTGAAATACCATCTCATGGGGGACATTACCACATAACCTCTATAGAACTAAAAATAGATATATCAACAATATCTATCTCAATATGCAAGAAATACCACCAAATTGCATAATAATAACCACATTTCATATTTCTCCCACAATTTGCAAGAAATATCACCTCTAATACTGGAGGATTTCTATAACTGTCAATAGATTAAAAATAGATTTATTTCTCATTTAAACAATCTATATCTCAAATTTCAAGATATACCAATCAGTTGTGGAAATTTCAATAACTTCTAAAAGATTAAAAATAGATTTGTTGTTCATTTCAAGAATATCTGCTAAAGACCACAGACAAGCACCTAAAAACTAGATATTCTCTTGTCAAATGACTTTTTGTTCATTTCAATAATTCCTACTACACAAATATATCATTTTATTTATCATATTACCGAAGTTTTAATACAATGCATTTAACTAAAATTTGATCATCAGATTTTATTTTCTATCTTGGTTTTCATATTACTGAACTTACAGCTACATGAAAGTTTGTCAAGCTACATGAAAATAGACATCATAAATGAATGTCAAAGAATCACAAAACCGCAACATATTGTAACAAACGAACTTTAAGATTAGATTTATATCAGATTATAGCATAAAAATGAAGAGTCCTATCATTCGAGATATCGACTTTTTATCCATTTCATCAAAGATCATTTACAATATACGTACTGACAAATTACTCATGCAATTTCGTTGTATTGACAAAATCTTCATTTATTATTTTATCTTAATTTTTTAATTCAGTTCAGTTTTTAATATTTTGAACTAGTATACACCACTATTTTCTATCGATATTTCGTTCATAGCACTTATACGACATTTTTCACGTCAGATATTTTTTAATACATGGACAAAGTAATTTATCTCTCTAACATTTATCTCATAACGTCAGACATTATCAGCAAATGCCAAAATAACAAAAATGCTGACCTAAACATGTAATCAAAGATTATTATTTTATGTTATGATCTCAGAATACTTCTTTATATTTGCAAAATGAAAATATTCCCATTTTTATCCTACATTTGATGTCTATGTTTGGACTACAATTTCTTTTTAAGTCAACATCCTAAATATTGTAACCGGATTCGAATGTCAGTGTTAAAGAGCGTGTATAACATATATAAAGTAGGGCTCAAATTAATAACGAATATACAACAGAACATGTTCCGACAATTCATAATTGATTCCAAAAATTCAAAGAAATCCAATTTGCAGAATGGATATAATTACAATGGTTGCGTGACTGAACTTTTTTGAAAAAAAAAACCATTAGGGCTTCACAACTGTTGGAAAATCTTATATGTATCTTAAAACAAAAATAATAATAATTTATTCTTTCAAAATCCTGTTAAATTGTTTTTTAACTCTTTATTAACTGTTTTTCAAATTCAACTTAAACTAATAAACACTTGCATTTTGAAAATCGTTCAAAAGTGAACTAAAATTAGGCTGTAAACAGAACCAAGGGATTGTCATCTGGTATTGAGATGCCATTAAAACAGAACAAATGCATCTTTTTCTGTTAAAAGTACAACAAAAACAAAAAAAAAAACATTTAATTCTGCTGTAGAATTATACCAGACATGACATCGGCATCGAAATAATTTTTGTTAAATTTTTTAAAACAAATTCCAAAATTTTTATGTCTTGATTTTGTTGACTTTCATTTCAATACATGCGGTGATGTAAAAAATGTAACACAAAGTCAGATCACAATACCCTGATCTATATAGCGCTATCACCAATAAAAATGAATTTTGAGTAAAATTGATCAACTTCCAATGTGCGCAATCTAATAATGTAACATAAACAAAAAATATGTAACAATTGAATTGGATCAAACCTTTTCATATTAACGTCTCAAATCAGTTGACATTCAACATGCGCAATATGATATAAAATGCTGCGCAAGTCACTTATATCTACTTTACCTATTATTTTCATAGCATACAAAATATAAAAATTAATATCAAATAATGTTTTACAATTGAATGTTATCAAATTAAAACTTTCCATATTAACGTCTTTATTCCGAACGTTGTGCTTCACATCAATAGATAATAATAGCTAAATTTAATAATGCTGTAATAATTGGTTCTAAATCCAAAAACAATAAAAATAAAATAAAATATTTTTATAATACATACAATACTTACAACTTACTCTCCTCCATCTACATAACATTAACACCATCAAAATCACAAATCAAATACAAAACAAAACATCCCACATATGACGTCACTACTACCTATTCAAACATAATCGTATATACATAAATCATTTTTCCATATACTTTTTTATTTTCTTTATTTTTTTTCGATTCTTATTTTTTTTTTTGTTATTATTTTTGTTCATTTTATTTCAAATTTGTACAGCACAAAAGAAAAACCTAACTAAAAAAAAAATAAACAAAAAATACAAAAATATGTTTTTTTAAGGACATTCATTCTTATACTCGTACATCTTATGGTGTAAGTACTCACGAATTCCCTTAATAAAAATGACGTCGTCAATTTTAAAAGCTCCGTATTCCGGGATTATTATTTTTATTTTCTCGAAAATAAAAGCCTATATTATTACGTACAATACAACATACCTATGCACACAGTAATAATATACAATGCATTATCCTTATATGAAAAAAAAGGATCATGTATTACTTTATAGGCTTTTACTACATGTATATAATACATATTATATAAATCGATGCCTATTTAAGAAATATTTTTTTTTTGTCGTTTTCTAAAGAAATAAAATTGTGAAAATGAAAAAATAATTTGCTAAGAGGTTATATGTATATAGTTGTATGTATATATAATATGTACATATATGGAAACGTGTATTTATCTACATAAAACTTGTGAATGTTTAATGGTCCATAAAACCACCATTGCTTTTTATTGGTAATTGAAAGTTTATGACATTCTTTTTTTCACTTTTTTTTTTTATTTTTGAGAATTAAAAAAAAATATATTTTTTTTTTACTTTGTATACAACCACATAGAAATGTAACAAGAAACACAAAAAATATTTACAATATGAAATTTTTACATATAGTAAAATAGGCTGAACAATTTTATAAAAAGGAAATTGCTAAAAAAAAAAAATAAATAAGAAAAATCTAACTTAATTCGATTTCAATTTCCCAAAATTTGGGAAAATTTGATTAAACTTAGATTTTAAAATTAATTATTCGTTTAAAAATATTATATTTTGTACCTAATTATTGTTTACATTCAATTTTAATTAATAAAATATACCTACTTGTTGTTCCATCATCTTTATTTTACTGACTGCTGACCATTCCAAACTTATCATTCAATTTATTGTGTACACTAAGGTACAAAAATATCTTGTATATTTCATTTCCAGTCTCATAACTTTAACTAAATTAATAATCACCTAAGTCAAATGAAAATTTTTGACTTAATACATTTCAGCAAAATAAATAAGATAGAGACATTCTTGTATTTGTAGCTGTTTCCACAGGACAGTTTTGCTGATTATTATTTATAACTAGAATAATCGAAGCTGGATTCAATGATAGTAAATTTTTTAACTTGAGTCTGGCATATTGCCAAAAAAAATTTAAAACTAGGCTTCACTGTAAGCTTTTTTACTACTACATCTAATAGTAAATAAATGTGTTTCGTAGTATAAATGTAGCAATATTACTAGTTCACGTAAAAATGATAAATTATACACATAAAAACGGCGTGTAAAATAAATAATAAATCCAATTCAATTTTATTCACTCATTTTCTTCTAATATTTTATTACAAAGTACTTAAAGCTACTCATATCTGCAAAATTAAAAGCAGTAAATTTTTTTATTTTTATAAAAAAAAATAGTTTCAAAAATCACTTGTTACAGACATATGCAAATTAATTTGTGTGAACTTGCAGCTGAGACCAAAGAATACACAAACTATGTTGTATGTCAATTTAAAATCAATTTTCCCTCACATTCACTTCCAAGGAAGAGTAAAACTCAACTTAAAAATATATACTTTTCAACATGTTCCTGTAATTTTACTGTCAAGACAATTTAAAATCATATAAAAAGATCAGTTTTAATTCATATTCGTGTAAGTTTACTGCCAAAACAAGTTTAATATCACATAAGAAAAATTTTACCTCACATTCGTGTAAATTAACTCCCAAGACAGTTTAAAATCACATAATAAGATCAATTTTGGTAATACATATATACAATACATTCATATTAGTAATACATTTACTGCCAAGGCAGTTTGAAACCACATGATAAGATCAATTTAATTTCATATTCGTGTAAATTTACTGCCAAGATTGTTTAATATCACATAAGATAAATTTTACCTCAAATTCGGGTAAATTTCCCCAAGATAGTTTAAATCACATAAGAAGATCAAATTTTCCTCACATTCGTGTAAATTCCACGACAGTTTAAAATCACATAATGAGATCAATTTTAACTCATATTCGTGTGAATACTGTGAATACACTGCCAAGGCAGTTTGAAATAACATAACAAGATCAATACTTCATATTAGTAATACATTTACTGCCAAGACACTTTAAAATCACAAAATAAGTTCAATTTTAATTCACATACATGTGAATTTACTGCTAAGTCAGAGGAAAAACTGAAATTAAAAAATATACAATAATTTATTATGTTCGTTTGAATTTAAAACCGTTAAGATTTAAATTCAAAATTTTACATTACCGTAACAAAGTTGACGATCAAAATGCGAACTAAAATATTAATATAATTTTTAGTATTACTGGTTTTAATCTTCACTAGAAAATATTGTAAAAAATGGTTTTGAATTTGAACAAGTACTTTAGTACTTGAATACTTAGTACTAAAAAGAATTTCCGATTCCCATTTCCTACATTAATTTCCAATTTCCTAAATCAAAAAGGTTGTTGTCTAAACTTAATAGCAAAAACTTTGTACTGTATTATTAGTAGTAAACCTGGTACTAATTTCATTATCATTGTGGAATTTATTCCATTTTCGAAACAAATCATATCAAATTGAATTTTATGTTTTACATTTCAGAAATAATTATTTATGCAGCCACCTACAATTAAACAAAGAACTAATAATTTAATTTTGAATATGCTTTCAGTTAAAAATCTAAAATTTTTGAGTTAACGAAAAATTAAAGTTCAAATAACTATTTTTAAACGTTTGAAATTAATTAAATTATTTATTACTGAAAGTTAATAAATTACAGCAAATAATATAAGACAGCATTATTATTTGAACCGCCCAATTTTTTATTAGAATTCCGAATTCGATAATTCGGTTGTTATTACATATGTATATACAATCCTATTAAAAATATTGACAATTCGGCATTAAAATATTAGCGTTTATCGTAGCATGACTTTTTAATACACTCTTTGTATTTTATTTTGATATTCAAACAAAAGAGAGTGACTCAATAAACTACTGCTGTGAAATTAGTTTATTTTTATATGTTATATTTAAAAACAACTATTCTAACATAATTACCCCGTTTATATTATAGAACAGCTTCAAGGGTAGTAGAAGCTTCCTTTAAGCGTTATGCCATTTTTTAGAATTCAAGCTAATAAAACGAAAACGTCCCTTGAGATTCAAGTTCATTTAAAATAAATTAAGCTCTCAAGTTATCATATAAACCGAGGTAAATGATTGGCAGCAATCGATTTGTGAGTTTCTCATGTATGAAGTAAAGAAGTGAGTGTCTTGAAAAAAATTTTAACTGCTGGGACAGACCATATTATCTAAGTTAGAATTGTTTTAATACAAAAATACATCAAAGGTAAAATATCCAATTGTCTATATTTTAAATTGGAATTTAATTAAAGTCGAAATATTGGGAAATCTAACAGAAAATCGTAAATTTCAAATAAATAACAGACATGCTTACATTTTTAGTTTCTGTTTGAATGTGATTTTTTTCATTCAATTGTGACGACGTTCTCTGTTGGGTACTAAAATTCATAACATCACTAAATTGAATGGGCTTAAATTCATATCAAATCGATTAAATAAATTAAGCATAATATTTTTTAAGTCATATTTATTAAAATAACCGAAAAGGAAATGAAAATACATTTTAATTTATATTATTATATTAAATATATACACATATACATGGTTAATGTATATAAGATATATATTTTATGAATGTATATTTTAGCAAAAAAAAGTGTTTTCATATACTCTTCTTTTATAATATAATAATATAATTTTTATTCTTTCATAAATCATAAATATTTTATAATTTTGATTTTTAATTTACATTTTTATATAAAGGATTTTTTTAAAATTGGTTTTCAATAAGTTTCATTTTTTTTGTTTCTTTTTTTTTAATTTACTTTAAATTGGTTTTTTTTGTTTTTTTTTTATTAATTTTTTAATAAGTATATTAATATACAAATTCATCAATAAAATAAATTTAATATTCATATATATATATATATATATATATATATATAATGTATGTATGTATGTACTTTTTATTTAAATCTTAAATTATTATCAGTAGTTTTATAGTCATATTAAATAATAGTTAATTAATATATTATATGTATTTATATGTATATCTTGTATTTAGAATTTAAAAATAATAAGAAAAGTTATTATAATATATATATATACATATAGTATGTAATATATGTTTTAAATAATAATCACAACAAAAATAAAATTTATTCTATGTTTTAATTGAAGTAGTTAAACATTTTTTTTCTGTTTTTTTTTTTTTTTAGAAGACTACTTGGTTTGGTTTTTTTTTTTTTTTAAATACACAAAATCAACATTAAAAATGAATATTATTTTTACAATTTTTCATATTTTAAATATTTTGCTTAATAAATTTTAAAATTTTCTGTTTTAAGTTATTGTAAATAAGCTACATAGAAATGAAATTTACAATTAATTATCTCTACTAATCATTCTACATTTTGTTACATTTGATTAAATTGAAATAAAATAAAATACTAAAATGGTATATAATTAATATTATTTCCCTTTAAAATAAATAATTTATTTATATAAAATAATATGTAATTTTTTTTTTAAATAAAACTACAAATATTTTAATAAAAATTACAAATTGATATTTTTATTTATTGATTTTAGGTGTAAAAACCGATTGTATAAATACATATATGTAAGATATGTAAATACTTATTATTGACTGGATATTTTCCTTTCGGATATGACCAATAAATAAATAAAATATATGGGATAAATAAATGAATTATATTAAATTAATTAACGTAAAACTGAAATTTTAAATATTATAGCACTGTTAAACTGACATTTATAGCTATTATTCAATTTATTATTAATGTAAATCGAGAGTAGCTACAGCTAGTGCTTGTAATTAGCTGAGCTATAGTGCTTATAATTCAATAATAATTAAAAAATTATTATTTTATTAATTTAAATTGTATTGGAATTAAATGTGGGATTTGCACAAATCAATTAACATATTCAATAGATTAGACTTTCAAAAGTCTGCTGAATATTTAATTGTTTTCTTATATTTGCCAAATTTTCTTATTTAATGCATAATTATTTTTTAATTCTTTTTTTATATTCCTCATATTCATTCAACTAACTTTTACCTTTAAGTAAATCTTTGGGAATGAATAAAACACCAAATACAGTAAATATATATTGATGGGCTTGTAAAGCTACAATGTATTCATTACAAAATGTGAAATATTTGCATGATTTTTTTAATCTAATCATATTTATTTACTGTCTTTGATAACACGTAGAACTTAGATTGTTAATGAAACTGATTGACAAGTGAAAGTATGATACATACTGAACAATCATGATAACGCTTATTAAACGAACCAAGTTCTTTTATTTTGAATTTTTTTGAAAATATAATTGAATTAATCAAATTTTTGTTTTGGCTTAGGTCTTTTTAAAATTTAAAACATTTTTATGAATTAATATAGAGATGTTTTAAAGGCGTGAAATAATTCTTAAATTTATTTGTGTATGAGAAACAATCAGATGTGTTGTGTAGCCTCATTTTATTTCAGAACAGTGATCATATTAGTGATATTAGTCACAAAAATTTTCGTATTTCAGAAAACTTTAAGCTTTCTAAGCAACTTAAATGCTTCGATTTGCTTAGATTTAACAATAAAATGTAGCAAATGGTTAAAACTGATATCAAATTTTAGAGTATCAATAGACACCATTTAATAATTTAATAATAAAATTAAAAACTCTGATTCGATGACAATCTTCTGATGATGGTGTAATGATCGAAATCGATTACGATATTTAATAAAATTAGTGAAATATACCTACAGTTTTAAATCTTTATTATTTTATATAATGTTTCACCTAGAGCCTACATTATATTCTATAAAATATATCCAAACCAGGACCTATCCAATTTGGCGTCTTATGCATTTTAGAAAAAATATATTTAAAAATTTAAGTAAACCAGAATTTTCTTGCTTTTAATTTTGCGAAATCCTCAAGAAGATCATCATAATCTAAAAATTTAACTAATATTTTCTCTATCGATCACATTGACAAATCTACCAGCCTATCTTGTGTAATTGTCATTCGTAAATAGTTTTTGATTAACTTTAACTTGGCAAAACTACGTTCACCTAAAGCTACTAATAGTGTTACTGATAAGGCTGTTTTTATATACTGCTCAATTGCATAATTTAAACTTCACAAATAAATTTCGCCATTATTTTGAACATAAAATGAATACATTTTATAGCTTTATTTTTTTTAAATTTTACCAAATGTAACGTAAATGTGTTGTCTTAAAACTTAAACCAACAAAAACATAAAAAAACAATAATTTAATTTAAAAAAAACACTATGAACTTAAAATTAAAGCAAAAAAAAAATTATCGTTTCTGATCAACAATGATTTCATCACCAGATTGTATATTATAACTGTATAATCTTTTGTGCGGATATTTCATTTCTTCAGGTCCTTGATGATCTCTTAAATCCTGATCAACATAATATAAACGCATTTTATTATGTGGTATGCCAACAATACGTTCCAAACGAATTTTTAAATCAATAACAGTTCTAAAAATAAAAAAAAATAAATGAAAATTTTAAATATATAGAATTAAGGTTGTTATTAAAAAAAAAAGAATTATAAATGTTGTAAAACCAAATATAATACTATATTATTATATTGGTAGAATATTGCATTTATTGAACTTATTATGCGACAAGCTAAGTCAACAATCTAGTTGTGTCGTTTTCATTGGACTTGAGGCAGTAATGCAGTAAAAAAAAAACCATAACAGTTATTAAAGTTAAAAATTAAATCAGAACTCGAGCTGAAAGTGTCGAAAATTCGGTAAACTCAAGTCATAATGTCAATAATGAGCTAAAAATTATGTTCGTTAAAAGGCCATTAGTCATCAATTAATATTGTTGTATGATGTGGAAAATTAAATCTTGAAAGCAGGAAATATGAAAGGATTAAAGCACATACTCAAAAAGTGGCTTTATATTTCAATCGTTAAAATAATTTTTTCAACGGTTTAAATTTCTAAACCAAAAATTTTTGAGAAGATCAAATTAAGATCACGAACTAGACATTACAGCAATCAAAAGAAAAGAACTAGTATATTTAGGACACATATTCAGTATGAAATTCTTCAAGTGATGTTGTAAATTGATGTTGCAACGAAAGGTTGAATATATGAGGGATTTTACAAGAAATAATAGCTAGCCATGGTTGAGGAACATTCGGTTTCGGTAGTGAATTTAGAAAAATTAAAAATAGTGTTGGCAAGCGGATAAGATAGAGCTGTGATATAATATTGATAACATAAATATTACATAAAAAATCTTTAATTTGTTAAATCAAAAATTTAAATTAAAATTTAAAATATTAATCATAACTGTAAGTTAAAATAAGTACGTAAAAATAAGTAGTTAAAATAAGTACGTAATTCCAAAAATTTTAATTTTTTTAAAAAATCTAATTTAAAAATATAATTTTGACAACTTTATTCAATGAATTTATTGTGTGTGAATTTAAACAATGAATTTAAACAATTAATATTTATACAATGAGTAGAATTAAATAAATTTATTCCTGGCGGTCTGAGCCAGACTGGACCAAGCGCCAATTTTTCGAAAAATGAGTTATTGCCATTTTATTAGAAAATAAAAATTTCTTTCATCGTGCAAAGAAAACAAGTCAAATTTAACGAATTTGAACATGAATTACAGTTATATTTGTAAATGGACTTAACTGCTTGAAGTGATTAATTTTTTTTTTTTGCATTTTCTACTGCAATTTTATCTCTAGAGTATTTTTTTTACATGGTTCAGATAGACCGCCTATTGATTATTCTTAAAAAATTTTCGTAAGTTTCAATTCAATTCAATAAAATTTTCCTGATTTCAATTCTTTCAAAATTATTTTGGAATTTCATCACTTAAAAATTAAAGAAAAATTGTTTATAAAATAAAAAAAGAATTAATATGAATCATGACATTGAAATGTTTTGATATAATGTAAATAAAGTAATTTCAAAACATCTTTGTACCTGTATACATCGCAACTTCTAACTTCACAAATATCTCCATATGTAAACGTAATTTTAACACGCTTTTCTGGTCTCAAATCGATATTAACAAGAGGATCTAATTTACCATGTTTTCCAATTAATTCACTATAACGTGCTGGACGGTCACTTTCCGGTTTATCCATATAATAACGTATAAATGCTCTTTCAGCATCTTCACGTTCCTCAACTGTTATTACACCACCATTAAGTGTTTGAACATAAGGAAGTCGTGCTATTAATAATTGACGTCTTTCATATTCAGTTGAATCACAATTATCCCAAAGTGGCCAGTTCTAAAAAAAAAAAAAAATTAAATTTAAAAAAAAATTATTTTTTTTATTAAGAACGGATGCTAATTTAAAAATAAAAAACGTAAATTCTGTTCATTACAAGGTTCTTAAACTTTAATCTTCTCTTCTTAAAGTCAAATATAAACAAATAGAATGAAAAAAAATTTCAAAACAATGAAATGACTCGATTGACTCACCTGTACACGAAGATTTTTTAAATTTGGAAATTGTGCTAATCGATCAACATCATCCCACGTATTTATTTTTGTGCTGCTTAAATTTAAGAATGCTAAATTTCTACAAAACACAATTATATTTTTATTTATTAATTAAAAATATTGTGATGATGACAAAAAAAAAAATTCTAATAAAAATTGTAATTACTTGAAAAATTCATGAGGTGGTGCAACATCTTCATCATCTGTAGTAACTGATGATTTATCACTATTTGATGATGGTGGTCTTGGCACTGCTTCAACAGCTCTACAAAAACCAAACAAATTAAAATATTAATATTTGAATAAATTATTTTACTAATGCACTTACTTTAAAGGACAATCAGCTAATACCAAAGTATCTAAATTTGGAAAAACTCTACCCAATCGACATATTTCTGACCAATCTTGTACTGGATTACCAGTAAAATGTAATTTTCTAACACCATTATGTGCTTCAGTTTTTTTATACATTGAACTCGTTGAATCGCTTCGTTTATATGATTCTATATTATTATGTTTATCACATGTTATCATGGAAGATCTACCCGGATATGATGATGCAACACCTCCAGATGAATTATTTATTATCGATATTATTTCTGAATTTTGATCATTTAATAATTGTGATGGTATTATTGATGATGATGATGATGATGGCAATGGTATTATTTCTGTACCACTACAACTTGATGAATTTGAATTTGAACCTGAACTATCACCACCATTCATACTATTATTACCATTATTTAATATTGTTGATGATGATTTTATATTATATTTACATTGACATAAATCTTCTGTTTTATCATCATCATCATCGCCCAATGTTAAATCATCTAAATCAGATGTTATGGCCATACCACAATAATCATCATCAAGTGTATCAATTAATACATTATGATAATCATTTAAGCTTAAATGCAATTCATGTAAGGCTGGTACATATTTTAATAAACTTTCAATACTATCCCATTCTAATCTAGTATTATTTAATACTAAACTTTTTAATTGTTTTAGGCACGATGTTGTTGGTGGTGGTATTACTGGTCCATTTAATAAATTTTTACTCAAATTAACAAATTCAATACGTGGCATATGCTCTAATATACGAAATACTTCATTCCAATTTGCTAATTTATTTTGTGCCAAATCTAATTCTCTTACAGTATGGCATTTCTTTTTTAGATCTTCTTCACTACCAGCACAATCAATATCACAGTCATTAAGGACTAATAATTGGGGAACACTAGAAAATTATAAATTCATTAAAAAAAAAAAATATATTTACTTTAATATAAAATTTAGCACATACCTTACAAGTGGTGGCAGTTTTGGTACAAAAATTGACACAAGTTGTTCTTGAGGATCTGGTGGACCAGCAAAATCACAACAGCCCACACCATATTTTTCTTCGATTGCTTCAAGCAATGATGGCATTTTCGTTGAATTGAAATTCGTTTACTTTTTGAATTTTGGTAAAAATGTTTTGTTTTTTTTTTTGTTTTTTGATTATTTCTAAAAGTAAAAAATAAAATGTCCTGAATGTGTCCTGATCCTGAAAAAATACAAAATAAATTATAATTATTAAAAATCTATTTTTAAATAATTGTTTTTTAAATTTACAAAAATAAACCTAAAGTAAATTCATTGAATTAATTTTCCTAAATACAATTTATTTATTTATTTAAATTTTGAAAGACCATTCAAAGTGAATATAATTTTAAAATTCATTCCGATTTGAGATGTAAAATTTTTAAAATTATAAAATTTGTTAAAAATCATCCTTCAAATATTCTTCAAATTTTTGCTTCTATTTTCCAAACCCATATGTTGATAATAATTATCATTTATAAATAGTTAAAATGAGAAAATAAAACGATTAGTGCCGAATGAACTTGCCGTTAAAATTGTGTGCTCTGGCCTACTCATACTGCGAATGTATAACATGTTATCGAGGTCGGATAACATGTTATAGAAAATGTTAAAATAAAAATTGATTTTTGTAAATAATAAATATGAAAAATAGTGGAAATCGCCACCGTGTTAGATCATTCGGTAAAATACAGTTATTAAAAAACAGATGAATAAAAAATTTTTTAACTTAAACGTATAATAGTGCAGACTCAAAATGATAAAAATATTTTTGAGCCCTCATTCTATCAAAATTACCCAATTTATATAAACATTTAAAATAAAATGCTGAAAATTTTATTTAAGCTCGGATATCTCGACCCAAAATTCTAGACCAAATTTTATCTATATACTAATAAAGATCTAGATATAATTGCATATAAGTTCACTATATAACAGTTCACTATATTGTGGATTATATCAATATATCAGAATTAATCTTTTATAAGTATACATTTTTTAAGGATAGCTAAAAAATAATTCTTCGAATACAAACTGTCATTGCTAACTCTGGCACGATAACCATTTAGGTCATTATTTTCATTAATGATGTAGCTTCTGTTATCAAACAAATTATCATTAATGCAGATGACATGAAAATCTATAAAAAAAAATTGCATCAGCAAGTAACACATCAGTTCTCCAACATGACTTAAACTCATTTTCAAATTGGTGTAAAATTATCAATCTGATCTTAAATATTAAAAAATGTCATTTAATTACATTTTTCCAATGTTCTGATCCAGTAGAGTGTTTGATTATACTGTTGAAAATAAATCTATTTAATGATACTCACACTTTAAAGACATTGGTGTCTGTCCTATTTGACAATAAATTTCAAATTTTCTTTCAAAATAAAAAAAAATAACAAAAAAACAGCATTTAAATGTCATAATTACAAAATCTGACTCCATTCTATAGGTTTCATTAAAACATTTAGTAGAGAATTCAACTTATCCTTAAATCTCTTTTTACGACCCTTGTTCGACTAGTATTTAATATTCCAGTGAAGTCTAGTCACCTAATTATAATATTAACCATATCAAAGGAATCGAAGTTTTTAGATTCGCAAATCCAGTTATTCTGACACCTTATTAAGAAGTAATTAAAGTTATTGGATCTTAAATTATTTGAATCCAAAAGATTAAAGTTTAAAATAACGAAATTGATTCTCGTAATGTTAGAGATATGATTCATTTATATATTAACAACAGAAACCGCTTTAGATAGGAAAATATCCATTTAAGTATTTCACTGAACCAATTATAGTAAATATAACCTATTAATAGAATGCTTGTAAACAGATAAACCTCATTGATCTTGCATTAAATACAGCCCAACTAAAAAAAAACGTTACACTAATATGCAAGTGCTAGTCTATATAAGATTAGATAATATCTTAGAGTTAGTATAAATTTATAATTTTCTAACATTCTTTGGTAATAAATGATTAGAAAATTGTATAACTGTCAATTTTTATATTAAGACCTATAAAATAAGATTAAGTTTAATATTATATTTTGTTTGTTTTCTTTTGTACACTTATATTGTAATATGTTTGTATTATAAGATAAAAAATAAATAAAACTAAGTTTGATATTTTTTGCTACAAAACAACATTGGGTGGGCATTGCAAAACTAAACTATTCGGATGTACTGCCACTGACTATTTTTAATTTTTTATTTTTTTTTTTGTTGAGTTTTTCCCTGTTTAAAGAAAATTTGAAATTTAATATTAATTTTTTCTTCCCACATTTTATGTACTGTAATCTGTACTGTAGTCCGTGCTGGAATCAGTAATTAATTATCTAGGTTAGAAGTTATTTTATAATGCTTGTAACCGGTTGTATATATGTTATCCGTTTTGTAACTAATTTTCGTAGGTTTGCTAAAGATACTATGTAAAAATACACCTTTGTGCTTGTTCAGTAAACTAGCCTTTGGAATATCACCTACCAAATGTAAATTTAATTATTCTGGTCATTCTGGCCGACTAAGACAATTGTCACTCTTTTTGTTAGGACTATGTAGAATTTTGCACAATTCTTTGACGACTGCTATATCAGATGTGAATTACCTTTGTATAAATTCTGATAGATCTGTTGGAGTTGCTTCAGGAAAAAGCTTAGCAAGTGATATTGAGTTAGAAAGGAGGATAGTTAAAAAGAAGTGACATATTATTGAATTTTTAATTTAAAAATAATTTTTCTTTGAATTTTTTTATTTGTATTTGTTTCTTTTCTATATATGGCCTCTTGAATTAGATTTATATTTTATGATTTTATTATAATTAATCAATTTGTACTGAGTTATTAATATTAATTGTAAGCTGAATTCATTAGAATTTTAAGTTTTAAGTGTTTGGTTATATTTTGTTATATTTCTATTCTTATATTCAATTCTTTATATATGTTACGGTTAATGTGATAAATCCGGTAGTTATTAATAATTACCGGTAATTACTAATAACAACCGTGTATTTTGGTAAATGTGATAAATTAGTAGAATTTATTACATTTACCGGTAATTATTAACAATTACCTGTATGAATTGGTAAATGTGATTAAAATTAAAACTATTTCTTTTAATTTTCTTATATTTGTTATTAAAATTATGACAAAAAAAAAACAAAACCAAAAAACAAAAGTTATATTTTTATGGTTAAATTAATCATTTATTTCTACGAAGTTCATTCATTTATTTTTACAGGAAAAACTTTTATTATATTTGGAATGACACTTGATATTTGAGTTTTTACATTTGCAGCGGTTTGAATTACAATCGAATTTACAATTACAGTATTGAAATCCTTGACCACCTGGATTTGAATTTATTAACTTTTAAAGCCCCGCTACTTATTTATTGAAGCCATGTTTTCGCAGACGGCAAGCTTTTAGTGAAACATAAAATCTTTTTGAAATATTTAAGTCTTTGGTCTCGACTTCCGGCTCGTCGGACTTATACAAAAATAATTTAAAACTTAATTATTAATAAACTTTTTTCAGAAAAATACAATTTAAACACGTGATATAGAGTTTTGGCCCAATTCCTGGGACCCTGGACCTATTACCTTCATCGCATTTAAAAGCCATTGTTCTGATGATAAAAAAATAAAATTTATGACATTTGGTCCCGATTTCCGGACCGTTTAACCTATCCAAAAAAATTATTTATAATATTTATTACATTTACCTAAGATTGGTGTGAATTATTAATAATTACCGGTTCACTTTAACCTTTCTGTAATTATTAATAATGACCGGTTATTATTAATAATTACCAATTTATGACTTTAACCGCAACATTACAATTGTAGAGACTTACCGTCTCATGTATATGTTCATATAAATGAATTATTATTAAAATACAACCAATTTATTATAAAAAAGTTGGTCCACATCTTATTTTTATTTTAAATCCATTCTGGTACTGACTTAACGCTTTCCCATTTTTTATTCTCTCTCATTTTACTTATAAGTTCTCAGTAGATCAGAGATAACATCAGAACTTTTATACAGATAGTAATAATTACACATATACTACATTTTTTTATTGTAATATTTTTAAAAGTAGACCGGTTCAACTATTTTGCAATACAACTAATATACAAAACTTCAAAAATTTATATTTTTTAATTTTTTATTCATTCTTTTTACATGTCTAATTTTAATCAAATGAACAATATAGTGTATTTTCTGCTGGCCTAATTATTTATTATCAAATATTTTATAATAAAATAATTAAAAAAATTAAGAGCTTCTATATTAACTCTCATTAGAGATTTGATAATAATTTTATTTCATTATATACAAAAGATTAAAAAAAGATTAATTAAATTTATTTTCTGTTCCACTACTGTAATATTACATAATAACCACCCTCAATTAAAATTCATTATCAAAATTTTAATTTTCATCATTACTACATTATCCATATTGAATTAAACTATCTACGACTGAACAAATATTAAAATAAAATCAATAGAATAGCATGAATTATTTAATAAAATAATCATTTAAATATACATAATATATGTATACTATATATGCAATAGTATAATAATATGTAATAATATTATTATTAAAAATAAACAGTATATGTAACTATGTATATTAAAGGCGGATTTCTTATGAGCTTTAATACACTGTTAATAACAAAGAGAATTTCCATGTGGAAAACATCAAAATATTGAAATAAACTGAATACACTATGGTGTATGTAGTGTACTCGTCTATATATTCTATTATTGTAATTATTGAAAAGATGACCGAATTCTTATAGGATTCTTATTAATAATATTTTCTCTTTTACATATATGGAGAAATCAAGGACAATTCAATAATTAAAATTCAATTAGATTAGATACGTATATAAATTTTTTTTTCTTTGAGAGATTCTAAAGAATTAGAATGCTCAACTATTGTACTCGCCGTATATGTAGAAATGAGTGTGGGCGAGTATATTTATTTTTTGTAGTAATAAAATGTTTTTGTTTTTCTAAATTAAAATCGTGATTACATTTTTAAAGGTTTGTATTGTATTGTAATTGACACTATATACCTATAAATAAAATGTAAATAATTTACATTTTAAAGAAATCTACTTATAATTAATCTACTTGCATTAAGCACGTATTGGGTATTTTACAATATTTTTAAATTACAATCAAAGAACTGCATTGCAACTGAAATGGTAACAGATGAAAAAAATGTTAAAAATTCGTAATGATTTGTTTTAAATAATTAAAATTTTTTTAAAATTTGATTTCAGATAAAAAATTGTAAATGTAAAATTGATTTAGTTGATTTTTTCGCCACATTCGCCCCAGAAAAGTGGTAACATATAACTGTTATTTATTTTTTGTGATTTCATATACATATTATAAATAATTTTATGTTCAAATAAAAACTATAAGAAAAAATACCTTTACTAACATCAACAGTGTCACGTACCAATTGAACCAGTGCCTAATTTTAAATATTTAAATTGTTGGCTTTAAGAGTAATCCTGAATAAAGAGATCAATAATGTAGAAAAGAAATGGCAAGATTCTAATTTGGAAAATACAAAAATCCAATCGAAATACAAACATCAAATTTCGGTTGGGCTATATAAAGTGAAATGTTTGGTCAGTATATACTTTTGTATATGGTATCGAAGCTTGAACTTCAAAAATAAAAACAACACTAAATAAATTAAATTTTTAAGTTTTTGAAATATTGTATTACCGGCTTTTTTTTTGATAATATCTTATGAGGACAAACGTCGATGTTCTCAAAATTATAGAAAATTAGAGAGAACTACTCATAGTAATCAAATGCAGAAAAACAAGATATTTTGGCCATATATTATGAGTAATGAGTATTGTTCCTAGAAGAATGAAGCAACACACATTTTGAAACTATTCCAATTTTGTCACAATTTTTTATTAAAATTTCGATTTTAGAGTAATGAGTTCAAACTGTTTTCATTTTTGTTCCCCCCAAACAGATCCAATTTTTTTAAAACATTTTTTTTATTTATCATACATTCCTACGTTCCTACCACTTGCTGTAAGGCCGGTTTTCATTTAGCTGATATATCGACGAATGGTTGGACAGCATAGACAGAAGATACAAAAATTCCATAAGTGTGATAGGGAAACAATGATAAAATATCGGGAAAACTACCATAATATTGGGAGAAATATCGAGAGAGTCGTCATAAATATGGGAGAATATTTAAAACAACATATCTTCACATAAATCAATAAATAATACTGCGGTTGAAATAAACAAAATTCTTTTGAATAAAATAAAAAGTAAATAAAGAATATGAGTCTCTGTCGATACACCTTTAAATGATGATGATACTATAAATTATACCACAGAATTTTTGCAGTCCCTTCAACTTTCTGGATTACCACTCCATAAATTTAGTTTAAAAGTTGGAATAACCACTATGTTGCTAAGAAGCTTAAATCTTTTACCTTTGTGTAATGGAACTAGACTCTGAGTACGTTCCAAAAGAAATGTAAGGATGCTCTGCTGGGAGTAATATTTATATTTTTATTTACTGGGTATAATGTTTTCTCTCATGGCCAATTTTATGTAACTTTCTCGACAGTAAGTATAACAACAAAAATATTTTTATTTTAAGCCCAGGAAATAAAATAAAAAATATTGTGTATAAACAAGCTTTAGTTTGACAGAATCATTGAAACAACAATAATTACAAGGTGCAACATACACATAGGATGATATATACATTACGAGCTTAGTCACTTTTAAAAAACTTCAGGCATTACAATTTTGACGTGTCTAACTTATTTACATATATAAATATTGTTATTTGACCAAATAAATGATGAAATCAAATAGGACTGATTAGCTTTACTATAGCAGGTATATTTACTTTAATCTTATCGTGACTACGCCGCCGATTGTTTTATGTCAATATAAAGTTCTATTTGGTGAACATTTGGATGACAGCGAACGCCGGGACTTTGCTATATTATAATTCAAAATTCGAAAATTTATATATGAAATAAAAATAAATATATAAAGTAGGACAATGTATACTATGTTGAATAAAAAAATAGGTTGACAAATTAATGAACATAAAAATTCAAATACTTTTTCCGTAATAGTATGAAATGATAACAGTATGAAATACTGTATACAATAAGAATCTAAATTTAATCCAAATTGCTGTTAACGCAAGTAAAATAAACAATAAACAAAATATATATGGATGAGAAATATTGATGCAATAATAAAATAATTATGATTGTAAGCCGATATGGAGTAGTTGTTATTTCACCCTGTTTCGGCTTCCGCTCATGGTAATACAATTTGGTTTTCAATTAAAATAATATGGAACTATGATTTTAGAAAACCGATATTACTCTACCAGAGATATAGTAAAGTAATTAAATATTTAAATTAGTTATATTATAGCCATATTATACTTATTTCACATTCGAAAGAAGAAAACTATGTGCATATACGACGTCTATGTTTAAAACAACGAAGTTAGGGTAGGGTGTTTATTTCATAGTCTTGGAATTATAAAAAACAATAAGCTTTAAAAATGAAAATATTATCATCAAATTCAATATACTTATTACTAAAAACAAATTTGATTACCAAAAATAAAATAAAACTATTAAAATACCTATAACAATTTAATACCATCAGGTGAAGACTAAGAACAAAATGAAACAATAATATTGAAATAAATATAAATAAGCTATAACAATATATATTGTCAAAGAAGAAGAAATAAATAATAAAGATAATTTCTAGAAAAAAGTAGAATGAACAGAAATCACTAATTTATATGGGATAGGGACATGTCTAGTCGACCTAGAAAAAGCATTTAATACAGTATGACTAGATAGCTTAATTTTCAAACTGATTCAGTATAGATTTGCAAACCAACTTGTGAACTTAATTCATGACATGATCTCGGAAAACGAATTTATTATAATGAATCAAAACCATAGGTTACAAAAAAATATAAAATGGAAAACGGCTTACAACAAGGAACAGTTAATACTCCTCCTGTGCTAGAAAAATTAAATAAATTAAAAGGCTTAAATTCAACGCTAGCGTTTGTAGATGACATCATACTCTATTCAGCAAGCGATTCTGTTGAAATGATCCAAAAAAACGTTCAGAAGATGTTCAACCTAACAGTAGATTATTGTAGGGTTTGGATATTTAAAATTAATACTAATAAGTGCGAAACAATCTTATTCCGCAATACTGTGGATAAAACCAGCTGCAACATTAAAAAAAATTGGAGAAATTTTAAAATAAAAACGAGTAATGGTGAGTGAAACTTAAAAATGGTAAAAAATTAGTTAAGTATTTAGGTATATATTTACACAGAAACTTAAAATTTACTGATCATGTAAATTATATTCTAACAAGAGGCAATAAAGCCTTTATGGCGGCCAAAAAATTGTTTTATAACAAAGATATTAACCCTAGAGTAAAAATAATTGCTTATCAATCACTTATCAGACCAATATTGGCATATGGGACACCTATATGGTTCAATATAAGTGCTAGCCTAATGGAAAAAAATAAGAAGGTTCAAGAGAAAATGTATGAGAGCTTGCATAAACAAAATGCGTAAACCTGAAACAGATTTCAAACACTTTTATTCCAATAAATATATATATATATAAAGAAGCTAACATTGTTAGGTTTCACAATTTTATAATAAAATTGATCCGAAACCACATTGACCGCTCATTAAAAACTTCGGAAAATGGATTAATATCTAAAATATACTATCATAACGAGGAATATATTCAGTATAGTATGAAAACGGGATTTATTGTTCCCGAGTAGTTTATATATACAGATGAAAATTGGTTTTATGCAAAACCATTAACACGTGCCCCTATTATATCATTATAATAGGAGGGCAACATGCAAAATCATTGATTTTAATCCCCATATTTTGGATAACTCGATCTATAAATACGACATGTTTATCCCAAACAATAATAAGCGTATTGAAAGAAAATATTGGTGGTTAGAAAATGCATACACGTACAAAAAAGCAAAATATGGTGTTCTCTCTCTCTCTCTAGGTTTAGATAGTTTAAGTTAGTTTAAGTTTAGTTGTAGTTTTTTTAATAATAATAAAAAAAGAAAATTTTTTTTTGGTTTTTGAAATTTTCCAAAAAAATAATGTAGATATTAAAGTACCAAAGAAGTACGAAATTCTATAGGTTAAATAACTGTAAGTATATATAAATAAAATTAATAAGAAAACGAATAGTTTTAGGTTAATTTTAAATTGTTTAAAAAAGCAATTTTTGAAAATAATTTTTTTTTTTCTTGGTTTGTAAAATCTGAATATAAATAAATAAAAAAAAAATAAAATAAAAGAAAAATCACTAATTTAAAAAAAAAGGACTTCTCCATAAACTCGTTCAACACAATTACGAATAATTTTAGGCAGAAACTATTATTTAATTATTTTCATATTTTTAATTTTACTTCAAAGTATAACTTTCAAATTTCCACATAATATTTCAATGCAAAAACACCAGTTATAAACAGACTAGTTATCTTTCTCGTATCAAATTAAAAAATTAATAAACATAAAGAAAAGAAACTATACAGCTTCAAGAAATATAGTCGGGAATGGTGAATCTTTAATATCAACGCAAAAAAGTTCCATTATAAATAAATTCTAATATTATTAAGTGTTCAATTACATTTTATACAAATACCAGTCCTCTTACTATATCTAATCTAAAAAAAAATCAATTAATTAAAAAATAATTCAATAAATTGTTATTTTATAGTTTGAAATGCGTATTTAAGATTGTTGTAAATACGTATTTATTATTATAGACAAATTCTTTCAATCAAATTAATTTCTGCAAAACTATTTTAAAATTTTTTATTTAATTAATTTTCTTTGTCTGAATAATTTTTTTATATATTTCATATTTGAAATTTTATTGTGTAAATCATATACAACGCATATTAATTTCTCGATTGAACATCACTTAAAATTGTTTTTTTTCTTTTAATTTTTTTATTTTTGTTTTTTATTTTAAAATGTTCTATTAAATTTTATTATACCATTGTTTAAAATAATATATTTTATTTTATTACTCATGTAAAATAATTGAAATAATATACACTCATTCTTTAAATGTATTTACTAGCAATTACACAAAGTGGTGGTTATTTCATTTGAACAGGTACAATGTAAAATTATATTAAAAATGTGGTTTGGACATATCACATTTTTTCAAAACCAAAAAATTATAATTTTTATTTTAGTTGATAAAACTTGTTACTATACTAATTTTGAAAATTTAAGAAACTAACTACACTATATATAATGTGTTAAGTTTATGTTATGTAATTCTGGTTGATTTAATTTTTATTTATTTTACTGAAATGAACAAACGTAATGCAATTTGACTATGAACCTACCACTTTATACTAATGAACCTAAAAATTAACAAAAAACATAACATATGCTAAACCATAATAACCATTACAAATGACAAATTAATTGTAGTACTGTGGTCAGCTGTAACAACCGATGGAAAAAAAAAATGAAAATGGTAGTCACAGGGTAAATGTGAGATAGCCGATATGAAATCAGGATGTATTATATAGAGACAGAATGCTACTGGAATTGAAATGTATATTTTATAAAATTGTTATTGTAAAAAAAAAGTCATAATCCAGATACTTTAATTCTGCTGGACAATATAGAAAATCATATAAATTATATGTTGACGAAATATGAATGCTACACTGAGTATTCAACTCATTTCAATTAATTTTATTTATATTAAAAAGAGCTCACATTCGCTTATTAGATAATATATATAACATACTAATTATAGAAGTTATAAATTTACCAAGAGTAAAAGCATACAAAGATAGACAAGGTAATACGCTCTCAGAAACTTACGACATTATGATAAATGGTATAAATATTTCAATGAACATTAAACATAAGACACGAGGAACAACAGGGGCAGCATATTACAATATATACAGCAGAGCCATTAATTATGACACCTTCATATACGAAGATGTAATAGAAGCTATATATAAATTATAAAGCCATACGCTGGGTGACGCAGTAGGTAAAGTACCTCCCTTTTAACCGAAAGGTCACAGGTTCGATTCCCGATGAAGCAAAAAAAATGCTTTATTTGTCTTTCGAGTTGGTCTAGTACCCCTTTGTTATTGGGATATAATAAATGAAAAAAATAATTGAGAGTATATACCGGGTGTGCCAGAATATGCGTATCAGCTTTTTAAGGGGGGAAAGAATCGTTATTTTAGAATTTAAAAAAAATTTATTATCTAAATCGAGGGTGCTCTATCGATTGGTGGTATTTTCAATTTCCGGAAAGGACGGAAAATCGGGTTTTTAAGCCCGAAAATCGCCGAAACTGGCCGAAATCGAGATTTTCAAATGGAAAGGGTATACTTATGTTAAATGATTTTTTTTTGTTTTCTTAGTATGAAAAATTGAAATTATAATCTGGTAACAAATTAAATACAATGAAACTTTTCTATTTAAGAAGGCCTAGTTACTGACAATAGTAGTAGTGTTCCACATTTAATGAGTAGAGCCAGTAATTTGAACAAATTAGCCTTTTAAATAGTAAAAAATAAAATTGGTGAAAGATTTTGAGTGAATATAAAGAGCTGTTAAAAGATAAATTAAATTTGTCGGAATATTATTAATGTAAACGGAAATTCGATATTCCGACTTAAAAATGATTTACATTAAAAGAACCTTAAATGTTTAGCTTGGTTCAAAGACTTAATTCCCTCTAAATCACCAAAATTAAAGCCTTTACTCTAAAGCAACTTCATATGTCCTATTAGTTCCATCTATCCTATTGTCCTTTTATTCTCCTTCTATCCCCCAAAACCCAGAATATGGAGTAGAGAAATCGAAAACTGTATATTGTTTGACATTGTTCTATCAATTTAAAGAACAGATAAAAGCTGAATCCAAATATTTTATAGTTATGTCTGACACTCTGTAAAGATACTAACTTTTGTTTATTAACGGGGCATTTATTGTTACATAATTGTTAGAGACGATAAAATCATTTTTGGTTCAATTAAATCTTAACTATATCCACCTTGTATTGTATAGCTACGTTCACATTAAATTGCAGTTGCATTCAAAAACGCTTTTTTTTGTAGGAGAAACGAATAAAGACGAAAGAGAATGAATACAATTTGTTTATGGTGACTGCTGCATAGTATGAATGCGAGGTATTAACATATTAAGGTAAAATCGAGTTTTATAGATTCTACTACCGACATTGAAATTTGTAATAAAACAAATAATTCTACACACGAAGTTGAATCATATCGATTGGCAGAGACAAATGAGATTGGTCTATATTCCACTGGTAATTTGAACTAACAATTTGTCACTCCACTTTGTGTTTTCACTAATAGTTATTAGGGTGGTCATTTATCTATGGATGTATAAAAATTTTATTTTAAAATACACGAATAAATCAAGCACGCACATAAAAAAAAATTTAAACCCTTCTTCAAAATTTTATTTGGGATTATCTATATGTATTTGTGTGTGTCAACCGTAATTCAAAAGAATAGTCAAAAATTTTGGTTAATGATTTTTTTTTTACTATACCAAATATCTACAAAATTAATTTATAAGCGAGAGGGTATGAAACATATACTAAAGTGGCATCTAAAACTATACCAGTGAAATATAGATAGACAATTACTTTGATTTGTTGAATCTCGCTAACGAAGAACAAAACTAGAGAAGACAAACGTACACACTTTTATAGGTAATGTACTCTCAAAACCTTATATACATTTTATCTAACTTTTGTAATCTTTCATAAATATAATCAATCTAGAATAGACAGTAATTCAGTCTGCTGAACATTAAAAAGTGATATTTAATTCGTGTACAAAGAGTATTTTAGCACAAAAGACAATATTCTTCCGTATTAAAAAAAAAAAAAAACAATTTAAATTTAATACGCCACAATAATTATTCTGAATCACATAACTATAAGTACAAAGCAAACGTGTATAATTTCTGTAAATATTTTTCTTGGAAAACTAAAGTCTTATTAAATAATCTAAAAATTTGACTTAATGGAATTCAATATTCCGTAACACAAGCCACGTGTCAAATACAATACATTTTACAATCATAAAATACGTTGACACTTTGTTTTTGTTTTTTTTTTTTATTTTTATTATTTAAAATTCTTTGTTATTGTATGTTTCAATGAAGATAAAATATTATAATCATCTGGACCGTGGAATATGAATTAAAACAAAAAAAAATAATAATAATAATAATAATAATAATGAAAAAAAAAAAACAATTAACAAAAATAGCTACAAATATTTACATCCAAAAGTTAAATATGAGCACAGCTGACAAAGGTTTTAGCTTTTTTTTTTTTTTATTAAAATGTTAATTTGTTTTATAAAAATGGTGATTAAAATGACCAGCACAATTTATGACAACATAAAAAGCTAAAAAGTAAAAACTTAATAGAAATCGGAGAATAAAAATGAAAAATTACTTAAATATATTTCATAAACTGTTATTTATTGTTACTGCAAATTAACCGTAAATCTATCAATTAAATATGGTTAACTTATATTAGGTAATATTTAATATTTAAAATGGTGGAACGATTTTTATGTATTTGTAAGATAATTTACCGATAAAAAAAAAAAATGGTAGTCATTCAATAATTCTCTTTTTTTTTTTCTTTTTTTTTTTAATTATTTAGTATAATTCTGTCAAAAAATAATTTTTTTTCTACACATAAATTAAAGCAGAAAATTCGTTTTCGAAATCGTTAAATTCAAGAAAAACCTTCAGAACTACTTAAATATAATTTTTATTGTCTTTTTTTCTGTTTTTTTTTTCTTGTCTTGTAAAGATGACCTTAGTTAATGCAATTTGTATAACTCTATTTATACTAGTTACCCAGGTAATTTTATATATTAGCAGATATTTAACCTTCAATTCCTGTCGTTCATTTATTGTGTACTGTCCTAGTATTTTTTTTTGTTTATTGTTTTTCTTTTGTAGTTTTTTAAAGTGTAGATATGTATGTAGGTACATAAAATAAAGAGGCAATTATAGTTTAAGGAAAATATTTTTTTTATTTTAATTAGTTCTTTTTCTTGGAAAATTTGGAAACTATATAATGAGTTAATTATTGTAAATGACAAGAATTATAACCATTCCTAGATGATATTATAATTTACTCTGCGAACGACACTGTGTCCAAAAAATGTTCAACATTGTATTAGATTATTGTAAAGTATAGATATTAAAACTGAACTTAAATAAATGCGAAACCATTCTGTTTCGCAATACTGTGGATAAAACTATAGGAAAAATTGGAAACAATTTAGTATTAAATCGCCTATTTCAACACTCGCGAACAAAAAAGTCGTAAAATATCTTGGGGTTCATTTACATCGAAACTTAAACTTCATTGATAATGTAAAACGTACAATAGATAATGGTAATAAATCTTTTATGGCAGCAAAAATCCTCTTCTACAATAAAAATATTAGTAAACGAGTTAAAATGATATGATACCAAACATTAAGAAGGCCAACGCTTTAGAGTTTGCATTAATAAATATAGAAAGAATACAAACATTTTGGTTCTAATAAACATTTGTATAAAGAAGTAAAAATCATAAGAATCGATAACTTTATTATAAAATTAATTCGAAACCATTATGATAGAGCATTAAAAGCTCCTGGAAATGGTTTAATACCACATATTTTTTACCACAATGAGGAGTACATCAAAAAAACTATGCTCACGAATTTCATAGCTCCTGAGCATTTCGTCTTTTTAGACAAAAATGGTTACATTCAAAACCAAAATCATGTCACTATACTATTTCATTATAGTAGACGGGCCCACATGTAAACAAATTGAATACAATCCAGGCAATATCGATAGGGATAACATGAAATACAACATGTCTATAAAGATAGAACTATAAGAAATAACCATTGGTGGTCAACATCTTTGTAAAAATAGGACAAATAAATAAAAGCGAATACTTGAATAAATTTGTAAAATCTTTAGTTTGTAAGACTAATTTAAGTAGTTTTAACAATAGGTATAAGTTAGGTTAGAGTGTTTTTATTATAATAAACAGATTAACATTGTTTCTTGTCATATTCTTACAATGAATTGCATAGGTCATAGAAGATTAGATACATACCAATTTAAGTATGTTTACATTTAAAAATTACACCTATATTATAAGATCACTATTAATTTAACTTAAAAAAAAAACCCTTTTTAAATGTTGAAAATTTTAAAATCAGAAGAACCTGTTTTGGATAGAATAAGATTGTACATATTATCAAACAAGAATTATAATTGGAATGATCACTTCCATTTGATTTTTGTGAGATTTTTCAAAAGTTTAACCGACAGGAGGTCGGAAAAAAAAATTGCAATCCAATTACATATAATATCAAAATATGTGTGGGACAAAATTTATCTCTTCAACTAGACGATTAGGTGTGGTAATCAATACTGAGAAATAAACAAATGGTAACACTTTAGGAAACAATTGACAGATTATGTTGATTTGTGGGACTTTGGCTGCAATTACAAATATTTGTAGCATGAATTACAAGCGCATGCAAGTGCATTTAATTTTAAATGTCGCGTGAAAGCTGAAATAAAAAGTACTTTAAACGTGTGTAGAATATTTTTGTTTTAAATTGTGTTAAATTTTTTATTATAAAATTGTTTTAATTTAATTTCGTGGTCCTATTATGTTTTTTTTTTTAATCAAACAGAATACAATAATTAATTCTTAATCTAAAAAAAAACAAGTGAAAATTTGATATGGTGATGGAACTGATGCATTCAAGTCATCTTGGAGCAAAACAGTGTTGTTTGTTGTGATAATTTATTTAAATATTTTAATGTCATCCTTAATTAACGAAGATACATCATTGATGAAAATAATGAGGGACAAATAGATGAGGGACACCAGAATTAGCATGGAACGTAACAGAAATTGCATATCTAAAGAGAATATTGTAGAACCTTTTCGATATAGGTAAAATTCTATTTATTTTAATAAAAACTAGAGATCCCTATTTATTAATTATAATTCAAGTTAAAGCCAAATTTAACGTTTTTAACAGAACAGGTACTTAAATATACTGATATTTTTCACTATTAATGAATATGTATAAAAAAAAACAATAATAATTTTGTTTACAACTTACTACGATACACATTACATTGTATATACCTATGTACCTACCTATATTTGATGATGAAAATAAAACTCATATAGTCATATGCCATCTATGCTATGCACTCTATTGAGCTTGTATAAATAGGACGGTGTACTGGTGTAGGTGTATAAAGAATATAGTATAGAGTTCAAATACATTTCGTATACTTGATTTTTAGTTTAGCTATTGGGCGATAGTGTGCGATATCGTTTGGACCCTTCGTGTGAATTGACATGCCTATATCAAGCATATTTCCAAAACTGTCCAAATATCCCGTCTTCAAGAGACTTATTTAATAAAATTAACAATAAGTAAACGAGCGATTCAAAATAATTTTATAAAATTATGTCCGGAATATTAACGGGGTCTGGGAATTTTTCGTTATTTAGCTTAATTAAATATATTTTTATATATGTGATTCATCGAATTGGATCAAAGGTATGGGCATTGATGGGAGTTGTACTAAATGGTGAAGTTTAAGTGGATTGATTTCAAAGGTGTTATTCTGATAAAAGCTTGGATAACATTTTTTAAACTGCAATAGCTTCAGAGTTATTTCTTGTTTAATCCTTATAAGTCATGTAGTTAGGGTATTGGTCTGATTTACATTTACAATGTAGATAAACTTTCAAACAAATTTGGAAGTAGATCTCACTTCCTAAACAACATTTGTTATATAATCATTGCATCCATGTTTTGCTGTCTTAAAAGTATCAAAAAGCTCCACAGTGTTCATAATATAATCGAAAGTTGGGGATGACATTCTATAATATCCGTAAAAGCATTGCTGGTCTTGGCGAAGTCGATTTTGAAGGACATGAATAAAGTATATCCGCAGCATTTCACGACTCAAGAAAAAGTCAATACTCTCAAGGGGAGTGCAAAAAAAAAATTTATTAAAACAAAACGAAACAAAACAAAACAAAAGGTTTGATATTGCCATTTGTTTTTTTTTCAAAACATTTTATTTATATTCTGCATTGCTATATACTAGTAAGTGATTTAAAATTAATCATAAAACTTAACGCGTTACTGTATTTTTTTTTTCATTATTATTATTTATTTATTGTGTTTATTATACAATCAGATGTCTCTACACTTTGTATGCACATTATCAGTCGGTGAGAAAAAAAACAATTAAAATATTATAACTAAGCTTAAAATTAAAAAGAAAAATAAAGAGAAAAAACATAAAATTAAATGAAATAAGTAGAAAAAAATAGAAGATACAGAATAGATAGCTACACAATTAAGCAAAAAAAAATATTTCAATTAAAAATGTATTGAGGTCCGAATTTATATTAAAACTTACAATGAAAAATAGATAGTATAAAATTCAATGTACATATATCAAAAATATATCAAAAATACTAAAATACAATTACTTAAATAATTGAATTGTTGTCAATCTTCATTTCATTAATATATTTTTATAATATATATTGCAAATATAGATAATTCGGAAGCAACACACTTCCTTTATCAATGCGTGTGACTAACAATTACTTGTCTATACTATTTTTTTTTGAAATAATGCTGAGTCGTCTTCTGGATATAGTTATATGTATCTTTGGAGATATAAATTAAGGAGTTGGTATACAATAAGTTGAAATTACATGTTACATCTTTAGGTCTAGAATTAATTAAAGAACAATAATTTACATACTTTGTACGAGCTCTCTTACAAAAATAAATACATAAAAAAGTAAAAAAAATTAATAAAAAAGAGAAATGTACACAAAACTGGCCCACATTTTTAACACGTGAACTACCAATGGAATAACCATTTTCGTCCCATCATATCGTCACATCTCCATTTAGATATCGGTGTCAGATCATCCAAAAAAATTTTCTCACAGGTAGAAATTAATTACCAGTGAAAATCTCCAGTTTCGCCAATTAATACCGAACTTATTAATTATCAACTTTGACAATTAAGCATCCATCTGATCTAAATCGAAACAGAAACAGAAAATGCGAACAACACAAATCTGAGACAAATGGATACACATTAAGAGATAAGACACGTTGCAACGAAATTAAGATCGAATGCGATATTCAAGTTATTGTACGTTGTCGAAATAGACTAAGAAACTGAACAGAACATTTACATTGAAATGACAGAATGTCGATAAAGTAATGAATGGCGAATCAATATCAAAAGTCTATCAGGAAAACCTCCGAAAATATGGTATAAATGATAGACATCATAAATAATATGGTATGAATAAATAGCTAATTAAAAAATAAGAAGAATAAAAAAAGGATTGAAGTATTTTTTTAACTTTGTTAAATCTAATCTGAATACTAATCTTTAATTTTTAAAAAAACTTTTTTCAATTTAATTATAATAATTTTAAAAAAATAAAAAAGACGATCTTGTTTGCTAGTGATACATTTGCACTTGAGGGAGGGTGTTAATTTTCGTATTACTGATGATCACGGTATCTGGAATCGAAAATTGATATGATCACTGTTGATACATTTCTATTCCTGAAGCAAAGAAAATGTGTGTATCACTGGTGATTACCGTAACCCAAACCACCACACACAGTCCTTTTTGAATTAATTTTAGAAATATATGATATTACTTATAGATATTATAATCATACGAATCAATTAATAACACAATATATAAAATTAAATAACTAATACCTTATTATAATAAGGTACAACTTTTTTATTTTATTTTCTTTGTATATTTTTTGTTTTTTTTTAATTATTTTTATGTTTTAATCTTTTTTATTTTACACGTTTGTTTATTTTATTTCTTTCTTTATAAAAAAAAAAAACTGTAATTACAAAACTTTGCAAAATAAATAATAATATTGTGTTAATAACCAAGTAAAGTGTTCTTATTATAATAATTTTCAAGGCTAAACTATATTTTACCTCCTCGTTTTCTTTGTTAGTGTTTTATTTTTCTGACTCTGTTTGAGCCTATTTCATATACTTGGTTGCTTGTGTTAATCATTATTAAAGGGAATATAAATGCATTTTAAATGTAATTTATTTGTCTATCTACTTGTACTCGTACTGTAAACAGAAATATTGTATGTCCACCATTTTTTTTTTCTTTTATTTTCTTGTCTTTCTCTTTCCCTTTGGGAGCATATAGAGTTTAGAAATTTCTTTTATTTCTTTTATAAATTAACAACAAACATTGACAATATTCCAACTAAGTATTTTAAATAAAAATATAGTATAAGTACTGTACGAATTTCTATAACAAAAAAAAAATATTCTACTGAATTAAAAGCTAGTAAAATCATGTATAGTTTCCTAATTTTGAAAAATAATTCTAAATGACAAAAAATTGAATGTGTAACTTTTAAATCAAATTTGTATAATTGGAAAAATTAATATTATGTCTATTTAAAACAGAAAAATTAATAACATAGAGCCTTCTAACGTGGGAGCTACCCATCATGATAGTTTCAATACATCCAAATATTTTACCAACCCATATGAAATTTGTTAACTGTTGGCAAACCTTTTGTAACACTCTATTAATGTAATTTCAATGCTTCAGTTATGTATCTAACCTTAATCTTCACCAACAGCCAAAATGTAGATTATGTGTATTATTACACAGTAAATATAAGTATCATTATCCTAAATACAAAGGAAAAGCTTTATACAGAGTATTTTGATTTTAAATGCAGCTTATTTACGGTATATTTTTAGTACTCAGTGAATACAAAACTTTCGATATACTTTCACATTCCTTATTGACTCTAATTATAACTGAAATGTTGAAATATTATTTATCGGAGAATCGATACCCGACATGGAAAAATATTTCAGATAAATTTATTAAGTCATATATATACTGTCAGATATTGCTTAGAGAAAGCAAATCAGAAGTTTATTATAGACAAAAGCTTGCATCATGTTGCTAAGCGGTGCGAGGATCATCCAGTGGGTTAGTATCCATCACCGTTAGCAATTAATGTTAATAAGAGATAAAAATAAATAGTCAATATGCTGACGTTAGTAGAATGTTAAAAGGTAAAATACATAAAGAAAGTAGAAAAAGAATAAATATCAATAACAATAACTATTCATTGATTATATACAGCTTTAATTTCAAGCTTCCTTTACTAAAGTTAGCATCAAAACAAGCTGCTCTCGAGTTAAATGCAAGGAACATTCTAGGCACAGACTCAAATATGCCGTTATGTCAGTACTATGGTTAGCAATATCAGGTCAAGAGAATTGAAATTACGCGGATTCTCTCAAAAAGTTATTAAATCCCTAATTTTAAGTGCCAGGATATTCCCAGCAATAATTTGGTGGATAAACGTAATATCAGCCACAAATCGACGTTGTTGAAGAGATTTTAGGTCTATCAACAGCAGCCAATCTTCGTAAGGAGAAATTTGAAAAGGATGTATTAAATCCAAAAGCACGCAGTGCAAAGCGTAAAATTTAACGCTGAAATGCTTCAATACGTGAAATAGCAACATTACGCCATGGAGACCAAACTTGCGAAGCATATTCAAGTCTAACATAATATGTTATGTATAAATGTTTTGTAGTGTAGGGATCTGTAAACTGTTGATTCAGTGCATACTAAATCCTAACATAGAGCTGGCTTTATTAATAATGGAATTGAAATGTGCTTTGAAATTGAGTCGGTGATCCAGAATAACATCTAAGTAGATCACGATTCAACTCAGAACGGTTTACAGTTTGATTCCTAAGATGGTAATCAAATTCAATAATTGAGCTTGTTGAAGCGTCCTACTAAAGCTAACAATCTGAAATTTAGAGGCATTTAATTCAAGGTTGCCTATTAGATAAATATGATCCCATTTATTTACAACTGTGATCAGAAAAATTGATTGCTTTATATTTAATTATGAAATTATAAGAATTTTTGTCAAATGCCTTAATTGCTAATATCTGTAAATAGGACGTCAACTTTCTGCCCAGATACCATAACATTAAGAGTTTCGGAAAAGAATTATATTACATTGATAACCGTTGTCCTTCCTTCCTGAAAACCACGCTGGTATATATAGAAATGAATGATTTTGAATAAGAATAAAAATGGTTACTTAGGTTGGATTCGAGAAGCTTTGGAATGCAAGAAATTTTAACAATAATTGGAAACCTTAAACCGTGATCTTTTTATAAACTGGAATAATATAAGAATTTTTCCAAAATTCAGGGAAGACACCAGCTTGCAAAGGCAGATTGAAATTTTTTTGAAAAGCGGATAAACTAGACTATAGGCAAAATTAGGCAAAACTATGGGGTGAATCCCGTCTGGCTCACAAAAATAATCCTCTTTGAGCGATAAAAAATGTGATAAAACTCTATCAAAGTCCATTATAATTTAATTAATTTTAAAAGTACGGGGGTAGGAGTATAACGAATTAATGTAAGAGCTGTTAATGAGAGCGAGAAAAGTAGGGTGCAAAAATTAGATTGGATATTGCAGACGGGTCATTAGAGACATCACTGCCAAGCTTATGAAATCAAAGAACTTTTTTGGATTAGTAAATATATTAGTTTTAATAATACTAAGGTAAGGTAAGAGGTATTTATAAGAGAAGTAAAAAGTACATTAGTTGTCTTAAATAGTTTCTAATTCACTATAAAATATTTACTTTACGTGAATTTAATAAAATTGCAAATAAAATTACATACAGTAACTTTTTTTCTTAATTTTCAAAAGATTCAAGTTTGAACAGATAATTTTGACATATGTTTCTGTGTAAAAAAACATCAATTGCGCAAATAGAAATTTAAGAAATTATTTCTCTCTAACCATATATGTAATTTCCGAAGTAAAATTTCAATATACCCTCTCTCTGTATTCACAATGTTATCTCCGATAATGTTTCCAAGTTTGAAAACACCGTTAGATGTCACGACTTATTTAACAATATTTCACAAATTCATTCATTATAATATGGTAATTATTATTATTTTTATCATTTGTATTAATTTATTTAACTAAAAACTAAAACATATTTTATATTCGTCACTTCCGTTATTATTTCGTTGTTGTAATTTAACATTTACAGAAAATAAAAGTTAATAACTTGATATTACGAAAAATACATTTAAAAATAAACTTATTATTATTACCAGACAATTACATAAGTCTAGTAGGTATGTACCTAATTTCAAAGTCCATACAAAAATTGTCATTGAAAATCGAATTTCATTCATAGTCTACTAATTCGATGCCTTCAACAACATGCCAACAGATAACATTAAACTTTGACACATAATACTAAAATATAATTTAATTTATTTATTTTAGTACATTACATACTCTTTTAGTCTTTTAGAGACCTTTAGGGAAACCCTTTAATAGAAGTAATGAAGTTTGACATAATGGGAATTATTATTTTTTTTTATTTTTGTTGGATTAATTTGTTTCTATTCAACTGTGAAACAAAATAATAAAAACAAACATTTCTATTTGTATTGTTATTGTTTTTGTTGCTGTTGTTGTTGTTGTTGTTGTTGTGCTGAATCAAAACAAAGCGTATATAGTAAAGATGGTGCACAACTTTATGAAACCGATAAAAAATAATTACATATTAATTTTTTTTTTTTTTTTTTATTTTTTGGCTCAAGTTCAAGGCAAATTTTAGTTGAAACATGTGAGTTGAAGAGAATACAAAAGATACAAAATACGACACAAAATATAAAAATAAAATAAAATATGAGAAGGCAAGATTTCAGCAACTTGTTGCTATTATTTATATTGTTTGTGATTTTCAATTTTCATATTTTTGTTGTTTGTTTTTTTTTTTGCTTTTTTGTTTTTTTTTTCTATTTGTATTTAAATTATACTTATGTAATATTTATATTAAAGTTTTAAATTACCAAACAAAGAATAATAAATAAATTTATTGAACTGAATCAATTGAAATGTAAACGATTACATAATGAAATTCTGTAATTAATTATGTTTGTATGATTGTATGGATATATAAGAGTATGTATATGAATATTAAATTTACGGTATATTGATTGACATTTTAATCTAATCTAGTGAAAAAATATTAGAGCTTTTGTGGGTTCGATGAAGTGTTATTTTTAATTACATAATATATACATATATATATATATATATAAGTAATGTTTATAGAAATATGTATATGTATATGAATATATAGAAATCAATACGATTCGTTGAATCTATATAACTAGAAAGAAAATATTTGTTATTTCAATGTTTTTAAGAACATCGAATATTCTTACATTACATTTACGTAATCAAAGTACTTGAGATGTCATTAAGTTCTAAGATTCTTTGAAAATAGAAAATTTATTTTTCTCCATTTTAATTTTGAATTTAATAAAAAATAAAAAATGTTTGTTATAATTTCTAAAAGTTTTAACTGACTACACATCAGAAATGGAAACTGATGTATTATTTTTATAATGCATTAAGTTTTCATTAATATGTAATGAATTAAAGAAAATCCATTATTTTGTAATATAATGCATTAAAATTAATTTTTTACCAATTAATCACCAATATCTCACGGACGGGGTTACAGGATAATGATGAATTTATTAAAATAATTCATTACATATATTCAAAAGTAATGCATTACAATTAAATTTTTGAATTATTTATTAAAAGTAATTCATTGAAATCACCAATGCCCCCCGGATGGGGTTACAAGAGAACAATAATGATGAATGCATTAAAATAATACATTACATATAATATTCAAAAGTAATGCATTACATATAATAATGCATTAAAATTAATTTTTTGAATTATTTATTAAAAGTAATTCATTGAAATCACCAATGTCCCACGGATAGGGTTACAGAACAATGATAATGATGACTATTAAAATAATACAATACATTAAAGTAATGCATTACATATAACAATGCATTATAATTAACGTTTTGAATTATTTATTAAAAGTAATTCATTGAAATTACCAATGCCCCAAGGATAGGGTTACAGAACAATAATAATGATGACTACATTAAAATAATATATTACATATATTCAAAAGTAATACATTACATATAATAATGCAGTAATAAAAATAATTCAAATTGTTTGAAATATTTTTAAATTAAAAAAAGCGTTCAATAAACATAATTATATACCATTTATACTTGGTGATAGATTGAAATATTCAGAAAATCTGTCTATTAAACATTTTTTAATTTCTTTGGCTTCGTTTTCCAAAATGAATTAGTCTTTTGATACTAGTTTTTTTTTTTATTTATTTAATTATTTATACTGTATTTCTGTTGGTAGCAAATAGCCATAATACGTACTATTCGCTCCTTGTAAAAAATATTTCTGAAGTAAATAAATTTTAGCTTTGCGCAGAGGCGATGTCAATGAGATTTTACCGAGGTGCGATTATTGCTAGTTGAAAAAAAATAAATTATTCATTGAGTTATTTGTAATACTTTTGAATTAAAAAAGTAATTCATTGAATTACTTTAATTATTTTTATAATTCAAAATTAATTCAAATAAATTGAGTTATTTTTGGTAATGCATTATTTTTTAATACAATACATTAATTTTTAATAGAATGCATTATTTTAATGAATCAGTTTGAAAAAATGTTTCAAAATAATTATTTTAATGTATGGTTAAAGAAATTAATTCACATTGTATCTAATTTAATTAATAATTACGTAAAATAATGTAAAATTTTTATTTCTAATCCACACTAAGCACCATTTTACAACTGATCCCTGAGAATCATTAACTTGCAAATATATTTGGAATATAAAAGGTAGTTTAAATGTAATACCCGGACTACTAAAATGTCATAGTTGACCCAGAGATATTATTTTATTTTTTTTTTAAATACATATTTAAAAACTTTAGTTCGCCGTTTAAGTGTGGTAACTGATGATAATTAAGTTACGCTTACAAAATTGAAACGTATGTAAATTATGCAAAACAATTTTAATTTTAGTTGCACCTTAAAGAGGACAATAAATAATGTTTTATGTATTTTAAATTAGCTTATAATAAATTATAGTTATAGTCTACTGGTAATAGCTATTTATACGAATCTATTTATTTATTATGTATATACGTTAATAATGTAAATACTTTTATTATTCAATATAAAGTTAAAATTATTATAAAAGTGAATAATGTACTATAATTTCCATTATCAATCAAAAATAGCAGAATAAGTAAAAAATAATAATTTAATACTGTCCTATTAATTTTTAAGTTCTTTTGTAAAAAAAAATATGTAATACAAATAAAAGAATTAAAATCTATGTATATATATACAAATCATAAGCCAAAAGCCTCTGCAGCTAGTGCTTATAAAATTGGCCATAATTTAAATTATGGTCAAATCAATAATAATAATAATAATTATATTATATTCATTTGAAGAAATAGAAGTTATAGGCTTCTACATATTTATTTCTATCATAATATCATATTTAATCACATTCTAATTCTATTTCTATTTCTATCAATTAAATATTCTACATTAAGCAAATCTGAATTTGAATAAATACACAGTTGATACGTAAGTATATTATAAAAAAATACATAAAAACATATTTAAGTATGTTAGTATAAAAATAATTTGCGTTAAAAACAATTTTTCAATATTTTAAAATAAATCATAAGTACTGACAGCATACCGTCAATTCAAAAAACATATGTTCAAAATTGGTAAGCCCAACATAAATTTAGATTCTGCTTAGAGGAAGATGTATTCACCTATCACCTACTATTTGAATGCGACGTTACAAACTCAACAAAGTTTAAACTTCAATTTATTCATATCAACAAATACATATGTATAGGTTTTCAGGAAATTACTACTGAATAACCGAACGATTGAATTGAATATTTTGAACTCTATGGACCTGTAATTCAAGTTCACTAACAAAACGTAATTTTCATTATTTGACAGCTTTAAAAATTTCATTTTTTTTTTCTTAAAAATAAAAAAAAATGTCATTAAATTAAAATCTATATTTGTTACAAAATTTTAGCTACACCAATTAATAATTTTAATTAATATTAATTTTGAATTAAATATTATCTAGGTTCATAGTTTGTTATACTGTTAGAAAAAATTGTTTTTAAACCATTCTTAAAAAAATTAATATACATTTTGCTATAAATTTAATAAATTCAAGGATAAGTTTTTTTTTACACAGTTCACTAAATAATTTAAATGAACCTAATAACCTGTAAATAATTCTTATTTAAAAGATATTTCTTATAATAGCACAATAAAAACTTGTAAATTTTGAAATACATAATTCTATAATTTTTTTTTTTTTGTTCAATTAAATAAAAATTTTCTACTTAATTTTTATTAATTACTAGACTTTTATTCTATGGCAAAAAAATTAACAAAATATTCACGGTTCAAAAAATGGTGCAACAAATTAAATTTATATTTTATTTAAAAAAAAAAAAAGTAAACCCAAGTTAAATTTCAATAAAATCCTTCAAAATATTAGCAAAATTTTAGATTTAATCAAGGTTTTTCATCGTTAATTTGAAAATTAAAAAAAAAAAGAAGGTAAAAAATATGATCGTAAAACGAGTTACTTTTTATTATAATTTAATATTTGATCATTTTGTTATTTTAGTTATACTAGATTAGGTTCGATTTTATTTATGGGGTTAGTCAATTTCGGTGGGATTTTGAGGTTAAGTTTGCATTTTCCTGTTTAATCAGCTGTTGTGGCTAATTTAACTTATTGTATATAGATGAAACCTGAGACAGCCAAAGCTGAGGAAAATGTTTTGAACAGTATGAAGCTTGGATTCTAAATACATAACAGGGGAAGATACATTAGGTTTAACATCGTACATCTAGTGCTCTTTTTTTGTAGTTTTTGTCCATTGGTAAAATGAAATTCTGAATACTAAAATATTATTTGGAATACTACATTAGAATACTGATAGTCCGATTTGAATATCCGAAGGATTTTTTAAAATAAAAAAACAATACAATTAGTCTTCTATTAGAAATCTTTTATTTTATCTTTGACTATCTATAGTCGACAATATTTATATTAAAACATTTCGAAGCTGTCAAGGACCAATTCTTTTTCTTTTTTAAAATCAGCCAAAGCCTAGAAGATTACAAAATTACAATCTTTACAAGTTACGTACCGCTTGGCTAGCATGATAAAGATAAAGTTAACCTATGAGAGAGATTTGTAGGAACTTACAGTAGTGATGATTGTATGTTGAATGAGGTAATATAAGTAATATAATTCCACACTGTTACTATTCAAATCTTTGACGTCATGCTTATCTTGATTAGTTATGGAATGAACATTATATAGAAAATCCTTCCAGAATAATCTCTCTAACCACTTGTAATCTATTGCTTTGAAAAGTTTTCAGGTGGTTTGCAGGTAAAAAAGCCTTGGCCTATACTGAACTAAAAGAGCTAAAGCTTAATTTACTGCTATAGAAAACACACGGCATTAGCCTATTTGATAGATATTATTACAGGCCATTGCCTCTTTGTCAAAATACCAGAACGCTTGGACACCCATCAAATAACTTCAGTAAAACTTGTAAAGATAACAAAGAAGTATTAAGCTGTTCAACACCTTCTCTACACCTGATCCGGTCTTTATAACAAAAAAATCTTTTTACAAAGTGATTCGGGCAATTAATTTTTGCTACTTTCTGGTTAACCCAATGAGTTTATACCAGTTACCTTCTGTCTGGCCTCACTGAGTCATCTTACAGGTGCTAAAATCCAAAGCCTTTGTACTGTCAGATTTATGCTTAGACCAAGCATATCAGACGTCTATTACTAGACGAAGGCTTGCTTCATTTAACTGTGCAATAATTCATCATCCAGTAGGGTTAGTAAAACACCGCCACCATTGATTAGAAAAAACTAAAAATAAACCAGATACATGCTGTTAGTAGAAGGGTAAAAGCCATAAGTTAATACTTATGTTAACAGCTATACATTTATTAATAATACTTCCAAAACTTCGGCCGAAAAGTATCAAAGCTAAAAAAAACAACAGTTGTTAGTAAGTCACATGTACGTAAATTAAAACGTAATCGTTTTTTAACAGTTAAAACATTTAGTTGTCAATCAAAAGAACTAGAGTTAGAATTTACTTGACGGAGCATTCTAGTGATGGGCCCGAATCTACCATATTTACTAGGGTCGAAGGGAATGTGGAACAACTCAACGATTCTGAGACTATTTCGATTGGATCTGTAAACCGAATAATTTGAAATGTTTGTCTTACTGGAAAGAATCTGGTGAATAAAAGAGATATCTGCAATAACCAGACGATCAAACAACGACTGTAAGTCTATGAGTTTAAAACGGTGGGAATAAGGTGGAAGTTGCAATGGATCATTCCACGAAAAGCGAAACGTAGAAACTTTCGTTGAACTGATTCAATTCGATTAATGTCAGTCAAGTAATGTAGAGACCTCACTTGATTGGCATATTCAAGGATAGGTCTTACATATATAACATAAAGATGTTTCGTGAGGTAGGGATCAGAAAATTCTTTAGACCATTGTTTAATGAAACCTAAAAAAGAATTTGCTTTGCTCACTATTTTATCATAATGTAGCTTAAGGTTCAGTTTAGGGTCAAATGTTAACCCGAGGTCAACAATTGAATTCGGTCTTGGAAGTAAACAGCCATTTTTTTGTAAAACCATCGCTTTACAGAAAGCTCAAACTGGTTAAGCGAATATGTTTAGGTGTGCCGAAGAATTTGCTGCTTAGAATATATCACAAGCCCACATACAAATTTCCGTATTCTGTTTTAGTCATTATTTACATATTAATCATTCAAAAAAAAAACAAATATAGAGTTGTATTAAGACTAATATTTCAATTTAGTTTCAAAAAATTCGAAATCAGCTCATAATAAATTATTTTTGTAATCTTTAAAAAAAACCTCATAGAACACATATTAAGTTAAGACATTAAACTTTTGTCTAGATAATTATTTTTTTATTAACTATTCTTGATCCTCTTCAATCCAGTTATTTTATTCACAAGGGAATGTTTAATGCGTAAATTTTAACAGATTTTAGTTGGTTTAAAGTGGTCCACTTCGTTACCGCTAGTTTAATTTTTTTCTTCTAACTCTTGTACTTGCAAATTTTAATTCAAATTATTTAATTATTAGTACCAGTTACCAGCATCCGCTATGTATTTGTAACAACAAGGACTTGATCTGAAGTATACATTAATTCTAAGTTAGTTAAACAAATTAGAGAGTATATTTTTTCTCTTTTATATTTTTTATCAAACCACCACACCACCTAAAACGAAACTCACATCAGCCACAACAAACAAAAGCATAAACCACATAATTTTTGTATATACATATATATATGTATATACATACACAAATGTCTCTATTTACCCCGAAAAATTCAAAATCAATATAAAATTCTATATACTCGTTGAAAAATCCCATTTAACCTACTTAAGCATGGTATCATAGAATTACGCATCTCTATATCAAATTATAATTACGCTCTATCAAACGATTAAAAGCGTAGTAATTCCATAAAAAGTCTTTTCACAAATTCAAGATTCACCTAATTAGATTACTAAACTTAAAAACTATTTTAAAATTTCAGTAAAAACCTAATATCTAATAATCATTCTGATAATTGACCGCAAATATTACTCAAATTAAACACGATTTGATTTTTTTGTTATTATTATTTTTTTTTTTACTTTTCTTTTCAAATGCGCAATTTAAGCTTTTAGCAATGAAGCAAAGCAAAACAAAACAAAAATAATAAACAATTTTTTTTTTAATTTCTTTCAAAATATTTGAACACACATTCCGAAACGTCAATATGTGTTACAAACTAAAAAAAAAAAGTAGAAAAAATTCGTATCAGAAACGACAAAAAAAGCTTCTTCAAGGTCTTCAAAAATTAATATTTTATCTATAATCGTAGATTCATTCATTTAAATTTTAGACTTTGGTTCATTTCATATTAATTCATTTAATTTCTCAATTAAAAATTATTTTATGTCAAAGTTTGTGATTTGAATAAGTTCAAATAAGATGACATTTTGTTGAATTAATGAAAATTGATAATAGAACAGAGGTCTGCTCTGAAAAAATAGCTGATAGCTTAATCCATACGATTCAGAATAAACACATTAGTTATCAAGTTAAAATTGTAACAATTAAATTGAAATTAGAAATCTAAATGAGGTAGGCTGTAGAGTGTAAGAATGGCTGCAAGAAATCGGAACACTTAGCATAAAGAGACCCATTGTGATACAACAGAATCAAAAAAAATTCCAAGCAAGGACGCTACCATAGTAGAAACTAATTTTAGCTTTTTCAACAAAGCGATGAAGGCTATTAAGTTTTGGTACTCTTTGGATAAGACCAGAGATGTTATACAAGTTACCAACATCAAAGTGAAAGTAGAACTTAAGGTAGTAATTGGTCATATAAATGTAAGTGGTACGAGTCTTTCAGTGACATTACATTTAAGTTATAGTAATAAGTTCCTATGTACCTTAATTGTTGTATTGTAATAAAAAATTTAGCCGAAGTCCAACTCTAGTAAATATGTTATAAAAACAAAATGTCCAATACAAATAAATTCGGACTATGAAAATTTATTCCGAAGTTTCGATTATGAAAATTTATCCAATGGATCTATGTCTAATGGATGGTATAGTATTGAAAAAATTTGATGATTTACACTGGATTTTCCAATAATAGTTGCAGTTGAAAAAATTGTAATCAATTTTCAAATTGAAAGTATTCGCTTCATGAGGGATCATAACATAACCCAGAAAAAAAATCAAAATAACAATAAGACATATTAATTTGATTATGTGACATGGAGTACTCTTCTGATGGAGTTCTTTGCAAATTTACCATTCAGCATAGCAGCGATAGATCTTCCAATTGCACAAAAATAAAAATTGCTATACATTAAAAAATTTCATTTGAATGTGAAGTCCACGAACTAAGGAACTTTATAAATGCAATTTTTGATTTGTTTCGAATTGGATTTCATATAACTAGCATGTGTAATGTGCTGTAATTTGAAGAAAAAACCAATAATTACGTTTTCGAAGTCAATTTTGTGCTCATTCCATTATTAGTCATCCTTTTTTAAGTGGAAAATTTAAAGATTTTATTTTTTTTAAAAGAGCATCGTGATAAAATTTTAAACTACTTTAAAATGAGTCAAACAGTTTTCAACAAATTATTGACTATCGCTGGACCTAGAATTAACTATCAGAATACTGCATTGTGCTAATTAACAGTTTCGTATCAAATATTTTTTTTGAGCTGCGAAATATTTTTTCTGAGAAAAGTTGATCATGCGCGGTTAGCCTAAGAAATGTGAAATTTGACTTTTTAAAACTGAGTTACTTAAATAACGGTAACTAGCTTTGTGTAGGCAATACTTTTCATGAAAACCTAGACGTCTGTGTTTAACAGCTTTAACAAGCATGAAAAGATATATATAAAAATACTTTTGTTTTATATTTTATTTTTTAAATAATTTTGGTAATTTCTGGACATTTGAAAAAAAAAACTATTGACTTTGGATTTCAGGAGGTTAATTTTTGTACTTTGAGTTTCTGGAATTATTTTATTTAAAATAGATTTTTAAAATTTATCGAACATTTCAGTTTAAGTTAAATATTTTTTAAGTTTTGCCTAAAGTCAGAAGTAAAAGAAGAGAAAAGATATGCTTTTTTATTTTGAATAAATCAATACAATATACATGTTACGACAGATGGTCGGAACATTCGAATAATAGGAAAGGATGTTTGTTTTATATTTACTCAAATGTATTAATTAGTGTGTATTATTTTATTGGTCATCAGAAGAAAAACCCTTACCTACAAATAAAAACAAAAATTAATATTTTCACTACCTTACAATATTAGTTAGCAAAATTAAAATATTTACCAAGCAAAAAATTATACCATAAGTTAAATATTTTTTTGCACAAATTTTTTAACACTTTAGTCAGACAAGGGGGTTAGTTTTTTTGCGCATTTTGTTTATGGTTTTTGTTTGTTGTTTTTGTTTCTATTTTTGTTTTTGTTTTATTTTTTGTTTTATTTTTTTTTTTCATTTTTGGTTTTTAATTTTTTTAAGTTGATTAATAACTATTAAATAATTTTTTTAAATACGTTTTAAGTAAAAAAAAGTCATAGAATTAAAAAAAAAAAACAGAACCAAAAACAAAAATTACCGGAACCTCTAATTAAAGCTAGTCAAAAACTTAAAATTCTTATTAGTAATTTTTGTTTTTGTTCTCTTATCTTTGTTTTGGTGAATACGGATATATACAGGTAACTAATAAATTAAATATAAAGGTAAAATATAAATATAAAAGTATATCTTATAAGCTTAAATATTTCTTAAAATCGTGCATTTGTATATATATATATATGGCAACTTCTAAATCATAGTTATAATATAAATATGCGACAGTATAATTTTAGGTTAAGAAAGTTATTTGTGAATATGGTAAAGGTGATTGATAAAAAATAAACTAGCAAAAATTGCGCGATTTTCATTTCAATCTCACTCGATTCTCTAACAGTGAATTTTTTTTGTTTTTGTTATTGTGTAGGTTGATGTTGATGGATAGTTTTTGTTTTTGTTTTATAATTTAATTTTTTTTTTTTATTTGTTTTATTTTATTAAATAAAAAGTAGTTTTTTTCTTTTAGATTTTACATATTTTACATGTATTTCATTTAAAATTATGATTTACATTTTACGCAGTTTTGAAATGCCAACAGACTAAATCGAAAACGAAAAAAAAAAAAAAAAAAATAAACAACTGAAACGGTTAAGTGCGCGGTTCGTCGCGATCACCATCAAAAAATAGAAAAGTAAAATTTTTAATAGATGATTTTTTGTTTTTATTAAATAAATTGTTGTAAAAAATATTATTTAAGAAACTGGGGCAATAATGGCACACTAATAGGGTATAAAAAATTATTATTGAATAAATTTAAAAACAAAAAAAAAATGTATGGAATCAGAAAGTTTAAAATAATTGTAATATTAAATGGATGTAGATCAGACATACGAGTATACAAGTGGATGATATTTTCAATGAACAGCTGTCGTATTTTACGAATATGTTTTGAATTTTTATTGTACTTAATATGTTAAAATAAAATAGATGAATATAAATGGAATAAGTAGGTATATACAATTATTAACACTTTGCCTCTTGGAAAATAGAAAATTTATTAACGTTTAGTATTCTGGAAAATTTATAAGGAAAAAAACTGCTTCAAATTCAAAATTAATTACTTTAGGTTTTGGGGGCAAAAAAGAAAATTCAGTAACCTCGAGATCATATGAACATTAATTTATCGTTTTTCTTTATGAAAACGAAATGTTTAGCCTATATCGTAGTTATATGAACTTTAATGCAGTGTCAAATTTAATGGTTAAAGCAAGCACATTAGAGGTAGATACCAATTTTTGCTACATATTTATGCAATATCTATTATCATTGAATGGGGTTAGTAGAATCCGGCACCGATGGAAAATAAAATAAAAAAACATTATGTAAGTATAGAGTCTTTTTATCATACTGTTACTAGAATAGGTAAAGCATACCGTTAGTAAATTACAAAAATTAAATATAATAAAAAATAGAAAAATTTAGTTAATTAGTTTTAAGTACGCAGTTTTCGTTATAAGACTTTAAACTCTGCCCTGTATTATTATTTTTAGGGTTTTATTTTATAAATCTGACAGTAAATATAACAGTAAATTTATGTATACCAATATTCATAGTTTTTTTGTATTAAACTAAATTTCTTTGATAAATTGTTAAGCTTAAAATATTTAAATGACAAGGATAAATACCAAATAAGATCAAAAGCTAGAAGCACTAATTGATGGACATAATATTGCAAAATTTATCAAGGCTTAATAAGCAATTTTCTAAGGTGTAGTGTAGTCTCAAACAAAACTGAAAACAATATATGCCTAAAAGAGCTTTCGATTAAAATTCCCATTTAATACCCAACAATAATTTAAATTTTTTTTTTTGCAAAAAATATTAAAAGTTGAGTTGTTTGGTATTCATTACAAACCCTTCTATTATTGTCTATAAAAAAAAACAAAAAAATAAAAAAGAGATAAAGGCAGACTCTGTATTTCAAAAAATGGTGAATAAAAAAAGTGTGAGTCATCTCAATTTTAATAAAAGACATACCGGTCTATAAATATAAACTGAATTACATTTTTCTAACCAAAATGTTGATAAACACACCATTATTGAAACTAATATTAAAAAAACCTGATAATCAATGTATTTACAATAACAATATTTTTATAAATTCTTGTTACTTTTGACACGTGTAATATAAATTTATTTTAATACCTAGGTAAAACAATATATAATTATCATAACATAAATTTATTTCATAATAATTAGGTAAGCAAAAAAAAAAAATAAAAATATTATTACACAGATAATTAGATTTAAAATATTTAACCTTTAGTTACATAATCTACCAAATACCAATAGTAATATTATAGTAAAAAAGATATTTTCATAAAGTATCACATTTTTACACAGTATAAATTTTCTAATTAATAACTGATGCAGAAAAAGAATTACAATTAAGCTATTTATTTATGACCACTATGGGATAGACTATATTTTCAAAATTAATTTTTTTTTTTTAATAGAAAAATATGGCTTCTAATTTATAGATTTTTTAAAAAATAGTATAGGATTTCAATTTATTTATTTACTTGATAGCACTTTACTAAACTATTATAATTTCACTATGCTCTATACTTTGATTGAATAACCAAATATCTTATCAAATATCTAACAAATATCTAATGATCAATATTTCCTTTTAATAAATTACATCATCATCATCATTGTCCTGTAACTCCATTCGTGGGGCACATGGCGGAAAAATAAATTGACCAATTTAAATGTATACGTATATTATTTTATAGAGATTAAAATCAATGTCAGCATTTAAGTTTGCGCAATTCAGTCGAACAGTCCATATTTAGTTGGTCCCATATTTAATTGTGTGTTAAAACAAAAATGATAAAATTTTGGAATATAAGCTTCTATATACTTACAGTCTTAACAGGTATATGTAAATATTATCTATTAGAGAAAATTAAATTATAATGTAAGTTTACAACATTGGAGTGAGGCGCACTTATACTTATAATAATTGACGTCTTCCATATCAGTTCATTTCACTACTAATCTCATTTTCAATTACCAAATTTAGGGACCAAGAAATGTTATCAATATTTTTAATATCGTTCCATTATGATGTTGCAAAAAAAAATCGTTCCAATGTGCTTTGATCAAATAACCATTTGCACACATTTTTGCACCCTACCTCTTTTTGATGGATAGATACATTGTAAATGATCTGTTTTCCGTCAAAATAAAAAATTTTTTTTTGGTTTTTGAAATTTTCCAAAAAAATAATGTAAGTATGAAAGTACTAAATAAGTACGAAATTCTATAGTTTAAATAACTATAAGTATATATAAATAAAATTAATAAGAAAATGAATAGTTTTAGGTTAATTTTGAAATGTTTAAAAAAAAAACCGATTTTTGTAATTTTTTTTTTTTTGGTTTATAAAATCTGAATATAAATACAAAAAAAGAAGTACTCGTAAAATGATTAAACAGTATAGATTTATATATACGTCAATCTGTTGCAATTTAAAATACATACATTAGAGTAGTATAATTGATTCATAGTCAAATTAAATTATTCTTTGATCCTGTCTTTTTGTTACAAGCTGCACATTTAGAAATAAATAAAAATATTCTGTTATCTCTTTTGTAGATATCATCACCGCTTAAGCTTGCTCTTTACGGTATCTACTGCATATTTTCAATATAATTTAATTTAACAACATCACTAAACATAGAGTAGTTTCTCTTTTGGTACAAAGTAGCCCATAAATAAAGTAAGAAATACGTTCGTATTATTCGTTTAAATAGCTCTATGTTAATTCGAGTAAATTTCAAATTTTGCATAATCAAAAGATAATAAATTACCGTTCAAAATAAATTTTTTTTCAAAAATGAATTATTCTGAGTTATCATTTTATTGAACAATTTTTACTCGCATTATAACGAAAATTTGATGGAAAATTTTTGAATCACATCATAATAAAAAAAATTACAGTTTTTCTAAAACCCAATTTTTCCTGTCTATGCATCCATCTTCAATAAATAAATAATTAAATAAATAATAAGATAGACAGAAGAATAATACAGATTAGAATAAATTTATTTAAAGTGAATTACAAATAGTATTGCCAAATTCATAATACTCTCGTTGATAAATCAAATTTTTTCATAATGAATAGTTATAAAAATTATGTAATAAATTTAAGATATATTAAATACATCATATTTATTTAATGTTTTCTAATACATATTATATTATTATGTATGTAACTATACATTATAATTATATCTATTATGTTACTGTTAAAGTTCGAAAGTCTTATAAAATATAGTATTTGTACAAGAGTTTATTTTAAAATTAGTTTAAATATGTTCAGTTTTTTGTTATTAGAGACTATTACTACGTATACATGATAGCTTGAGTACTTGACTTGAATTCTTTTTGAAATTTCTAGCTGTGTATTTGAACGTTTTGGTAAACAAAACAAGTAAAATTTTTTATTACTCTTTTAAACCATCTATTTTTTAAATTCACTCTAAAAATTAACAACACTTCGCAAATTTTCAACATTACATGTCAACTCAAGCTCTCAAGCTGCGTATTCGATTGAAATTTTCAAATCAAGTAGGTAATTTTTTGTGATTTTTGACTTGAGTGAAGGTGATTTCAAGTAATTGTACGCTATGATGTTGAACCGTACTAGAAGCTTACTTGAAGCTATCATGTATAACGGGATATATGAAAGTCTACTTTTCATCTTTAAAAACCTAATCGGTAGCAGTGTAGACAAAAATTTAGTAAGTGTTTTTTTTTCTTTATTTATTTGTTTCTAGAATTCTAAATTTACCGTAATTAATATATTCATACAATTTTTTAAATTACATAAATTTTGAAAAACAATTTTTTTTTTTATTTCCAGCCTGAGCCGTAGCTGTCTGGCAATAAATCCAATGGAAGATAAAATTCGCCTCTTTTGCTAGAAAATTTAAATAGCATAGGAAGATATAATCACGAATGACATGATATTATAAATTTTGTTTGAAATAGAAATTAATCATATAAATTTCTGTATATAAGTCTTAAGTCCGTAATCTTCTTAACAATAACAATTGACACATATTGATTAGGATTTTGTAACTCATGCTCAACTCAAATTTTTAGCAAGCTCACAATTGAATTAAATATCACAAGCTGAAATATGATCTAGTTCATATGTTAAGTTAGATCGTCGATTGAGCTTATAGTGTTTAGCTGAACTGTGACCTAGATCAAAATTTGAATTGAGATTTTAGTTGCGTTGAAATTTGAGCTTTTGACAACCCTGATATTAATAGATAGATATGATATTGATATTGTTTAATGTTATTGTTATTGATGGATTGGTTATTGTTGATTTTTGTTTTCAAAATGAAGAATAACTTATATCCTGAATACCTGTGCAATAGATTGGTGTATAATGGGGACATTCATCCATATAATCTAAGAATTATATTTAATTTTAAACTTAATTACTTTCGAAATGAAAAAACTAAGAATATGTTACTATATAAAGGATTGAATTTGTATAATAATTTACCAAATGATTTAAAATTTGAAAACAATTTGAATATCTTTAAAAAAATGTTATTAATTATATTAAAAATAAGCAAAAAAAAAAAACAATATAAAATTTTATAAATTAGTTGTTAAGAATAGTAAAATTATACTAAATAAAGAAACAATTATAATAATATAAAACATTTATAATTTCGGACTTCAACAGTAACAAATACAAAATTTTAATCTTCACAATAAAAAAAAAAATCATTTAACACTACACAAGTGATTGCATTTAGTTTGCGCAATACCAATATTATTAAATTGCAATTTCGTGATTTTATTCTTGTTTTTTAACAATTAGTTTTTTTTTCTTTTATTTTGATTGGAATTCTTTTCTTCTTTTTATTTAATTTAATTTAATATAATTGCGCAATATAAACTGAAATTCATTAACTACATACGAGTAAGTAAATTAAAGCAGTAAAGTAAAATAAAGTAGTAGATTAAAATTTTAGTAAAATTTATTTCAATTTTAATAGATTTAACCAGGTACTAAGTGAGTCATTCGCAAGCAAATTTTGTTACCTCAGATTTTTAATGTTGCAGTATTTATGTCTGCTTTTTTTTTTAAGTTGTTTCATAATTAATAAAAAAATTAATTACATATACGTATTACGTAAATATATCTTAATTTATTTTTCTTTAATTTCTGTTAAAGCTACAAATTTGTACCAAGCTTTCAAATCATTCAAACAATATTTTTTAAATCCACTTTTTATTTTTATTTGAATTAAATTTTTTCTAACAAGGACCTCTCCAAATTAAAAAACAAATTTGAATCAAAAATTTAGTATAAAATTCTTTATTTTAATAGCTTTGACAAAAACTTGTTTTTATTATGAATATTAATTGTGAGTACTTGTTCTTTCAAATTAATTTTATTATTCAATCAATTTCAACAATTATCATTCTTTAATAATAGAAACATACACGCTTCAGTTGTATCAACTAATTTGAATACTGTATAGCTCTCATTTAATTCTCAAAATTTGCATACAAAAAAATATATTTAAAAATAAGTACTCTCGTACTCGGATTTATTTTTTTTAATTAAAAAAAAAAATTTAGGTATATATAGAATATTATATTAAAAACATAAAATAAAAAAAATCAATTTTTATGATTTTCAATCAATTTAAAATGAAAAACAAAAAGTTTTTTTTTTACTATAAAAGAAAAATTTATAATTGGTGTCGCGTTTCCTTTTTAACTAAAAAAATAACAAAAAAATAAAAAATGAACTGCAAAAACAAAATTAATTCAATTGCACATAATTCATACATAACTAACTATAATATTATAATATAGAGGGTCGATAAAAAGACTTTCGACCTTAATTTAAACTTCGTGTCAAATAAATTATACAACATCTAAAACTAAAGATGGAATTAGCAAATGAAAGCGAAACTAAAAATATTATAAAAAATAATGCAAGAATAAAAAAAACACAAAAAAAAAAAAAAAAATTAAAATTGCATGCCCTCAGAGCAGTTTTTAGTTGAATTTTTTTTCTACGTGTTATGCGAGGAATAAAAATAATAAAAAAAAAATTATGATTGCACTTTGGTTTTTCTTTAACATTATTTTTTTTATTTCGTAGTAACTAAATCTAATTTTAATCATATTGCTAAAGGAATATTATGAACTAATGAAATTTGTTTTTTTCTTTTTATTTTTTTTTTTTTCAAAATTGCATCAACTTTATTTTTTTTTCCTCTTTTTAGAAAATAATAATATAGCTGACAAAAGTTATTTGAAATAAAAAATTAATTTAAGAAAAGAAAAATTATTGCATAGAAAATGAAAAACCCAAAAGCGATTTTTTCCTGTTCAAAAAAATTAAATCAAGTCCTTATAATACCAATCATAATGATATAATTTTATTGAATTTTACTTTTTTGGAAAAGCTTTTAAAGTTTTTCTTAACTATTTGTGATTGCTATTAAACAAAAGAATTATGAGATAAATAGAGATTGTATAGATAAATTAAATTATCACTCAAACTCGCATTATATATGTTGTTATTTTTTTGCGGTATGGATTTCTATGTGTTTGGACTTGGATTTCCAATCTTTTGCCTGTATAAAAGTACAGGCCTATGTATAGGCTGGGCGAATGCTAATATTGCGGTTATGTCAATATTGTTATTTATTTTGTATAAATTAATTCGACGTAACAATAAAAATGTTGTTTCAATGGATACTTGGCTTCATTAATTTACTTCATTTACATCATTGTATTCAGAGTATTAAAAATATTGTATTTAGAGTTTACATCAGAGTATTAAAAAAGAGTTAAGGGAAACAAAACAGTGTAATGTTTCAATGCTAACTTTGAAAATCTGTTTTGACGTTTGAAAATTGTCAGTTTGTGGAAAAAAAACTGAAAACAAAATTTTTATAATTTTTTGTTTGCTTGGTTTAATGAGTGAACTAGACCAGGTTCTTTTCCCTTTTATAGTTCTCTTTAATATTTTATAAGCAAAATCTGTAAGGTACTACCTGGTAGATTGAAATAAATAAATAATTTTCTTACAAAATAAAATGAAAAATGTAAAAATGTACACCAAAAATTTTGTGTTATAAATTACTTTCTTGAAGAGTATAATTGCATAATTCAACCCAAGTGTTATACATTATAAATTTTATTCTATAAAAGATACTTGTTTTATCCCAAATAGATTTTTAATAATGTAGGTTATGTGTAATTTTTAATTTGATATGATATAGGACCTAACACAGACCCTTGAGTAACACCAATAATTATCGAAACTTGATTGCTTAGTACTCCATTTATTCTTGTAATAGTTTTCTTATCTTAAAAATAGGAAAAATGTTACAAGAATAAATGGAGTACTAAGCAATCAAGTTCCAATAAATATTGGTTTTCCTCAATGGTCTGTGTTAGGTCCTACATTATATTTACTATATATTTATAATATACAATTAACGAATTTAGTAGCTGAATATTAAGATAATTGCTGACGATACTCTACTTATACACAGTGCCAAAAATTGCACCAAAAATTGAAAGAGTAATAAATGCAGATATGAGAAAATACAACAATTGGCTCAAAGATAATAATATAACTATAAAGGCTGAAAAAACCAAATACATAGTGTATAAAATAAGAAATAAAGTCGATATAAATCCAAAATTGTTAGTAAATAATACCGAAATTGAAAGAGTTGATGAAAAGTTGAAATGAGATGAACAAAAGAAAGGTGCTATCAAGAAAAGTGGAATCATACTGAGTAGACAAACCGCTGATAGTCTATATTATTCTTATATTATTTCACATATTAGATATAATATATATGTTATTGGTCTGGTTGTTCCTCTTGGCTAAAAAATAAAATTGGTATCATAATTAACAAGGCTATAAAAACCTTGCATAAATTTAATTGGCTTACTCCTACAAATGAAATTGTTAAGAGAACGGGTTACCTGAAGCTATCAGGAATTATTGTTTTGGGAAAAACTAAACTAATTTACAAACTAGAAAAGCGAATCTACAAAAAAAATAATCATATTACTAAAAGGAGTAATGTACACAATTAGAATACACGAAAGTTAAATAATCTCAACTATGATGCCAAGAACAGAATTGTCACGCAACAGTTGACTTTTGTCAGCTATAAAGATACATAATAAATTGCCACTGGAGATAAAAAAAAGTTTAAATTTAGATCTTTTTATAAAAAAGTTAAAGTATTTATTAAAAAATAATTCTACAGAAATGGACAGATTAATTATTAAAGAGTGAATTATCGTTTATGTTGTGATATAATAATAATTGTATATCTATATATGTATATATATGCAATCTTTAGATTGAAAGTAATTTACTTTTATTTTTAAATATGGATTTTTCTATGGAAAACTAACATTTTGTCTATATCACAGTTAAAGAAAATTAAATTTTTTTAGAGTAGTAAAATATAAAAAAACAAATTTATGTACTTGTATGTGTGAATTTAATAAAATATTAAATATTTTTTAATTTGTATATAATTTTGTCAATAAAAATAATGAATATTAAAAAAAAAAATATATATATATATATATATATATATATATATATATATATATATATATATATTTCAATAAATAAAACATCCTCTGTATATCCTCTGTTAACGCAAAAATAATAATAATAAAATGCAAGCTAAACAATGACTGCTCTCTTTTGGTAAAGACAACACTTTTGACGTTTTGTGATGTCAAAAATTCTGACTTGGTTAAAGCAAATAAAATCAAAAAGCAAAAATATTAAACTTTTTAAAAAATTCAAAATAGCTGTTGCCATTTGAATCTGTCCTTAAACTTTAAGATCAAAACTGACATTGACTGAAAGATTCTTGGAATGTGAGTAAATCAAAATGTGCTCTGGAATTATTCGATTATATTGTGTTACAATGCTTTGGAATTATCACATTTTTAATATTGGAAAGACCACCACTAAATATTTGGATATCCATATATCATTCACCGAATCGTTCAAATTGTTTTTACCAAATCGCTGTAAAACATACTTCTCATATCTGTTTACTCAGTATATATTAAGCTTACATGTGATTCAAGATGTAGTACAATTTACATCTATAGGCGGGTACTTCAAAATGTGCTAAACAGTATATCTCATAAATGATCAAAATATTACATGAATATTCTACATTAATACACAATACTAAGAACTTATAGTTTATTACTACTAACTTAGAGTTTATAGATATCTTTTAGAAGTTGGTATATACTTCGAAGAATTAAAATCACTACTTCCACCTATTAAGAAGTTTCATCGCAGAACAAGAGAGGTGTCAAATGCCCATACATCGTACACCCTAGAAATCCATATACCATAAATATACCAAGGTGATTAAAGACTGATTATAGGAATTCGTTAACAGTTAGAAGGTCCAAATTTCATTCTATAAACGTATAAAAATTTACAAAAAATGGATTGAATAACGTATCAAATGATATTAGGAAATTATACTTGATTTGAGCTAGCTCTATAGATAAATTTTGTTATATAATCAGTCTTTTATTAAAGATTAATAGTTACCGTGCTTATTGACGGAGATGTTTTATTGAGAAGCTCATATTTATTGTAATTGTCAAACAATATTTTCAAATCTAAAATTGTGTTAATATACTAGGATTAGGTTGTTATTTAATAATCAAAATAACAGTTACTATGACACTTTCAGCTCTGTTGCAATTAGATGTATTTGTAAATATTTGTGAAAACGTGAATAATTTTATGTGTGCCATAAAAAAATCCAAACCCAAAAGAAATATTTTATTACATTTTTCTATTTGCCAAAAATTATCTCTCTCTTACTGATTCACGGTAAGATCCCTCCCGCAAAATTCATTTGTTTATAAACAGGTATGAAACGTATGCTGATTGCTGACCCTTGATGCAAGAATCAAATTCTAAACACAGGCATAAATTATAGTTATTTTATGACTCAAAATGACTCAAGATATTTAATTTTGAAATTTTTGATTGACTCTGTTATATTTTTGATCTTTCAGAGTACAATTGGGAATTTTTATAAAAATAAAAAACAGGAATTGACATTTTTAAGAACAAGTTAACAAAAAAAAAACTAATTTTTCTTTTTCTGTAACTAAAACATTTTCAGTGATTTTGACAAATTTCACAGGTATTTTTACTTGTTATTGTAGACTGTAGAGTAACGATAACAGTTCCTATCTGTTACTGAAATATTACAATTTATTGCATTGCTAATTCCTGAGCAATTCTAATTTTAATAGGAGACATATTTTTTATAAAAATCTTTGCTAAAGCACATTACTTCCAAAATATTCATAACTTAGTAGGTCTGAAGAGCGTCAGAAGAGAATTTTATTTAAATATGTATATAGTCACCTATGTGAAAATGATAGAAAACCCAACATAGAAGTATTAAAATACTAAATAGAAACCAATAATTACCAAGAAAAGTAAGGGTAAAAAAAAATATTGTTTAATAACGAAGTTAATGAAAAAAGTTAACAATAAAATAAACAAAATTTTATTTCACGCTGCATACGCTTAAAAATCAAAAACGTTCCATAAACTTATTTATTAACTCGTATAATAATTTTAATTAAAACTGTCGATTTTTACTTAATTGCAGTTATTACTACTTTTGCAGAATTCAACCTTCTTTAAAAAAAAAAGCCATCATAACAGACGAAAAGTAACACAACAACAACCAAATAATAATAAACTAGCCATCGAGCATTGAGTTGTTGATGATACGATTTGGTTAATTAAATAAATAGGGCAACACTGAAATTATCTTTATTTTAATGTTAAAATTACAAAATAATCTAGCTATATTAAATTTTAATAATTTTATAATACTTATAAAAAAAAAACTGAAAAAATATAAAAAATTTACTTTATTATACTTTATTAAAAAGTAAACGTAATAAATAATAGTTAGTATAAATTTAATTTTCAAGGGATTATGAAATTTACTTCAAAATCTACTGACTTTTATTTACCAATATTCTTTTAAATAATAAGATATATGTTAAAAATTATTGTAATTATTTCAACGAGTTCAAAAATCTTAATTTTGTTTTTTTTATTGGAAATAATTATTTAATTTTTGGGGAAGACATTATAATTATTAATGGTAACAACCAACCACCAATATTATCTATATTTGTTAAATAAAAAAACGTAAAATAATTTCAATGACAGCACATGGCAGGTGCTCTCGAAATATGAGTAAAGCAGGAAATAAATAAATTTTGTATTTTTGTTATAGATTTTGACGATGATGATGACTGACTGACTATACAAGGTTATCAATTTTGATATTTTAATATTATAAACAAAATTTTAACATCATCATTATCATTGGGTTTCTATGGATAATAGAATTATATTGTATTTTATTGTTATAATTAAATCGAATAATGATTTTTTACTAGAAATGCAATAACATATTTTTTTTTTGTTAAGTATAAATAAATTTATTTCGTAGGATTTCGGTTAAAGAGTCAAATATGTGGCGATAAAAGTGATTTGAATCAATATGAAAATGTTAAATTGTTAATTATCTATAATAAACCGGATAATAATGGTAAGTAAAAAGATAGTTTAATATTGTTAGTAAAATATTTAGTTCATAAATGAATAATTTAAATTAAAGCATGATTTCGTATCCAATACTACTGGAGCTCATCAATAGGTGTATTGTGTCGTGCCAGATTGTCAACTTTCTTTTATTCCGTCATTTTTCAATTACGGTTCTTTTAAATTATTATTTTTAAGTGCTTTTGTACAGTAAATAATGGTTGTGTTATCTGACTTAGAATCAAAAGAGCCCGAGATCGTATCCAAGTCCATAAATGTTCAATTGATTTATTTTGTTTCATTATTTATAATGAAAATTTAATAATTGTACAATAGAAAGTTTTAAGGTGACGTTTATTGCATACTTTACTTCTTTTACTTCCTTCGAATATTTTGATAACTTTTAAATGATTGAAACTATGTTTATGATAGTTATTTCAAATATAAAATAAATTTGCAGTAATCAACAGCAGTAACCATTTTCATTTGAACACATTCATTTATATATTTTTTAATACTTTTACAGTTGGTTAACTCCTAGTTTTGAATTTCGATTGATCTTATAACTTTAATGGACATATTAAAAAAACCATATATAATGTTACAAAAAGAAAGAATTATTTGTGTAGCCCAACACTACAATACCTATTACTCAGTTTGACAGTTTCAGCAATGTTGGATGGAGGAAACACTCAGTTTTAATATTGTTGATATATCAAAAATTCAAAAGCTAAAACTAAAAAAATAAAATAAAACAACCAATAGTTCAATAAAAAGTAAAGCATCGAAATTAAACTGAAAAATAAACGAATACAAACCAAAATAACTAACGGTGTCAATAGAAAGTTATAACTTTGAAGTAATCGGCTGTTTTATCTATATCTTTGAACCATCGATAACGTAACAATAAATTATTTATTTATTTTTAAAAAAACAAAGTATGTTTTTCTGTAAATAAAGTAGAATTTAAAACAGGAATCGCAAAGATCTCATTAGATCAATATTACTAACCAGATAGACCAAAATAAACATGTGTAAGTGACAATCAGTAGTGAATTATGGATGAGAATCCTAAACGTTGATAGTATTAAACTACAACTAATCATTATTTCATTCTTGATTTACTCCATACCAAGAATGAAATTATTTTTTTCTTTTATTTTTCTATCAAACTGGTTTTGTTGGGCTTAGGAGTTGCCGAATAGAATGCTGCTATTACCAAAATGTTAAATGACAAATTATATATTTAGCAAAATTATAGCATTAGAATTCGCACAAGGGACAATACAACCCCCAAAGCCACTAAAAATTTAAAATAATTTATATTTTCGATGTATGGAGAAAAACAAGAATGGAGTCAAGAAATTGACGAAATTTAAAAGAAAAATATTGTAAAAGATTTTTGGGACTTTTAGAATGCTTGAAAACTGCCAGTAAAAGTTATAATGTCATTAGTTCAAGCGAAAATTTGAATGTAATTAGTTTTGCTAAACTACAATGTTTTCGATGGGCTGAATATATAGCAAGATTAGATGAAAATAGAAAATTCCATAATACAAAGACTAAGATGGACAGAATATGTGTTGAGGATGAAAGAATAAATTATGACAAAAAAAATATTAGACACTGTACCGTAAAATATTAGGTCAAGAGGTAGACCAAGATCAAGATGGCCCGACGAAATTGACGCCAACAATCGAAAGATTAGAGTCAACGAATGGAGAACAGTTGCATAAGTTAAAGCAGAATGGCCGAAAATTGTAAACGAGGTTAAGACTCCCCCCGAGGTGTAGAACCAGTATATGATGATGATAATACAATACTAATAAGACAACTTTAGGAAAAATAAAATCGACGAAGCCAGTAGGGATGATACGTCTAAGAAGTGGCATTTTGAGAGTTTAGAAATTGGAAAACAGTTGCGCAATATTGTAAGAATTGGAGAAGGGTTGTAAAAAAGAATCAACTTTCATAATGCAACTAAATTTTGACTTTATTCATCTTTATTATAATTTTAAATAAAGCGTTACTAATATTACAATAATTTCTGTATAAATTTGCTTACCCTTCAAATCCCCAATTACAAAATCCCAAAATTAGAAATCCTCATAATATAAAATCCTCAAAAAATAAAGTTTTTTTCTGAATAAAGGGTATAATTGAACTGTTTTTTGCCGATTATAGGCTCAGACTATAAAGTTTAACAAAAGAATTAAAAAAACAAAAACAAATTGTATTTTTAAAGTCATGGTTGTCACCCATTAACAAACATTTTTTGCTGAAACAGTTTTTTTTTCTTCTTTTTGTGTTTTAAGAATAATTTGTTATGACACAAAAGCTGGATTAATCAAAATAGATTTAAAAAAAAGCACACACACACAAAAGAGTGGGAAAATTAAGGGGATTTTGTGTTTTCAAAAAATTTGAGCTTTTGAATTTAAGAACTTTGATTAGGGAATTTCGTACAAGTATATGGGAACTTTGACTTCTGCCATCGCCCAATAAATAACAAAATAACATAATTATGGATTTTTATCCACTTTTTTGTGTATAATAAAATACCATTTGTTTTTTAATACTTTTTACATTCTAGGAATATGAAATGAAAGGACAAAATTTTATATTGATTGTAACTTCTCTCTTTGGTATCTTAATACTGACTCCTTATTTCTTATTTAAATTCTAATTCTTACCGCTAATCTAGAAATTAGTTACGTTGAAGGGCTTGCCAGTTGCCCTGGAACATAACTATTCTTAGAAAGATTTATTTATTATGGTTATTGTTAGGACAAGGTTCGAAAAATTTATTATAGTTACAACAGTTTTGATCTCTCACTTGTATTGTTTTATAATTGATAACAATACTATAGTAAAACCCATATTTCGATTAGTGTGGTTCCAATTACATAGTGCTTTGGCTTTCAAGCATTCCTAAACCGTTAATAACATGGACCAACAACGTTTTAATTTTAATCATACAAAACTGTCACATCTTTCATAACTGTTAATCATAAAACTAAAATGATCATTCTTTGATAAAAAAAATGCCTGGTAAATTAACCAACAAAATTCGTATAACGTTCAGCATTCCAACAGAACTAAATTAAATTAATTACAAAATAAAAAAAAAAATATTTTTTATGATCTTATTTTGCAATAATTTATTTACATCAATTATTTATGACCATTTACTACATAAAATAGCACTCTTTAAAATTACTATACAACAAAAAAATCAATTTAGAAAAAATTTTAATTTTTTAAAATAAGAAAATAGAAAAAAAAAAATCTACAATAATATTACTTAACAAATTTTAGTAATTCGAAAAAATTAAATAAAAAGTTGATTTTTTTTGTATTTTGGCATCTTTCCCATTTTCTTTTACAACCACCATCACCACCATAGTCGATCAAATTTGTATTTTTGTTTAATTTTTTTGTAATTGAAATCACTTTCGATTACTTGAAAAATTCTAGGTCAGTAGGACTTTAAATTTTTCTTCTCGCTTATAATTAAAAATAAAATATTTAATTGTTTTTATATTTTAAAAATATTTTTAATTATTCTAAAATAGTTTTTTTTTTTTTTAATTTAAAGGAAGAACAAAAAAAAAAATAAATAAATTTGTATACAAAATGTCATGCAATTTAGATGTCTTTACAAGTTGTTGTTAGTTTTTATAAAAGTTAATTTTGTGACATGTAATTTTTTTAGGTCGTCGACATGATTTGAAAATAATTTTTTTCTTTCTTACTATATATTGAACTTTACGAGGTCATTTAGAAAATTAACATCATGAAATGATGATAAATTAAATCTAAAATGGGTGTTTAGAGAGATTTTTATAGTGAATTTAAATTTTTTTTTAATAGTTTTTTAAAATTAAGTAAGGTTTAGCAAAACCTAAAAATGTTTAAATTTAATTAAATCAAGTACCTTGGTAAGGTTTATATTAAAGTACCTTGACAATTTGAAATTACAGTTCCGATGGAAAGGAGTTAAAATACACATTAACTAAAACTACTGTTTTGTTTAATAAAAATAATTATCTTAAATTACAGTTCAATGGAAAGGTGTAAAAAAAACATGTAATAATAAAAAGTACAGTTTTTCCGCTTGTGATAAATTGTTATATGTACCTACTTACAACGAATTAAATTTTTGATGAGCACTTAGATGACATTACCATAATGAATGATTAGCATTTTAAGTGAATAATTTTTTACTTTAATTTAACGTTCTATCAAATTTTTGGTATAGGAAAATTAAATTTGATTAAATGGGTAAAAACACAAAATAAACAATTTAAAAAACAAAACAAAAATGTTTAAACCAGTATTACCTAGGTGAGTTTAGAGTTTAGACTGTTTTTACCAATAATGCATGTAAACAGGTAGACGTTGAATCACCATTTCGTACATTAAGTACGGTACCAAAAATGATGTAAAGTTAAATAAGTGTATTAATATTATGAGAGTATTTTGTTTTAATTAATTTTGTTGGACATCACTAATTCAACAACAAAACATCAAAAACTATAACACTATTATCTGAAATTGTGATTTCTTAATTAGCATTTTTTGTTGTTGTTTTATTTTGTGTTTATAATTATAAAATTTAGTAATCTCAAAGCTAAATGTTGTTAATTGTTTTTAGTCTTATTGTAATTTTAATTACCACAGTTTCACTTTATTTCATCAATTACCAAAATTATTTATTAATTTCTTTTGAAACGAATTACTTTACCCGAAGCTCAAAACAACATTGCTCTCAGGATAACAAATCACACAACTAAATAGCACCGTGATGGTCACCTGTTGTGTGGAAATAGAATTAAGTTTTAATTAATTCAAACATTTAAAGATTGCAAGAAATTCGTTTAAAAATTGGAAATTGGCTAAGAAAATTGAGAACGAAGGCAAACCCATCAAAGTCGATGTACATCACTTTCGCACATCATCGGTATGTGTCCTGCAGTAAAATTAAACGATACACTATACTGTCAAAGGTGAATTAAGTATAGAAACAAATATCCAAAAGGACAACCAACTCCGAATAAAGTTCAACCATACTCGCTTATAAGGTGTTATTTTAAACTGTCAGTGTATAGCAAAGTGATGACATACAAAGCCATATTAAAATCAGTTTGGACATACTGTCTTGAGCTATGGGGTACTACAATTAATTAAAATGTAACCATTGAAATGCACTAATTGCTCGGCAGACAAGCAGGCTAAAAAAATTCACGCCTTTGGAACTAACTTCTACATTTTCAAATAACTACTCATTATTAATCGTAAGTTTCCAGAACAAAAACATTGGATTTTTTTTCTTCGCTTTATTTATAATAAAATTATTAAGATAGTTGTAATGAAATATAAAAAAAAATTAATTAAATTAATTTTGAATCTTACACTTTGATAATGTTAAACAATGGTTAGATATCATAACTGCTACACAATATCTGGATTGGATTGTTTATCACTACCCTATATCGAGATCGGATTATCAGTACATACTATATATTAGTAATTCATAACTAGGTATACTCCAATTTTTAATATTCCGACATGTTCTGTTAGTTAATATAAATTACTAATACCTCCGTTAATATAACGGTTTAAATTTTTAATTAACCCTAATCGATAATAATATACTGTTCAAATAAATGTAATATATGTACATAAATTTTCATTTACCAAAATGTGTAAGGTATTTCCACTAAGCATACAACTGTACAAATAAAATTTTTGTTCCTCTTTGACATATTTACTATGCGAATTATCAATCCATCTTTTATATTAATTTTTACAATCTTTACCGTGCGATTTTTATTTTTATTATTTTTTTTTTATAAAATAATTTCTACATTTTGCTTATTTTAGCAAATAGATTTACTATAAAAACAAAAAATAAATATTTAAATTAATTTTGACATCAAAACTAAATAAACTCTTGGAACCAGAACCCAAGAGAAAATTTTAAGCGAAAATTTGAATTTTCTCAGTTTTTAAATCTTCAGGGTTTTTTGGGAAAATAAATGTTTGCATGTTGAAGGCAATGCTAACAATATCTCATTTTTGGCTTATGTTGACTTAAGCGGTTCTTATATTATTGGCGGCAATTATATTGTTAAAAAAATTATTAATTTTAAAATTGTTATGAATTTACGGAATTCAGCAATGGCAAGTAACTAACAATTCGAATATTATATCGATTTCATTAAAAAAATCAAGTCTAATAAAAAGGGTGCCATAATTCATGAAAAACGATCAAGACAGGTGAAAGTCATAAAGAAGTAAATTAGACGTTCAAAGAGCAAATACCAAACAAGATTAACTAAAATTTATATTAAAAAAAAACCTATTGGCTTCTAGTGGGTGTAAGTCTAGGCCAGACATGCAATTTTTAATTTTGCAACTGTTTGATTGCACACTTGTGTTCAATTAATTTATATGAAGACGCGCATACATAAAACCAGCTGCAACTGTGCGCGTTTTGATATATAAACTAATGGAACACATGTACAATTAAACAGTTGCAAAACTAAAAATTTCATGTCTGCGCCTATCCTAAGTCGACTTAATCGTTACCGCATTCTGAAGTAATTCAACAGATATAAATAAATTGATCCAGCAATACAAGGGAGTATAATTAAATCGTCACGGATTGCTGTAACCATTGAATTCTCTCTTTTTCTCTCATCCGCTTGCCATTGAATTCTCTCTTTTTCTCTCATCAAAATCCCTTTCTATTTGTATATTGTTCACGCTGTTCTAAATAAATTGGTCATTGATTATTGGCCTAAATTCATTTGCATAAAACCTTCATGTTATTAGAAGCATTTGTTCGGTATGTAAAGAATTATTCCTTTCTAAAGTAATTGCATAAAAAACACACAAATTAGTATAATTAATTAAATTATATTGTATATGAGGCCGTATTAGCTCCAAAATTGTTACTGCAAATGTTTTACCTATTCGAAATCGCGTATAGAAATTGGCATCATCATACATATTAAAATAATCAGGTCGACTTATAATAGCTTTCTGTTTTCCAAATATTAATACGCTCATTATTACATTAATTTCCTAATCACTAATCTCCTGAGTTTCTGACATTTTATTGAATTTCTTTTCGAAAAAATTTATGTTTTTCTTCATCCTTAAATGTTATGTTTAAAAAAACAAAGGTTTGTTTAGCTTCAATATATGCTTATCTTATCATCCTACAATTGAACCACCAACGGGAAAATAGCCTTAATTTTTTTTTTTTATATTATAGCCAAAACTTAGGTTTTGAACCTTTAAGTACTTGTGTACCATTGACTATTTGAAAAAGGAAAAGATAGTTAGAGGAAAGGAAAGAAAAAGGAAGAAGAAAAGTTTTGTGGGAAAGAGCGAACAATGTTGTTAATATTCGTCTTAAACCACTGTAAATCATAAATAAAAAATCTTTCTCGCATTGGGAATGCTTCGATTGGAACGCGATTTGACAATCGGGATGTTCTTACAGAGACAGCACAAACGGGAAAGGGTGGGCATTTGATGCCTCCCGTGTTATGCGACGGAATTGATTAAGAGGAGGAAGAAGTGATTTTAATTCCTCGGAACATGTGCCAACACCAAGCAGATATCTATAAAATAGAGTAAGTGCTCCAACAATACGACGATGACCAAGTGGTAAAAGGGATGAGGTCACATTTATGTCGCCTATAAGACGAATGGCGCGGTTTTGAACTTTGTCCAAAAAATTTAAAACAGTTTTTGGTGCACCTCCTCATAAATGTGAGTTATACTCGAGCTTGGATCGTATATATGCTTTATAGATTTTTAAAAGGTCTCGAGATGAAAAATAAGTTTTGCAGCGACTCAAAAAGCCTAAACATTTTGCGGCGCTTTTTGCAATATCGAAAATATGTTCATTTTAGTGCATATTTTGATTCACTCGCATTCCAAGAATGTTCAGGTCTTTGAGTCGCTGGATACCTTCATGAAACCGGAGATCAGGTTCGAATGCTGTTAGTTTGTTACTAACAAGACATATTTGAGTTTTTGAATTGTTAAACTCAACTCTGTTAGCTTTACCCCAGTCGACAATTTTGGCAAGGTCGTGATTGAGAGCGGCGGCCATCATTGTTCTTTTGGAGGTGACTGCGGAAGTTGTAGCATTAGTTTGTTTTAAAAAATCATATCATGCTACTAGAGTGCTGTCATCAGCAAAACTATGGATTGGATTGAAAGTTAATTTGAGAAGGTCATTAATGAAAATGAGAAATAGGGTGGGTGAAAGGACAGAGCCTTGTGGAACATCAGAATGGAATGTCTACTTTATAGAGACAGATTATAGTGAAATATAAACAAAAAATATATATATACAAATACATAAGTATAATATATTAAACTGTATTAATTAAAATACAAATAGATAAAGTTAATTAATGTAAGTACTTAGGATAAGAACTGAAACTGTGTTGTTTTACATCAAACCACTACAAAATGTCTTACTTAATAATCACTTCCGCTCGACTGGAATACTTCATTTTATTCTTTTAAAAAAACATTCTTTTTTATTATCATTCTAACCCGAAAAATAAAAATAAAACAGCTTATTTACACCTAATATTTTAAAAATATTAAGTAGGCTCTAATAGATTTTTTTGTTGTTCAAATTATGCACTCTTATATTCACCAAATTCATTAAAAGTGAATTAAAGATAAGAAAATATAATAAAAAATATAATTTTCAATTAATTTATTCCGTCCACTAGAGAAATACATACTACACACTAATTGAATGAGATATAATATAGTGGGCATCAACTATCATAGAAATTAATCTGAAAACTAAAACCGATTATTTACAATGTAAATAAAAATAAAATTCACTTTTGTAAGAGACAAGATAATTAGATAATAACATTTTTATTTTAAAATAATAACAATAACAATAATAATAATAAAAACATAAACTATACTCAACAACGTACATTTTTTTTATAAATTATAAAATACTTAAATCATTTTCTTGTATAATAAATATAGGTCAAGTATTAAAATATTCTCAGTAGCGAAAGAAAGAGAAGAAAAGAATAATATTATGAAGGTAACAAAAACAAGAAGAATAACAAAAAAAAATAAATTTTAGGTTTTAAAAATAGAATTTTTTTTTATGTTCACATTTCGGTGAGTCTTGTGTCTTCTTTATTTTAATTGAATCGTTTTTTCTTGTCCTGGTCTACTATATAACTTAACATCTGCCTCACTTAAATAAAAGTGTATTTTATTTGAAGAATAATAAAATAATAAACATGGAAAAAAAAAACGAGGAAAACTTCTTATCCTTTACAAAAAAGGACAAAAAAAAAGAAAAACAACTTGTTTTACAAAATATCAAAAAATTTGTTAATGTTTCGTTTCATTGAATTTTTTTTTTTTTTTCTATTATTTTTTTTTTGGCAAGAAATTTCATTTTAATGTAATAGATTGCACCTCATTGACCCAGAAAAATTACTTTATTTAAATAAAACTATATAAAAAAAAAATGCATTCTGCATCACCCTCATCCTAACAAAGTGTAATTTTTTTTTTGTTTTTTTTTTTTTTTGTGTATCGTTTAATGTCAACTCAATTAAAATTCATTCATTTAAAATGTCATAAATTTTTGCATGTACACGCAAAGATTAATGCCTACGAAAAAATTGATTTTTGAATTATTGTACATTCTATATATATATATGTATACTACACATAGAGCTTTGTAGATGCGCCTGCGTTAAATACAATAAATTTGCGTAATTTTTTCACAAGCTCTGAATATATAAACTATAAAAATATATATATATACAAAAATTTCAATGGTTATAAAATAAATGTACACATGTAGAGAAGCCGCCATCATTATTCATAAATAATATGAACAAATAATTATTCATTACAGTTGTTTGGTAAGAGGGTGGTAAATTGGGGAGAGCACATATATGTTTATGAAATTGCATTGCATTGCATTGCATTCGACAGAATGATAGAAATATACAAAGGAAGCACTATTTGTGGCTATAATCTATTATTACAATGCACTTTTCATTTCTTTAACTATAACTATAAATGCGGTGGTTTTTTGCTTTTATTTTTTTTTTTTTTTACTTTGTGAAAATGTAGAAGGTTAGAAAAAAGCTTTTTAACATGTGTTTTAGTTTTTAACAGATAAAAAAAATAATAGTGAAAAAATACTATTTTAATTTTAAGTGTTTTGGAGCAGGGTGGGTTAAAATTATTAGAACGATTTTTTTTGGTATTTTTATAGTTATATGTAAAAAAATTATCTTTTTTACTATTTCTGAATTTGTTATTTTTTTTTTAAAATTAAAGTCAAACTAGTATTCGTCGTAAAGTTTTATAAAATATCATACTCAATTTCATTTAAATGGTTTTCTATCATTTCAATTTAATTTTTCCAATATATAAGTATATGGATAAATCGCGAAAGTCTATTGCTATATACTTTTTCTACAATAGAATAGAAAAAAGTCTACAATATAATAGAAAAAAGTCTATTAAGTCTAATGACGGACGTTTATTGGGTAGAAAAATTTTCTATTAATAGACTATTAAAGTCGATGGCATTTTTTTGATAGACTTTGATGACAATTTTTAAAATGGAGAGTAATTAATTTTTAATTTATTTTTGTGTTTTATTATAAGAAAAAGTTTCAGTAATAAAAGACAATTGGAGAAACTTGTGAGTTTAATGGAAAATAATATAAAAATTGGAAAAGGTTACTGTAAAAATTTTTTTTTTGCCACAACACAAAACTAAAAAATATCGAATTTCAGAATTTAGTATAATATGAACCCTCTGAAATTACTGAAATTGATTCGATAGTAAAAATCATTAATTTACTAACTATCATTTACTAACTATTATTTACTAAAAATCATTTGATAGTGTCCATCACGGTAGCATAGGTCCTCCAATCCAACTAAAACTTATGATAAATGGGCGAAGGTAAGTAGTTATTATATTTTCGAAATATTCTAAACTGCAAAATTTCTATTTTTGACAGCAAATATAACTACATGTAGCAACGTTTTTGACAAGTCTATTAGTTTCAATAGACTTCCACGATACCAAAAATGTTTTTAATAGACTTTTATAAAGTCGATTCTATTGAACACCAATATACTTCCGCGATTGCCCCATCATTTTTTTTTATTGATATATCTTAGACAAAACCGCATATATTGAAACAATTAAAATTAAAACAAGTTTTTCTAAATTTGATTTTTATATTGTTTTTTATTTATAATATTTAATAAATATTAAATATTTTAAAATTTGATTCCAAATTCATTGATTGATGAAAATATAAACATATGTAAATCGTTAGTACATCTGTGAGTTATAAAAATCGACCAAAATTTCATCGTAATATGTATTATAACTATAAAATAAATTTATGGTATTATAACTAACACAAATGACATCTTATAAACCCTTAACTCTTACTATAAGTATAAGTAATAATTATAGACACAATGATGATATAAATTTATATCTATGTATCAATGTTCAAATGTTGAAATATTAATAAATCGAACTTTTTTTTATTTAAAGTAAAATGCTATGGAAATTTTAATAATTTCTAATTAAATTTATAACTACATAAATTTGTTTTATAGTTAATATTTAAATCTGTTAAATTAATTTATCAAGAATAAGCAATGTTGTTTATAGATTTATAGTATTGGACCTACAGAAAATAAGCAATTAAAGAAGCAAATCAATTCTTGAATATTTTTAATTTTATCTTAATTTTTGTAAGTTGTTATTTTGTAAGTAGTTGAACAGATTTGATTATATACCATTATTGTAGATGATCATATTATCATGTATATTAATTAAATAAATACTAATAGACGTATTTATCTAATACAAAATTTAATCAAATTTAATTGTTAGAATAACCAATTATATATAATAAAAAGACTAATCATTTTACGTGTAATTATAAATATGAAATAAATGAATGCATAAACTAATAAAATAATGTGTAATAAAATGAAAATTAAATTTAAATTTAATTCTAGCGAAATTCTGTACATATGGATGAGTTGCGATAATTTAATTAATAAAAATTTTTTTCTTTGTATGCTTATCATTTGATTAACTTCCAATTGAAAATTAAAAATGTTTTGAAAAAATGTTAATTTTTGCTACGTCTCCTTTTAAATATTTATAATTTAAAAGAATAATAATGAAAACCGCTTTTAAAATTCAGAAATTTTACCGTACCGTTTTCATTTTACTGATTAATGATATGCTAAAATATCCAATGATAATGCTGATGCCTCTATGTCAGATTCCAAATTAAGAATTGTTTCACTTAACCTACAATTTTTTTGGAGAAAGTAGAAGTATTAATCTTGTTTTTTACAAATTAATAGGCCTGGGGTTGTGGAGACAACAATTTGTTTTGTCGACAACCCTTTTAAACTAAACTAAACTAAACTGAACCATAATTATGAATTCAATATTTGTACATATGAATTAATAATTATGGTTCAGTTTATATCATACAGTTCATAACTATATCATTTCAAATATATATTATAATATATAGTATAAATTATAATAGTATAAATTATTTTCGTTACAATGATGAATAATCGCCCAAATAATTAAAAATTGTTCAACAAATTTGATTTAACTTTTGTTTTATAAAAAAAAAAAATATAATAATGTTATGAAAATGTACATTGTAATATACTAGAATTATGTAAGCTTTGTATACGATTGCTATCATGATTTATAACCCAATCTGTCAAAATTATACAACATCAAGTTGACTTGTGTGCAAATATAGCTATTGTGATTCACAACAGTTTATGTTTAAATTATCTGAAACCAAAGTTGTCAGTTACAACCCTCTTTTAGTTTGTGTTGTTAATCATAATAGCACCCTTAGCTGTATGAATGTCAATTTCCAACAATATAAATTTCATTTACATCTATTTTAGCTTATTTGTTTATAGGTATATATATACTTTTCGAAAAAAGATTCATTATTTACCGCGCCAACTCATCCACATACTCTACTCAATTAGTGACTTAAAAATATGTAATGTAACGTATTTTAATACTAATGCAAATTTTAAATTTATTATCATTATACTCGATAACTCGTATTATAAATATATGTGTATCCCATGATTTTAATTATTAATTATAACTCTAATTAATGTTAACTATACAATACTGAAAATTTTCTATCACATTTTTTATCTATATACTAATTAATTTTACTAATTTTTCAACCATATTATATAAATTTCTTACCACTCGGTGTATTATTATAAAATACATATAAAAGTATAAGCAACATTCAATTTCTATATTTATTATTTTTAAGTAGTTCTGAAAGCCTATAACTATACATAACAAATTTATACAAAGATAGATACTCAGAGATACATATATATATATATAGTAAAATATGTAATTATGTATTTATATGTTTCGAACAGCTGTTTTGAAGCATATATTAATATTATTATGTAAACAAATATACATTAACATTAATTCTTTTTTTAGTTGTCAAAGTGTAAAGCTCTTTTTTTAATGTTTTTTTTTATACATTCTTTTTCTGTTTTTCTTATAAATTTATTGGTATCTTGTACGCTTGTCGTACAAATTAAATGATTGATTTTAAATTTGTTACCTCACCTTGATACCTACTTCTTTTCGATTTTATGCTGTTAATGTTTCTTTTATTTAAAAATAAAAAAAAAATTTAAACTATAAAACGGTTCTTATATTCCAAAATAAAAAGTTCAATTTGAACCGAATAAAATATTGCGGAAGTTTAAAAAAGATTTTAGGAAGTCGGGAAAAAAAATTTTTTCTGGTATTTTGTTTTTTTGTTTTTTTTGTTTTTTTTTGTATTTTGGTTTTTAATTAACTAATTATTTTGTACATATTTTAATTTAAACAAATACAAACTCTACTTAGTTTATATCGTGATATTTTCGATCATTACATAATAATATATGTACATATATATAAATATTTGATACAATTGTCTGTTTCTTAAAATATAGTAAATCATATTGTATTATTCTATTCGTGGGAAATTGTATTTTCAATACTTATGGTTGATTTAAAATTAAAATATGGGATCCGAAATGGAAGCAGTGATAAAGGAAGTAAGTTGCTTTTGCAATATCGATATTTGCAATATAAAAATGAACTAGTACTCGCCCGCTTCACCAAATTCGGGGAAATTTGATAAAAAATCGTTCTCAATTTCATTATAAATAATTGTTTACCATTATTTCAATTTATTGTTGGCTGGCAGTATATATATAATTGTTTTTATTGATTTATCTTAGACGACAACCGAATACCTAATAATTTATTTTAAAAAAAAAATAAATTTAAATTTGAATCGGGCGATGGGTATGTTTAGGAAATTTAATAAATTAAAATTTTTGTATATTAAAATGATGTGAAATGAATAAAATTTTAAATTGAAATTTCTAATTGAAAATTAAAAAATTTTGAAAAAAATATTTAGTTTCGCTACGTTTCCTTTTGAATATGGTTCATTTAATAAAGGAATAATAATGAAAATCGGGTTTGAAATGGTTCAGTTTTTCAATGTACAGATTAAATATAATGATTGGCTAGTGAAATGAAATGCGATTTTGATAGCGAAATTTTTCAGATACGGTTCAAACTTTGAAGTTGCTAACTGCTGTATTTTCCGACTGGTGTGGTTCTTTTATTCATTTCATTCTAATCTACAGGATTGAATCTTACAGAATCTATTTTGCTTTTTTTTAACTTTACAGATTTTGCTTACAAACTACAGTTTAAACTAATAATTATTAATAAATAGCAAATTACAATTCAAATTGTGACATTTTATGATGACAAAAATATGGTGAATTTTTTATTAAAATATGGGTTATTAAGTATGTAGGTCAAACGCCAGATAATCTCAAATTTTGTTCACAAGAAGAGGAATTCTCTTGTCACTCGTAACTTACTATTTGAATACAATGACATAGCTTGCAAAATATATAAATATTTTAATTGAATACACAACACACATCGCTTGATTTAGACATTGACATTTTTGCATTAATAACGTTCATAAAGGGCATAGGCCTGCAAGTTTAAACAATCAAACGGGGTAGTATACAGTAGGTCTAAACGGGGTATTACAGTAAGTCTGAAATGGTTGCGTCTACATAGAACTTTCCACCGTTATCAAAACACAAACAATTGGTCTTACACCTAACTAAATCATAAAATAGAGTATACGAAACACAAACAATTGGTCTTACACCTAACTAAATCATAAAATAGAGTATACGATGTTGAGTGTCCTTTCACTGATTATTTGTTGGTTTGATGGCAAATATCAACAGTTATCACTATATTTTATGTATATGATCCAGGAGAAACATTTTTAATAATAAAAATTTAAAGTTACGTCTCACTAATTTTAGTTCATATCTTGGTTGATTTTGGTTATTACATTATATATAAATAATATATAATTCATCTATCAAAATAAATTCAATAATACGAGTGTATAAGAATACGAACGTGTAAAACAAATTTATAAAAAAAAACTTGTTAATAGTATAACTACCTATTACCAAACAACATAATATAATACTATTTATATATTCTTTGCTATTACCTAGTATAAAATTCTAATAAATTAATACATTAAGCAACACATAAGCAATTAATAAAATAATTCATATAACCATCAGTAATATCAATTTACTTCAGTACTTATAACCATTTAATTTATTTCAATATTAATTATTCAATATATATGTATGTATATAAAAATTCATTTTAAAACTTTAATATTACAAATTTATTAATTTTTTGTTTTTTTAACAGTAAATTAAATAGTTGCAAATCTAAAATTTTTATTTTATCTAATATTATTATGATATTGCGGTGTATATTGCGGTTCATGTTACTCTTAAAAGTTCTGAAATACATATTTTCTATTTTTCTATTCAACTTCACATATAGTTATACTTATTATGTCATTATTTTAATAAATTTAATTTCCGTTTAAATATGGATTGTGCAATAAATAAATAAATTGCACAGTATGATTTTTACCACTGCAATAATATATTCTTTTTTGGTTTTTGTTTTTTTTTTTGGTTTTATAAATTATGACCATGCAGTAAATATGAACTGATTTTTGTTACATCAGCAGAGGGAGATTAAAATATTCTATATAATGCGTTTAAGAAATATGATTTAATAGTAGAATTGTTAGAGTTGCCAGTACTGGCAAAAAAAAAATTCCTAAATTGATTTTGATGTTGAAAAGAATGTGAAATTTGTAAATAAATTTATAAAATCATAAATATCAGTATACCACCGTAAATGATTATGTATGTAAATATGAGCTATATATAACATGATACATGCTTATACAAAATATTGCTTTCCTATATAATATATATATTTATAATATAAATATTATTTAATTTTCTACAGGGTTGAATTTTGTTTTAGGAAATATTTATGTGAATTTTTCACCTAACTGAAGGAGTCCGCAAAGTGTATTAAAATTGATCTCTACGAATAACTGCTGAATTTGTTAATATTCAGATTGAAATTAAACATATTCCCTGTGACGGTATTGAAATGTAACTAGCAAAAGGTAGGCTGAGGTGGTTAAGAAGATATCTCGAAAATATCTATTGAGATTCTATGATATCCACACATTAGTTACAGCTACGAGCTATCCTAGTAGATAATGATTAAATTAGTGTTGCAGTGGATCTTTTGGGCTCATAATGTGGTCTGGTGTCGTGACAGAAACACATTAGTGTGACTGCTATCCTCTTTAAAATTAACTATGCCTAACAAAATAAATTTTTCACCTAACTTATAACTATACATCGTTCGTAATCGTAATCGTAATTGTCTTCTCCCACACTATTCAAACGTACAAATCGATATAAAAGTTCCCCCTAGTGTTTTGGCTATGTATAAAAAAAACATTAGTTAAATCCACCGACAAAATAAGAATACAGTTGACAACTCTAATGCTAACTCAATTACATACCTTTCAATAATATTGCAAAAGTATAATAATTAAAAATAAAACATATTTACGCGGAAAAACAAAATAATAAAAAGAAATATATTATGAAATTGAAATTGATGATTAAAATAAAATTATACATTTACAATAATTTAGATTTTTGAATACGGAAATTCATAGAAATTTCACTTTTTTGTACATATTTTATCGAATAGATGATGTTTGTTGATAATATTGAAAATGAAAATTTAAAAATTAAATTCAAAACAATTGGTTTGTTTGTTAAAAAATGAAATTGCAATACATTGCGTGTACACTAGAAATAAATTAGATGAAAAATATTTATGAAATAAGTATGTGTAATTCAAAGAAATGGAAAAAATAGAAATGTTAAAGTGAATAAAATCTTATTTAACTCTATACTGTATATTATATTATTATAATGTTATACATTATTATGTATATCTTAATTCCATTTAAAATAATAAAGTTTTCAAATTTAATAAATGCGTCTACTACTGGTAAAATAATACGTCATATTTTGTTGAACAATTTCAATTTAAAAGTAAAACAATAATTTTTTGATAAATTGATTGATTCAATAATGTAAAAAATTAAATTAGCTACATATTAAATAAATTGTTATAGTGTTGTATGTATTTATTTTGTTTGATTTTGATGATTTTGAATGTTTTTTTTTCACTTACTTTACTTTTACATTGTTTTACAAATTGCTTTTAATTTTTGGGAAAATATTTATGTACTACAAGAGTTACCTAATTTTACACAGAAATCGTACATAATAATAAAACGTTATTATTGATCAATAATAAATTGATGATTGTAGTATATTATTTCAATTATGTAAATCATCATATTATAATTAATAGTAATATTCATAGTAAAACAACAAACAACCACAAAAAAAAAATCAAAATAAATATTATTGATCTAAGCGAATTGCTAACACTAATAACAATAACACTAATTGATTACAAACAAGATAAAAGCATTGATTCGTTATTGTTATTATTATTAAACTGGCGTAATAATAATTATAACAATGATGAAGTCCTTCTTGTACATGTAATTATAATAGTTTAAATTTATTTAATCGATTACCATTTATCAAATCCAATTTATCTTAGTTGACAATTCAAATGATAAACAGCATCTATTTGTATTTATGTTTTCAAAATGAATATTAGCATTAAAAACGACAAGACTGGGATGGGGCAAAAATTATGACAGTTGACAATTATGATAGCAAAGATTAACAATTTTAGGACCATCGACTTGAAAAACGCAATCGAACGAGTATAGCTACTAACGAAGTTTCTAACAACTTTTAAATATTTGGGTTAAAATATGTAAAGGAAATTAGAATTCAGATAAAGAGATGCAATTCGTAAAGTCTTCATTTTAGAAATATCAAAAAGTACTTTGCAAATATTTGCGTTAATTAAAGTGCTAAATTTGGATTTTTTATTTCCCAATGAAACATTACAATCTGTCTATAAAGGAGATATTCAGTAGTTTGTATGACATTTTTTATGCAGGTAAATTGCACTGACTAGCGGATGAGATAACCAGTGGTCAACCATCCATGATCCCAACTTTATACTCCATTGTATTTCTTGGCCCCCATTTGATTGTTCCTATTGTCTACTAGGTAACTGCAAGATGCTAGGACGCTTAAGACGAGTTACATTACTTGTAGCCAACAAGCTGCTTCCCAGTCTGTTTGGATGTGCAGCTAATCTTATCTGGTACTTTCCGCTCATGCTTCTAATCTCCTCCTTAATGGTTCTCACTTGCAATGATGTATTTCATTACTGACAAACATTATCATCATCATTATCGACATTATTATTGATAAACCAAGGCGCGCCAACTATGAATCTTAATAGCTTTGACTGGAATCGCTATAGTATTGCAATATTTGAGTTGTTGGCTACTCCCCACAGTTGAATTCCATAGGTCCATATCGGTTTCAAGACAGCTTTATAAATCAGCAGCTTGTTTTCCAGTGACGACGGCGAGTTGCGGCCAATCATGCAATACAATTTGCTTAGCTTCAAAAAAATCTTCACTAGAAAATTAAAAATATAAATAAATTAGAAAAGTTTGAAATTTCGTGTTACCACTGTTTGCTTGAAAGTATCTTACGTAGTCAGAATTACAAATGTTCTATAAGCGGTCAAGCATTCTACAAGTGAAAATGAGATCAAAGTAAGAACTCAAAAGTTCGAAATGTTTCAATTAGTTTTCGTTAATAGAGTCGAATACAAGTGAAGTATTGACAGTAAACAGATTGGCTTCGAAACATCAGAAAAATCCGAAACATCAGAAGCGGGTATAAAAGACAATTTCTGATGTCGTATTGAAGAAACTTCAAGTGATCGAATAACATTTAGAAGTGGAACTATCAGTCAAATAAGAAATTATTTAAAAAAAAAATTTTACTGACTGCAATCCAGCATATTATTTGTTAAAAATATCTGTGTACTCTCACAGACAGTCAAGCATTAATTAAAGCAGTAGAATCGGTAACCATCAACTCGAAAATCAAGTTGGACTGTCGCAACTCTCTACGACCTAGTGGATTAGTTCAACATATGGCTACGATTGCTGCCAGGGCGCAGTGAGGTTCCGGATAACTGCAATGTAAAATCAACTTGCTAGAAGGTACTATCTCGCACATCCTTCCTAAAAGGAGCAATCTGGTCGCACCTCTAGCAACCTATAATCTACTGCTTCTTTACAATCAAAGCTTCATTAGATGGTCAAGTAGAACAGACTTCAAAATCACCAAGCATATCAAGGCTTGTGCTGATTATGAAATGCTCCTATCACTATCGTTCAAAAGGTATGACATCAGTATTATCGTAGGACAAACATGTCAGAAGACTTGGATTTCCATCAAACTGCACACTTCTAATTAGTTTTATAATTCAACACACATTTTAAAGTTAATTGGGAGTTATTAATTTAACCAAATTATTAAATACTAAGACTATACTTCATTACTAATTATATACTTGCACAATAATTTTTCAATAAAATTAACATTCACAAGACTCAACTAAATCCCAAGCCATTTGTTCTCTCTCTTAGCTGTATTTGTTGAATATTTCTAAACGAAAATGACAATAATTTATAACAATTTTGACCTTTTATTCAAATAGGGTTTATTCAAATCTTACAATCTAAAAACTTGTTGGAAGGTCTAGCCAAAATGATTTGACACTTCATATTTGCTCGGTCATTATAATGTGCTGCCTTACATGACTGCTAGAGACTTTCTTTTTAGCCTGCTAATTATAAGAATGTTTTGTAAACCTTTCGCGAAAGAGTTAGGGTGTTCGACCAGCCGGACCAATCTGGTTGCATATTTGTTTTTACAATTTTCAAGCTCTTCTGTAACCAGGGGTATATTCAAATCTTTATGAAATCTCAAGCACTTGTGAAAAATTAATTTTGCTTTCAAAATATTAATTTTGACAATAAAATAAAATTAATTGTTAAAGAAAAATCTACTTCAATTAAAATATAACTAGTATATATTCGGCCGCTCCTCGAAATTCGAGGAAGTTTGATAAAAAAAAATCGGACTTAATTTCATTATGAATTATATTCCATCATATATTATTGGAACTATATTTTATTTTATTATTGATTTATCTTAGACAACAACCACATATGTAATAATTTATTTAAAAAAAATATAAAATTTAAATTTAATTCTGACGAGGAAAAGAAGAATTTCTGTACTTTGGTGAATTTGATAAATGTATATTTACTATTTGTATACTTATACATGGGATGATTTTTAAAATTAAAATTTTTAATAGAAAATTAAAAAAATTTTCAAAGTATATTTATTTTCGCTACGTCTCCTTTTAAAAATCTATCATTTCAAAGGATAATAATGAAAATCGGTTGTAAAATGGTTCAGATATTTGTACCGTACTTTTTTTCAATTTACAGATTAATATAATGACGATTATTCACATTTACATTTAGTACCAAGACGTTATCACACCTCTGCTGGTGGAATATATAATACATAACATTATGTACATTATGTATTATTAAATTTGTTATTCTTAACAAAAGTTTGGTTACTTTTTTATGTGTGCATCAAATAAGAACATCTGGTCACGGCTTTTATTTTGTCTTGCGTGTAGGTACTGTATATGTACATATTTGCCACTATAATTATTGTTATTTATTATATAAAAGTGTACACAAATGTATTTAAATTTTTGTAGAACACCTTCAATATCAAACTCATCAATTTTTCATTATTTTTTTTTGTATTTTTTTAAGGTCGTCTCTTTTAAACAATATTGTTTAGATAAATTATTTTCATAAAATTTCATTTCAAGATCAACCTTCATTGTTTTATGCTACAATTTTCTAAAATGAAAATTCCAAAGAATGTTTTATTTATGTAACTAAGTGTACACGTATATGTAAATTATTGTAAATACAGATAGTTATAAATAGTTAGTATATAAGTATACTTCATAATTTTGTTATAGCAACATGCATAATTTTGATGTATTCCTGCCTTGACTGTAATGTTAAAAATAATTTTTCAAGCTATTTAAATCAAAAGATAAATGTTTGAGCATAAAAGCATCAACAAAAAATCCTTTTAAAATGTTAATTAGTGTTGTAAGAACTTACAGTAAAAATAATAATGTTATATTTTTAATCTTATATGGAATCCTTAAATCTAGCAGTAAATGGGAAGTTTAAACTATATGACTACTGATGTTACATTAATTTTTTAATAACTACCAAGTTTTTAATAAATTATTGAAATGCGATGTTAAAGAATTGATTCAACATTAAAAACAAAAGTTTACAATAATGGTTTAACTCACATAAATGTAAGACAATCAAACCTAATAAAATTATATACAACATGCAGACTTTTTTGTTAAATGGAGCATTGTATCATCGACTGCATGTGATTATCGTGATCCCACCAAATACTAGCACAAATCGTAGATGATGGTACAATAATAGAATTCCAGAGAAGGTGGAAAATCTGCACAATGTTTTTCTTGGAACTACTCTTTGGATAAAGTGTTTAAAAATAAAAGAAAATTTTTTTTTTTTAAATTAAGACAACGTAGACAGTTTTTTACATTCAAATAATCAAATTTATTTTATGTTTAAAAGAAAATTTTAACTAAAGTATAAAATTTTATGGAGACTAGACGAAATTAGATGCATTAGACATTTACTCTTAAGTATAGTTACAAGAAAATATGACAACTCTCATTTAATATATACGCATATAAAGCTTTTAGAATTCACAAACCGCAAAAGTATTGTTAAAATAGTTAATTGGGTACTTCAAAAAAATAATATGCACTCAAAAGAAGAAAATAGCTAATTAGACATTTTTAAAAAATATATATGTATATATATATTCTTAACTGAAACCATTAGAGGGTTTCATAATTATTTGATTTCAGTATAGAAGTAGCAAGAGTCTGAAATAGTGTAGTAAAGTAAAGTGGAGTGAATACAAATAATTATTCCAAAGTATTATCATCAATTCGTTCACATGTTGTCTACATAAAAATTCTTTTTACATTCTGAAATGTAATTAAATCCTTTAATATCGCGCAATAAAAACAATTTTCATGAATTTTCCAATTTTGTAATATTCTATATTTTAAAGTAGATATGGCTTTAGCTACCTAACTTCGTGTATTGCTATTCTGCCAAAATTATTTTCGCATAATATTTCCTACTCTCTATTGCGAAAATATTTTAAAGGCTATATCTATATTAACGCTTTTTGACTACGTATTGCAATTTGTGTTGCGTATTTGTTACACGGTACTGATACATTGCATATGTTATGCGTATTTGAATTTTTTACGCCACTGCAATTTGATATTATGACTCTTGTGTTTTCGTATTATGATAAAAATCGAAAAGTAATGAATCTGACTAGTATAGAAGAGACCTGCAAGTTCAATTATTTTGAAATTTCTTCAATTTTTTCTTAATTTATAAAAATTTATTCTAGATTTCCTGATCAAAGCGAACTATTTACTATTTTTTTTTATTCTAACCGCTCCCTGAAACATTTTCTGAATTTACTTCCAACTACTCGACCTAACCTCCTTCTAAAAAGATTCTCTGGATCTTTTGAAAAAAGCTTTCAATAAAGTCTTAATGCAACCCAAAATTTTTATTTATTTTATTTTCATATTTTTATTTTTTTTTCATTGCTTAATTAATATATAATAACTATTCATATGCAATATCTGTTAACTCTCCGCTAGGTGGTTCCGACCACTGTCTTGTAAGCACAAGCTTCGAAGTAGGCACAACAACCAGTTCTTCTAAGTCTCCCAAAAGACTAGTCTGGCATTATCACCAAGCTGACTGGGAAGGCTTCAACAACTTTTTAAATGCATCGAACTGGTCGTTGTGTTTCCAATATAAAAATGTCAACTTTGCTGCAGAGGTGATTACCAAAAGGATTCTATTAGGAATGAAAACCTTCATTCCAAATAGCCTTAAAATAATAGCCTAATCCCTCAGCTTGGTTTAATGATATCTGCAGCAAAGCTCTGAAATCCAAAGAAGAAGCCTATAAAAAATACAAGAATAATAAAACTGTCAACACATATGAGAGTTATAAAGTGGTTAGGAATAAATGTAAAAAAATTATCAATCAGCAAAAATTCCTGCACAACCAAAGGTTGAGACGAGAAATCTTTAATCTCCCTAACAACAGCAGGTCCTTCTGGACGTTTGCTAAAAGCGTTGGGCAAAATTTTTGCCAATCTTCATTTCCACCTATGATTGATAATAGTACAATTATATCAGATTCTGTTGGAAAAGCTAACCTTTTTGCAAAATTATTTGCAGCCAATTCCACACTCCCTAATACAGCCCAAGTTCCGCCAACAATCCCTGTTGTTAATTCTTCGCTTGGAAGGATATACTTCAGAACAAGAGCTGTAGTAAAAGTCTTGAAGAATCTTGATATAAAAAAATCTACCGGTCCCGATGGTATACCTGCGATTGTGCTGCGACACATTGCCCTCGCCATTTCTAAACCTCTGCGCAACTTATTCTATTTGTCCTTTTCTTCAGGAACTTACCCGTCCAATTGGAAAGTTGCCCAAGTTTATCCTATTCCTAAAAAAGGTGACAAAAGCAATCCTTCGAACTATAGGCCCATAGCTATTACTTCCATTATTTCCAAAACGATGGAAATCTTAGTCAATCAAAAGTTGAAGAAATATCTTGATAGTAGAGGTATAATTCATGATAGTCAATACGGCTTTCGAGCTCAGCGTTCCACCGGTGATCTCATGACATGCCTCTGCGAAAAGCTTAACACCAGTCTTCATCAATCTGGTGAAGCTGCTGTTGTAGCTCTGGATATATCTAAGGCTTTTGATCGAGTCTGGCATTCTGCTCTTATAGCAAAATGCAATGCTGTAGACCTCGGTCCAACCTTTTCTAAATGGATTGAAAGCTTTCTCCTAAATCGATCTATCATAGTTTCAGTTGACGGTAGTTTTTCCGACCAACTTCAAATCAATGCTGGTGTTCCACAAGGCTCCGTCCTTTCACCCACCCTATTTCTCATTTTCATTAATGACCTTCTCAAATTAACTTTCAATCCAATCCATAGTTTTGCTGATGACAGCACTCTAGTAGCATCATATGATTTTCTTAAAACAAATAATGCTACAACTTCAGCAGTCAACTCCAAAAGAACAATGATGGCTGGTGCACTCAATCACGACCTAGCCAAAATTGTCGACTGGGGTAGAGCAAACAGAGTCGAGTTTAACACTTCAAAAACTCAAAGCTGTCTTGTTAGTAACAAGCTAACAACATTCGAACCAATTCTCCGACTTCAAAATGAAGTTATTCAGCGACTCAAAGACTTGAACATTCTCGGGATGCGAGTGAATCAAAATATGCACTGGAATGAGCATATTTTCGATATTGCGAAAAGCGCCGCCAAATGTTTGGGCTTTTTAAGTCGCTGCAAAGCTTATTTTTCATCTCCAGACCTCTTAAAAATCTATAAAGCATATATACGACCCAAGCTCGAGTATAACTCACATTTATGGGCAGGTGCACCAAAAGCTGCTTTAAATTTTTTGGACAAAGTTCAAAACCGCGCCATTCGTCTTATAGGCGACATAAATGTGACCTCATCCCTTATACCACTTGGTCATCGTCGTATTGTTGGAGCACTTTCTCTATTTTATAGATATCTACTTGGTGTTGGCACTTGTTCCGAGGAACTAAAGTCACTTCTTCCTCCTCTCAAGCAATTCTGTCGCATAACACGAGAGGCATCAAGTGCACACCCTTTCACAGTGGAAATTCCGAGATGGTTTAAGTCCGGCTATGGAAATTCTTTTATAGTAAGAACATCTCGATTGTGGAATCGCGTCCCAATCGAAGCATTCCCAATGAGAGAAGGATTTTTTATTTATGATTTACAGAAATTTAAGACGAATATTAACAACATTGTTCGCTCTTTCCCACAAAACTATTCTTCTTCCTTTTTTTTCCTTTCCTTTAGCTATCCTTTCCTTTTTCAAATGGTCAACGGTACGCAAGTACTAAAAGGTTCAAAACCTAAGTTTTGGCTATAATATAAAAAAAAAAAAAAAAATTCTATAGACAAAAGATTTTTAATCAATTAAATGGATTTTTAATCTTTAAATGGAGTACAATTCTCACACATGGACTGGTGTTTCTATAATAATGCGTTAAAACATTTGAATATTGGTCATCGTCTTATAGCTGGAGCTTTTTCACGTTTGTATATGTCGCAGACACTGGTAGATGCTCAGTAGAAATTAAATCTGTATTATTTTAACTTATAGTGAGGACATTGTACGGTTTGCAAAGGCCCAAAGACTAAGGTGGGCTGGCCACGTAAGTCGAATGAACGACAGCCGAAAGCAAGCAGTGGTGCTGAATAGAAAGCCCGATAGCAGCCGTGGTAGAGGAAGACCAAGAAGCAGATGGGCAGACAACGATGTTGAAAACAAAATTGAAAAACGATGCTCAAATCCTACAAATCCCAAATTGGAGACAAGCGGCACAAGATCGACCTTTTTGGAGGAGCATAGTGATGAAGGCTAAAGCTCACCCAGAGCTGTAGCGCTATAAGATGATGATGATGATTATTTTAACTTAAACAAGGGAATCTTAAACACGAAGGATAACATTTGCTCATATCTACACTGTCATTAGATGGCAGAAGGCAAGTTTAATAAATTCGTATATACTTATTTTTTGTCGTACAATCTGAATTTGCATTAAAAAGTATTTGAAAATCTCGATTTCGGCCAGTTTCGGCGATTTTTGTTCTTAAAAAACCGATTTATGGTCCTTTCCGGAAGCTGTACCACCAATCGATAGAGCTCTCTCGATTTGGTTAACAAACTTTTTTTTAAATTATAAAATAGCGGCTCCTTCCCCTCTTAAAAAGCTGATACGCATGCTCTAGAACACCCGGTATAACCAGAACATCCGGAATGTGGAATCAAATACCATCTTATATGTTCCACAAAAAATTCTATATTATGACCTACATAAATTCAAGACAAAAATTAATTAACACCTTCATTCGTAATTGTCTTCTTTCCATTTTACTCTCCACCTTTTCACACTTTTTTTTCTCTATCTAACCAAACGTACCAATCGGTATAAAAAGTCCTACTAGTGTTTTGGGAAAGTATAAAAAAAAATTAAAAAAAATGTTTTGAATTTATTTCACACTACTCATTTTAACCCCTGCTTCTGGAAAAATTTATTTCTGACCACTTATCTAGAAAAGTATAATATTTCTGTTAAATTTCCATTCGATATGTTTAATAATTATTTTGTAAACACACTCTTCAGTATAAATTTGCTATCAATGAAATTAAACTTCATACAATACAAAATTAGTATGGTATTTCAATTAAGTTATAGGCTAATGACATTATCAAATTATTTTTATTATTATTATTTTATTTTGGAGTTTTACACTTTTGGATTGTGATAACCACTTTGGATTTAGTTTTTGATATAAAACCGAAATACTACAAAATCTATACCAAACAAATAAAAGACATTGTATTCAATATTAAAATTAGAATTGCATATTTATATAAGCAGTAAGTATAATATTATACTTAAAATCTAGATCTATCAATTTTAGGTCTTCAATCAAATAAGCTCGTCAACATTTTTATCTTTTTAATTATTTAATTATTTTTTATCAACGCGAGACTTTAAGTTTTAATATAATTATCCAATTTTCCATAATTTATTTATTTAAATATTCAACTATAAGTTAGACCAACAAATCTCTTAATTTCCGCTCTAATTATTTCAACTTTTAAATTTATTATTAAGTAAATATAAATAATAGATTAGATTTTATTTCTCACTCTTCTTTTTATTATGTTTTATTTTTTTTTTTTTTTAATTTTCATATTTAAAATCTTTCAATAATTAACACGTTTCTAAACTTTTTATGTATGTTTTAGTTTTTTACTCAAGAACTATTATAACCTTTTAATTATAATTTAAATGCATCATAAAACTACAAAGAAATCTTCTTTGTTTAATTTTATCTTCTCACAAAAGAATTCTCAACATAATTCTTAAAAAAAAATAATATAAAAAATATCAGAACCTAATTACAAATTATTAAACAAGGGGTGAATTGAAATAAAAACCGAAGATTTACAAAAAAAAAAAAAAATTAAAAAAACGATATTAACAAAAAATACACATTATGAAGGTTAAAAACAAATAAGAAACTATGTATGCACGTACATAACTAAGCTTTAAATGTGTATATAAAGCTTTTAAAATGTAATTATTAATATATTAACAAATGCATATACATATTTTATTGCAATACATATACATATGTAAATTCAGAAAACATCAAAAAAAATTGTCAGGATATATATTTAGTGATGGTAAACAAAAACAGCATAACTTCAGATTTTAATAAATTTTAAAATTGTATAAAAATAAATGTTAAACATCAACAAAGACTTAAAATAGTTTTTTTAACAGTTCAGTTTTTATTTTTAAAATGGATAGTTATGGTAATATCATTCCAGAACCTTATTCAGGTGACATAGGCTATTTTTCTTTTAAAATATTCTAATGAGAAATCGATGATACCGGTAGCTAATACTCGCTCTTATTATAATTTTAAAGGTTAATTAGGGAATAACTAAAAACAATTTTGACAATTATTTATTTATTCCAAAAATTTTTACAAGGAATATTGAAAATATTATAAACAATATAATTATAAGTTTACAAGAGTTAACAAAATCGATACATTGCATCAAGATCAACACTAAATATCAGCCCGAGTTACAGAATTACTTCAATAAATTAGTGCAATACATTCAAACAGTTGAGAGACAAAACTTGAAAAAATTGCATTAGTCAATTTTTTTTTTTGTTTTTTTTTTGCATAGTGAAAAAATTGATGGAAGACCTTTTTTAAGCAAATATTTACAAATTAAAATATTTAATTTTTCAAAATCTGAATATCATACAATATGTAAAAAAGATGGAATTTGAACACATCCTTTGGACGAAAGTTAAAAACATGACTAGTTTAAAAGCTACAATCCGATTAGTGGTCTAATATTTTTTTCCCCATAAGATTGCTTGTATTTTTTTTTAAATCATATTGAGCTTTCTTCTCGGAGTGACTCGGCCTGACAATTAATGTTAGTAACTCTCAAATCTATTACTCAAGCTATTACTCAAGAACTCACTGGTTTTGCTAAAGTCAAAGTAATTCGGAATGTATAACTACTTAGATAAATTAATTTAATGAAAATTGCTCAAAAAATACGAAACAAAAGTTAACAAAAATTAAACCATTTTCAGCTCAAAAACGTAAATAAATTGTACGAGTCAGATAGAGCTGGGTATATTTAATGTTTTAAAGAAAAAATGCAATGTAAATGCAATATATCGATTGTACTCATCTAGATGCCAATCAATGTTTGCATTTGAAATGACAGAGGTGAAAAAAAATCACACACACTGACGTAAATTGTACACCTTTTTTTCTGTTGTGTTGTTTTGGACATACCAGTTAAACTAATTAATCCAAAAACGACGTAAGAATTTAAAAAAATTAATTAAAAATAGTTTATCAAAATTAAAATTTTAATTTTTTTAGTAAAACAACAAAAATTAAATTTTTTTATGACGTGCCTCCGAAAATTTTAGCATCTTATTCCAAACGCTTTTTAGTACACATGATTTAACAAAACACAAAAGTTTTGCAAATATATAAAAAATTAAAACTTTAAATTATTTAAAAAAGAATATAAAAACGAAAAAACTCAAACCTGAAAAAACTACCGTAGTTTCAATCGAACCTAAAAAAGTTACGTAAACACAGAGATGACGTAATTTTTACCCCTGTACGTAAATTTTACGTCACCTCTGTAAATCAAATAAAAATAAGTTTTGTTTCAAAAAAACGTAAAAATCTAAAAATAAAAAATTTTTCTTTATTTTGAAAAATAAAATAGTGTTAAATAAAGATAACATACACTGTAAAGTATACAGTGTGTTCCACAGCATGCATATAAGCTTTTACTTTTGGCTTAAGAAGGGAAAGAGGAGTTATTTTAGAATTAAAAAATTAAAATAACTAATTAAATCGAGGGCGCTCTATTGATTGGTGATATTTTCAACTTCCGGGAAGGACCGCAAATCGGTGTTTAGGCAAAAAAAAATCCGAAATTGCCGGAAATTGAGATTTTTAAATGGAAAGGAGCGCTTTTAAATGCAAATTCGGATTCTATGTTAAAAAATAGGAAAGTATTTAGATTCTATGTTAAAAAATTAGGCCAAATATTGCCCTTGAAATCAAATTCTAAAAAAAAAATATACACTGCATTTAAAAAAAACTTCACATAAATAACGACATAACGTAAATTTTCTCTTTAAAATTCTTACATATTTACACACGTGATGTAAAAAATCTTCTAAAAAAAATAACATATTCACAGAGTTCAACAAAATCGGAACATCAAAAGATTTAAGAATAATATTAGTAGGTAACTGAAATATGCTAGAATATAGTACATTGGTTTTAGACTATTATCAGGTCGTCTCTTTCACAAGTATAAAAGAATGAAATCAGCACTAATTAGTTCAAAAGTTCAAGTTTAGTCAAAATTGAAATTAAAATCGGAACAAAAACAATTTAGTTGTAGCACTGTTGAACAAAGGATTATCTGTATGTGAAATTTGAAACAGAATTGAACGAGTCAGAACTAAGTAGTTAGTGTTGCAAATTTGATCAAAAAAGAAATACACAATAACAATACACAACAGGCATACAGAATAGGCTGAAATTTTTGAAAGACCGCGAAAACCGTCAATTGCAAAGGACAAGCTTTTGTGATTCCGTCCTGGATGGTATCAATTTATAATGTTAAAAATAATGTAAAATACAAAAAAATTGTTATTGTAAGCTATTAACGCTGTATTTTCCAAAATATTTGTTACCGACAAAAAATTGTATCAGTAAAAAAAAAACTTGTATTTAAAAAAATTAGAACAGTTTGACTAAAAACAAAAAACTTTCACTTTCCAAAAAAAATTTTTGTTTTTGCCTTCGTCACGAATCGAACATAAAAAAAATTCCCAAAAAATTGGTTGGGTTGTCTTGCACAATAAAATATTTCGAGAAATCACCTATATCTAGACTCAAAAGCTTTAAAGATATAAATTAAAAAAAAAACTAACATTTCTCTATCTATAATTTATAGATTTATCTATATACTATTTTAGTATACATTATTATTTATTAAATTATTACATTTTCATGTACAAAAAACTTTTCACCTATACTGAAAAATTAATAATTTTCAAATATTCTATTTTTACTTTAAACCACAATCATAATACAAAATAGATAGTGTGTTGTTAAATAAATACAAAATATATAAAAAAAAGTAACAAAAAAAATTCTTACCTTTTAGTAATATTAAAAAAACAAATCTTTGTTTTTACAATATAAATAATAAGTATGTATGTGTATCCAAAATAAATATATTTAATATAAATTCGATTGTTAATTATTTATATGTATACAATGTAAGGATGTGATGTGATGTAAGAATTCTTTTTATTTAAATTATCCACAAGATACCAGTAATAATCCAAAAATAGGTTATCCATTCAAAAAAAATTCAATAATTATCACTTATTAATTATGTAGGTAGGTATATAATGTTTTTAATAGAAAAAAATAATTATTTAAAAAATAGCTAGTTTTATATAAAATAATAATTTTTATTTTAAGTTAATTTTTATCAACCACTTTTTTTTTTTTTTTACTAGTTAAGTACTTTTTTTTATTATAACTTATTTTCAATTTTAATCAAAATTAGTTTTAGCTTAAATTTCATATTATTTTTATTTATTATAAAATATGTAAAGAACTGAATAAAGCTAATTAATTAAATATTTATAATAAAATAGTTAACTTTATTTTAAAATTTAACACTTTTATTTTTATTTCTTTAATGAAAATATGTATATATGTATATTATATATATGTGTATTTTGATTGTTGGGTTTTTGATGTTACTCTGAAGTTCTTTCTTTTAATTCTAAATAGGAAATAGACATTAATTTAAAATTTTTGAGATATATAGTTATAAAACTATTAAAATTAACAATAATATTTTAATGGAATATTTTGTTTTTATTTTTTTTAAATTTTTTACTCTTTGTTTTTTTTTCTTTTTTTAAACAACACTCAACAATTTTTGTAGTTTTTTTCCCAACTCAAAGTTTGTTATATTTCTTTTATTATCTATACATATTTTATTTTGTAACTACAATCAATTTAAACTTTCAAGGTTAAAAATAATTTTTTTTAACATTATTTACCTCTTTTTTTTCTTAACAATTAATTAAAAAAAAAAAACAAACTTAAAAATACTAGTAACTTTTAATTTAATTTAATTTTTTTCAATTGAAGAGAAAATATGTTTTCCTAGCTGTGTTTAGATTTGTTAATTAAAAAAAAAAAAGAAAAACAAAAATAAAAACTTAATGGAAGTTTCTATTATACCTAAGGTATATATATATATATACATATATTATGCATTTGAGTCAACTAGAGGTATGTAAAATTATTCAATTAAAATATATTACTATTAAGAAAAGTATATTTCAATTTTATAAAAACAAAAACAAAAAGAACAAAAATATAAATAAAATTGAAAACGTTTTTAACAACATGCAACAATCTTTTATTATCATAGTTGCATCTATAATATCTGATTGAATAGAATGAAATAAATGTCGGTCCTAATGTAAGTAATGTGCCAAGTAAAAAATAGCACGCGAATCGTGCAGCTTTTTAATCTTTTCAATATATTCTTTTATTTATTTATTATTTTTTGTTTTTTTTTTTTGTATCTTATATTGTTATTATATAAAAGCTTGCCTCACGTCAGGTCATAGCATCAAGATATAATTATATTACATATATATGCAAATTACAAATACATATATCATAATATAAACGATATATATATATATATATATATTCAATAGATGCATCTAGAAATACCATGTACCAATAATGATGCACTTAGAAATAAAATATGTAATCTTAAGTTTCAGCGAATCCATATAGGACAATTGAAACGAAAAATAATATTCCTAGAGATTTAATCAAATAAACAAAAAAAAAACAAATAAAAATATACAAATAATTTTCGATCACATAACCTAGATCTATAATTGCATTCAATTAAAAGAATGTAAAATAAAGTATGAAAACTAAATTGAAAGAAAAAATAAGGTAATAGTTTCGGAAAATCTTCCGGGTTTGATTTTCGTTAAATTTTATCTAAAAAAAACTATATCTAAAACCTAAAATAAACCTTTTAAAAAGATATTTAAACAACTTCTTCCGAATGGGATTGATTGTTTGATCAAAAATATCTGAAGATTATGAGACCAAATGTTTTAATTAATGGATTGATGCGTATCAGCTTTTTAATAGGGAAGGAGCCGTTATTTTAGAACTAAAAAAAAATTTATCAACTAAATCGAAGGTGCTCTAGTTTATTTTTGTCGTACAATCCGAATTTGCATAAAAAATACCCCTTTCCATTTGAAAATCACGATTTCGGCGATTTTTGGGCTTAATAAACCCTTTTCCGGTCCTTCTCAGAAGTTTAAAATATCACCAATCGATGGAGTTATAATAACATTTTTTTTAAATTTTAAAATAACGACTCCTTCCTCTCGTAAAAAGCTGATACACATGCTCTGGAACCCCCAGTATACACATGTACAATGCCAAGAGAATCTTGTATTCCAAACTCGAAGATACAAGGCGTCGAAGCAGATCAAACCTTCGTTGGAGAGACGAAATATCAGCAACATGAAATAATTTAAGAAGCCGCCCGTAACCGAAATAAAAAAAAGAAGACGCCCGTAACCGAAAAAATGGAGGATGTTGATGAACCAAACCCAGGATCTGCATGGTGTGTTGGGCACCTAAGTAAATATTTATAAACACAAACGAAACATATATTTTACTCACACCAACAATATTTTTGTATAAACGAACCCTTTCCTAGTGTTTGGATAGCATGTAACACAGAAAAAAAATATGTGACGTTTTTCCAATTCGGGCAATTGAGAGCAATATTACAAATCTAAAATCTTTTAGAATCAAATATGTATTAAGAATGAACAGACCATTCCGTATTTTCAACTGGAGAGAAGCCGCCGCCACTGCACGGCAAAAATATTAAACGCTGATAAGTCAAACCCGCGACATACCAATGATCTATTTAACCACCTAAATAAGTAAGTAACTGTAATAGTAAGTCTTACAAGCTTATCTTTTGATTTGAACATAAAGTTATGAGTTTTTAGTCCTTTAAAATTGATACAGTCTTTTACTAAACAGTCCTTTACTAGTAACTTTTAATACTTTAAAGATACAGTCCTTTACTACATAGTTTAAAAGGGGAGTTAAATAGAACGGTATCTGAAAACGCATTTAATGACTTTCTTTCATCTAACAAAAAAAAAACAAAATCTGTGAGGAGATAAGTATTTACTTTTTTAATTGGATTATTACCGTCCAACTTATCTATAAAATGTTTAAATTCTCCTACTAACTTTTGCACAAACAAACTTTATTGACAATGTACAACTAAATTCTGGGGGTGTTTAGGTAACACCATTTTTGGTATTAATAAAAATGATCTTATTAAGCTCACATAATATATTCCTGCCACAATTTGGTTTACCGAAACTCCCACAAAATTTAGTTACATTTTCAATATAATTTGTTGGTGTAAAAGTTGGTAAAAATCGGACACAGGGGAAATTTGGAATTTTTACTGATAATTGAGAATAGATGAAACAATTAAAATCATAATTTTCAAATTGCAAAACAAAAAAACGCTGATCTACAATTGAAAATGGTTAATAATATCTTTTTAAAATTTATCACAGTACTTCTGAAATAACTTCGCAAACAGGGTTAGATAAGGAATCTGTGAAAATAGGAATTCTAAGATATTAATATAAAAGTTATGCCCCATACCCCATTAATAGGATTGCAAGACAGATGATGATGATTATCATGAAAAAAAAATCAAAATGAACATTTAAATTTTCAAATATCTCCAATTTTAATGATTCGAGACAACATCCAACATTTTTTCAAATTAAAATATTTCCGTTAAAATGACAGAATTTGTTTGAATGTAAGTAAAGAATCTTACCTCTTTAGAACGTATAGGTATTATAAACGAGGTAAATATTATGTAAATTTAAAAAAAATTTAAAGACCCAATAATTCGCAAAAGATTAAATGGCTCACGCTTAAATCTAAATTCAATCCAAACCCAATTTTTTTAAACATCCAAAAACATAAATCAAAATTCATTAAAATGTAGATTTTTGACTTGGAAGTCAAACTTTCAATATCCAAATATATCAAATTAATATTTTTTCACGTAGAATCCGAATTTGCATAAAAAAGTACACATTCCCATTTGAAAATCGATTTCGGGCAGTTTCGGCGATTTTTGGTCTTAAAAAACCGATTTGCGGTTCTTTCCGGAAGTTGAAAATACCACCAATTTATAGAAACCTCGATTTAGTTAACAAACTTATTTTTAAATCTTAAAATAACGGTTCCTTCCCCTTTTAAAAAAGCTGATACGCATGCTTTGGACCACCCGGTATATACAACGTAGCGTACGTATTTCTAAAATTTGGCTTTTTATGCATTTCACTTTTAAAGTTTTGATTCTGAGTTTTTTTTTCAGTTTTAAGGCAATTTCGAATTGAATATTGAAAACCCCACTTCCAGATTCGATTTTAAATAATTGGATTTTGATGCGTTTGTATTATGAAAGATTGAATTTTAAAATTTTGATTTTGAGCTTTGATTTTTTTTTTATTTTATTTTTTTATTTTAAGAAATCCGAATTGCACATATACCCGCACTCCCACATTTCTGAACAATTTTTTGATCTAACATTCATCAAATTACATATAAAATATTTTATCTTAATTTTAATTGTATTACACGTTTGCTTAACAATGATTTTAATAAGAAGTAAAAGTAAAAAAAAAAATTAAAATAAAAAGATATTCTCAACTTAATTCCAATTTCATAATGTTATTTTCTATTTCTTTTAACTTTTAACAAAATATATACGTATTTTTTCTTTAATATAAAATTGAAAAAAAAAAATTTAAAACTCGTGTGCAATATTTAATACCATTTTATTTACATACAAAATTATGTACATATCTATACTTATATGTACATATATATATATATAGATATATATGTTGAATAATACGTGAATATAACAACTGAAAATAAATACAGCTGCTGTGCTTAAAATAAAAGCTTTCCTCATAAAATTGCACTTTCAAGTTTATTAAATAGTTCATATATGGTTTTTCGTTGAGGGTGGGTAATATGGACGATTCGAGTTTTTTTTTTTATTTGTTTTTGGTTTAAATTGCGACTTTTTTTGCAAAATTAATTTAAAAAAAAAAGTAAAAATTGCATAATAGAAAAATATAATTTAAAAAATAAATTATATGAATTATATGAAAAATTTAAATTGATGATTTAATATATATCTTTATTAAAAAAAATAAACCGCGCAAATTCTAAGATTTTATGAAATCTGTATTAATAATGGAATTACAGCAAATTTAATTTTAATATATATATACATATATATATATTTTTAAATTTTATTTCAAAACTTAATAATAATAATTAATTTAAATTTTTAAAATTACTTTAAATAAATTTGTTTTTCATTGTTTATTATTTAAATGACTTTTTATATTTATTTGAATATTTAAAGCGTATTTTAATTTTTTTTTTTTTTAATTTTATAATTTTTCTGATGTTATTTAAAAAAAATTCAAAACAATTCACAATTAAGAAGATTAGATTACATTCTGTTATACCACCACGTATTATAAATTTGTAAATTGCGTGTAAAAAATTAATTAAATATGATTAATGTATATTTGTATATTATTTTCTACAAATATGAATATTGAAAAATCTATTGATTTTGATAATAAAAAAAAAAATATCAGAAATTTCAATAATGTGAACCCACCCGTAAGGTGTTCTTTCTTTGTTCAAATAATAATAACAAATAGTTTTTATTCAAAGATGTTCTTTGTTATGAATTTCTTTGTATTTTTATTTGACAGACAATAAAATATTAAGATAAGAAATTTTGAATATTTTTTTTTAAATTAAAGCTAATAAAATAATTAAATTTTAGTATTTTGTATTTCAAAGTCGAAACAAAATAAAAGCTTTTCCGTATATTTTTATATTCCATAATAAAATAAAATAATTTTTTTGATTGGAAGTTTCTTAAAAATTACCAAAAAAAGATTTTAAATTTTATTTAATTTATTTAAAAATATTTGTTAAACCGATAATCATGCTAGCTACCTATACTCACACTCATTACAATTTAAATTATGGTACATAAATAAATAAAAATAATAATAAAAAACATTTATTAATACAAAAATTCATACTAAAATCTTTTGAAGATTTTAAAATTACAAAATAAAATGTTATTTACAAAAATAAGTGTCCAAGTCAGCAGTAGGTATCAAAAATATAGAAAAATTGAAAATATTAAGTTTATAAATAAAAATCATCGTTTGATTAAAATTAGAAAAAAATATAAAACTATCTAGGCAATGACAGGAAATAGTCATCAGAAATAAATATCAGTACCCATTCAAAAATACATTAATTTCAAACAGGCATTTAACTCAATCAGAACGGATGAAATTATGTACGAAGTACAAATACAGGTAGAAATATCAAACAAATTACATAGTTAGAATTGTTAAGACATCAATGAAAGGCACAAAGGCCAAAATTTCAAAGCAAAATGAAGTTTTTTTTATTTATTTCAAAACAATGTCCAAAGAGAGTTATCTCATTACAGAACTTGACAACGTAAATGTCTCAATACAAAGTAACAAATACAACGTTCACATGATCTTAAATGTCTGCAAAAGCTCACAAAAGCTTGAGACATTGACTCATGATCACAATTGTTGTTGACGATGTCTTCGCGATCGGTTTGACATGAATTTGGATTTACAAAAAATTTTAAATACATTATTCGATGTTGTACAATGTTAATGATCACAAATGAATTAAAACACAATGTCTGAAAAAGCTCTCATTACACAATGTTGCAAACTTATTTTACGGATAACATTGACAGCTTAGTCTTTTTTACATTATATCAGGTTGAAATTTGCTTTTAAGTTATTTACGATGTCACCGAGACTCTATATAGGTTTATATTTTGGCTTTTATATATATAATTTTTGTCATTCAAATTCAACATTTTTTAAATATATTCAACATATTTTTAATCAAATTCAACATTTTATCAACAAATTGTTTGACAAAATGTTGAATTTGAATGGAAAAAAGTATAACAATATGATAATTAAAATTACACAAATATAATTGCAAAAAATACTTATAATAATGAAAAATTAAATTTATGAACATTTATAACAAAACTAAAAAAATCTAAAAATTAATATAACAGACCATAAGGTAAAAATTGTAAAACATTTACGAAAAGTATGAATTTGTACAGTGAAAAATAAAAAATATAAAAAATTAAAAGATAAAATTTGAAAAAGAAAAATTATATTAGAATAATTATAACTGGATAGAAATCTGTCATCTGATTGTAAAGCTAAAGCAAATAGTTCGATATGCAGACAATTTGTACATTATCAATCGATCTGTAATGCAACTAGAAAACTAAAATCTTGGGCTGGTGATAAGGGAAGAAAAAGTCAAAACAATAATGGAAAGCAAGAAAAGACAATTTAAAATTGTATCTAGCATAGCATATATAGGTAAATAGCATCAAATATTCAAGCTTCACGATCATCAATATAAATGAAGTGACATTCTAAATTAATGATTTAAATCGAAATGTGTTTACAGGAAATTTATATTCAGCTTTCATCCAGTAACTCAGACAGTAGAATAAAACCTGAAGAGCTTTGAAAGAAAAATTTTGCTTCCAAGTTTTTAGAACCATTGAGAAGGTATACATAAAATAGAACAAAACATTTTTGCAAGAAAAACTAAATGAATATGATATAGTAAAAATAGTCTTATTTGGATCAGTAATTAAAGATTAGCTTTTTAATGTAATTGATATTATCAAAAAAATAATAAGATAATTAAAGATATATAAGCTACTTTAATTTTGAAATAATTGAAAAAGCATAATAGTTATGTACTTATAATATTATACTTAACTAGAATAGTGAACAATGCTTAACTGAGGATTTGAATTTTAATAAAAGCTCAAATATTTTCAATCGGAAGATAAGTAATGAATTTAATTAAAAATCAATTTGTATATATATACAGCATTACCTATTTTGTAAATGTATATATATGTATATTAAAAGTTTTAATAATAACTTAATATCACTTTATTACATAATGAATGGTAATAATCGAAATAAAAGTAAAAATTGAAAATACCGAAATTCGGAATAATATAAGAATTGATATAAATTATGTCCTTTATTGATCCTTTGTTACAATTTTCTTTGTATGTCTTGTATCATTTGACATGTTTATTTTATACAAAGGAGATTATGATTATGTCTTTTTTTTACTTTCGTACTCAACTTAAATATTTTATAAAAAATTCAACAGTGTTTACCTAATTTATACTTTAATTAATTTTTGGACCCGACACGCTTCTGATTCGATTAACTGATACCAAAGATTGGTGGAAAATGTTATTTCAGAAAACTAGTACCAAAACAATTAGCACTGGATGGTACATTTTTAATGCTAAGATTAACTGTACCTAAGTGATCTCAAACTAACCCTAATTTTGAAGTTAACCTCTTTGACAAATACTTTGCCTTTTTTCAATTTTAATTGTTTGTCTTTTTTTTGTAGAGGACAACTATCTTTTGCTACTTTCAGCTACTTCTACTGTTGAGAAAAAGTAAATTAAGGTAGATGGAACTACATTATATTTCATTCCTAAAACAAAAAAATAGGCTTCCATTTGCTCAATTACTCCTAAGTAGCTCAAACTACTGTCATGTAAAAAAATACAAGTAATAATAAAATCCAGTTATAGAACAATTTTATCGTTTATCAATTGTCATATCATTTAAGATAAATCTATTATAAATCGATAAATTTTTTCAAGAATGTTAATAGGTACTATATTGCTAATGGCAAAAACGAAGTGAAAATTCTATAACTACTGAACAACCGATGCATTAAGCATATTCCGAAATCAGTGAAGTGACCAAATAAAGCTACTCTAAGTACTATTAAAATAATAAAATTAATTTATTAATATTGACTATATACCGGGTGATCCAGAGCATGCGTATCAGCTTTTTAAGAGGTGAAGAAGCCGTTATTTTAAAATTTAAAAAAAATGTATTAACTAAATCGAGGATGCTCTTCAAATTCCGCTAAAAGATCAATTTTTTGTTATAGAATCCGATTTTACATAAAAAAATACCTCTTCCGATTTGAAAATCTCGATTTCGGCCAATTTTGACGAATTTCGAGCTTAAAAATCCTTTTCCAGTTCTTCCCGGAGGTTAAAAGCATCAACTTATTATAATTTTAAAATAACGGTTCTGTTCCCTCTTAAAAAGCTGATACGCATGTTCTGGAACAATCGGGTATATTGCAAAAACAAAGCATAAACGTTTAAAAAACTAACCCTTTTGTTTTTCTTAAAATTTTGAATAAAGAAAATGTTATTGACGTAATAAAAACCACCTCACTTCCACGTTTAATTTTCATTTGATGAAAATTGTATCACAGAGGTTTTCGGAAATATTGCCAAAATAAGTATTCGACCATTGCGACTACACTTAGTATGTATCTAATTATATTTAGATATTTTATTCAATTTCATATATGTGTAAATATATATTATTAAATATATTTAGTTACATACTGTAGTCGAAATGGTAAAATATATTTATTTTAGCAATAGTTGCGAAAATTTCTCAATGTCCAATTTTCATTAAATGAAAATTAAATGTGGAAGTGGGATGGGATCTCAACCGGTTTTTATTATATATATTTTAATATAATTTACATATGACTATAATTAATCGTACATAAAACTATAAATATACGATAATTAAACTAAATTTTAAAATAAACTCTACCATTTACACTATTTTAATCCTGTATTCAATAAGAAAGGACATAATTAATTTTTGGTTTTCAAACAACCTACAATCAGTGTCTAATGGACTCTTGTACCTGTTTAAGTATAAGTAATAAACAATATTTGTTAAATTATGGAATAAAGGTCGAGTTTCCCTTTCACTATTCATTTATATTTACTTTGTCGATATTTCGGAAGCAACTTACTTCCTTCATCAGTGCTTGCGATTGGTCGCTCGTTTTTTATTCTATAATTTAAATATATCACTAAAAACAAATCTAATTATCAAAAACGAATATTTGTTACTTTTTTTTTTACTATTATAAAGCAATAAACAACACCTTAGAAAACAAATGTAGAGGAGTCCTTGTTTCTATTTAAGTAACTAATAAACAAGGTTTGTTTATAATAATTATGGACAACGCCTTGTAATATAACTGTTTTTATATTATATCCTTTAAGTATAATAAGTAAAGCATTAAAATTTATTTTTTAATATTATATTTTATATAATATTAAATAACAAGTTATATATATAAGTAAGTTATAATATTTTATTATTGTTCTTGAAAAACAGTGATAAATTAAATTGAACAAAAAATAAACACATGTAAAAAATTTTCTTACAAATTTTCATTAAAAAAATAATAATTTCCTTATTATAGCTGTAGATATATATATATATATACAAAATGAATCACCTTTTCCTTAAAAGAAAATCAATAATATACAAAACTATTTTTAAAAATTATTATTTATTCTACATAATTTTTTAAATTGGAAAATGTTCATGCTTGAACGATTTCTATTGTTATCCTTTCATTTAATTGTACAGTTTTGTTTTTCTATAGAAGAAGAAAATGACCCTTTTAAATTTAGAACTTTAGAATATTTTTAATTTAAAATTTATGTATTTTATTAATTTACAAATAAATTATTAATTAATAAAAACCGTTAGCTACTAGAGCTTATCGGTTTAAATTTTAATTTCATAATAGTGAATTAAAAACAAGAAAAAATATTTAATTAGATTTTAAGAGAAGATTGGTTCTAAAGTCGTAATGTAACTGAACTTGTTAATAACAATAAGTTTTAGCAGTTGTCTCGTTCATTAGACAAGAACATTACTTAAACTAAGCAGTAGGTATTTTTAGTACCTATACAATTCCTGATTTTTGCTTTGGTTGGTTTTATAACTTATAGATGTTATTAATACATCTGTGAGTTATAAAAATTGACCAAAGTTTATTTTAAGTTTATTATAATATTACTATTAAATTGTGAAAAACAATTATTTTAATTTTCTTTTAATTTACTTTATAATTTACAGAAAATGTAACTAAATATTTATTTAAAAAACGTACACTTCACTACTTAAATAGCAAATAAATAAAAGTTTAAAGTAAATAAATTGTTAATATGAAACTGTGCACTATCCAACTAACAAATATTCAATGCAACACTATACCATATCCAGACAACAATAGATATAACAAAAATTATTTTTATTATTTTCTACAAACAAGAAAAAGGACTCTAAAAGGATAATAATAAAAAAAAAATTAAATCTTTGTTGATAGAAAATTCTCATATTATCATCACTTCAATCTTATGAATTGAAGCAGTAAAATGCATGATAATTTTTTTCTCTTCTTTCTTATAAGAATAAATTTGGTAAGGGGGAATTTAAAAGAAAAATGTATTTAAGGAAGAGAACTAAACCCCAACCTAACAATTTTAAAATAAACAAAGATTTTAAGCACAGTTAAAATCCAATATCAATTTACGTTATTCTGTTTCAAATGCATACGCACACACTAATATATTATTTCAAACATGTTTGATTTTAAGCAAATTTCTAATTTGATTCTGTATTTAGTCTAGCTAGATACATTTCTTTAGCAGCTGATGGTTTTGCTTTGTTAATGTAATTTTTTTTTTTAAATTTCAAGAATTAAAATTTAACTATTGCATTGCAATGCAATGCGAACATTTTTACACACAAATCATGTATCTGTATGATAAGCATATCAGTAAAATAAAAAGGAAAATATTCGACTATTTTCACTGTTATAGACAAATCATGTTTGATAACAATGTATTATGTGTATGGAATTGTGTATTATGTATTAAGATAGTATTATGTAGTGTATGTAATAATTTTATAACACACTTTGTGTGTTTGTTGTGTTTATATTTCTAATACACGTTATACAAATAAATTATACTATTTGATGGTTATCTTTATAAAGCTTTTTTTTCTTTATTTATTATTTATCCTGGTTGTGACAGTTAAGAGGGGGGGTTTACAAACAAACGAAAAAAAAAATTGTAAATTTATTTCAAGCGTTCTATCTTTTTTTCTTCATTATTTTTACAGGTACAATTATGTACTGTTATTCAAAAATTTTTTTTTATTTAAATTACGTTTTAATTAATTTGATTCTACTTCACCCGCCAATTTCTATTATTTAAAATAATAAACTTAAGTTTTTTAATTTGTATTTTTTTTATTTCGTAAATTAGTTCTGTTCTATGATTTTATATTCAATGAAAACAAAACAAAATCACAATTTTTTAGTTTACAACACAAAAAAAAATAATGTTTTTTTTTTATTCAATTTTCAAATATTATATTTGACTCGGCGCACGACTTTTACATACAAAACTCTTTTGAACACTAAAAAAAAAACGTATATATTTTTAAAAGCTACCATTGTATCACGGTGACGGTACCTTCCTCACCGTTTAAAAAAGCTTACACAAACACAAGAATATTTATCTGTTAAATTCTGTTATATTCACTTAACATTTCAAGCAAATAAACTTGATTTATTTTTCTTGTGTGTTTCAGAGCAGCTGTACTCCATTCATACCAATTTATAGTAATTCATACTATATTCATCTAGCCAGCGAATATTTATTTTTTGTAGAATATCTGTTATTATAAAACTAACACTATCACAAAGTAAAGCGTTTTTATGTTTTTATGATTTTTTTTATATTTATTAGCAAAAAGCTTTTTTTTGTCTTTACAATTTACTTTTATAAAAAAAAAGTAAGTACAGTACTGGAAATTAATTTAATTCTACCCATTTCTTTGTGTTTCGTTTTGTTTTTCATCTAATTTGTGCGATTGTATTGTTTATAAGAATTGTTAAACATTTTTTGTGATTGTGTTGTGATAATAAAATTTATCCAACACAAAAATTCAAATTGGGAAATATAGGTATCGTTAATTAGCATGCGCACAATTGCATTATTTTGCTAGAACCAAATACCATACAAGTTGGAAATATAATAACGATGTTGAGAGTGTGTTGTTAAACTGTTAAATTAAATAAAGGTAAAAAAAAAACACTGACAGATTTTTATTTTGAATTAATTTTTGTTTGATTCGACTATGTTAATGTTAATTTAGGATAGGAGTGTTTTGGTTAATTTTTTTTTCTTTTGTTTATGTTTTTTACTGTCTCTCACACTTAGGCTGAGTCAGTGAACCATAAACAAACACATGTATAAGAATTGAATCAGATCATATGTTTTTTGTTTTTGTTTAAAATTTATTCTTTTTTATTTATTATGTTTTCAAGTTTTTTTTTTTTTTTGATTTTCTTGTTGTCCTATAAGCAAGCAATATATTTTGATATTAATTAATAAATTATTATAAGAACAAAAAAAAGAAAGAAAAATTAAGGTGGCTGAATAATATTTGTTAAATGTTCGTTAATTAATAATTTTGTGATATTTATAAGAGTTTACATATAAATAAATGTACCACAAGTCTCAGACAACTGTGAATTTATTTTATTTTTTATTATTTTTTTTTGTTTTTGTTGGAACAGTAACTGTTTTATATTAATTAAAAATAAAATAAAGTTAGTGTATTATTTGATTTTATTTTAGGATGAATATTGAATACAGGGCAGAGCAATTGACTGATCGATTTTAAGTCGGATGAAGCGAAAAGTGATGCGAATAACCTAAATTGAAATTTGTTTTAATAGATTTGGCCCTGACAATTTTGTAAATTACAGATGGACAATTATCAAATATTTGCTTTAAAATAAAATTCACACAATATTGTAAATTCCTGTTTCATAAACAAATGTAAAATCTACAAAATTTGTAAAGGTTTGTCCACTGTAATTTCTATGTCAATTTTATTATGAAAGTAGAAAAATTGTATTTTACAAAATTGTTATAATTGTCGGCAAATTTGTTATATCCAATTTCAAATTATGTAAAAATGTGTATTTTGATGTATTTAAAACTGTCCGGTTTTTCCGATTTCGTTACATAGTGTCGTGGAGGTATTTCGAATCTTTTATTAGAGTTCATTGATTTTAGTAGCTAGGTAAGTTGCAGCTTTTCTACGATGTTTTGCCATTTTTTATTTATATTCTCATGGGTTAAAATATTGCCAAATTTTGTTTTGGGCTTTGTTTTTTACGTTGAATTTTATATTTATATACACATATGTACATACATGTTGTTTTTAATGAGAATTTTATAAATTATAATTTATAAAATTGTCATCACAATTTTGTCATCAGTGAATTTTTGAATAAAACAAATTGTCAGACAATTGCGACAGTTTTTTAAAATTTTAGTCAATATCTATTAAGTGGGAAATACATGTGCAGAATTCTCATGCATCGCTGCATGCAGATATGCATGCATATCTGCGTGCCAGACACATGTGCATATGTTATTTGTCAAAAATTGTTTTGTTTTGAAATAATGTAGATAATTGCAGCCATTGATACACATACAATTTGTTTGTATAGTAATAAAATCGAAAATAAAATAATTTTTGAAAATTTTTAAAGTTAAATGTGATTAAAAGTGTTTAATAAAAGTTTTAATTTAATAATTTTTGAAAAAATTTTAATCAAATATTTTGTTATCTATCACTATCATGAATGTAACAAAAAATAATTATATGAATAAATTAATGCTAGTTTGTTGTGCATATATTTTGTTTTATCTAAATATTTTAAAAATTTATGATGAATATTGCAACAAAAAAGAAAGAAAATCTAGACTATAGACTAGGGAAATTTTCGTTCATTTCAAATTAATTAGTTTTTCTTCAATTACTTAATTTAAAATAAATTTTTACAAAATTGATTATAACCTATTTACCACAAAAAACAATAATAAATAAGTAAATATTAAACAAATTTTATGACGTTTGTCATTATTTTTTTATTAGTATGAGTAAAATGACAATTTTTACAATCTTTCGTGTTGGTAGCTCTGCCGTTGCGCAGCAAAAATTAGAAATAGAGATATCATGCATCAAATTTTCTGCGTGCAGAATGTACTGTGTTAATTGTAATTGGTTCCATATAAAACCATGTATTCTAATTTATTTTTGCTGCGATGCATACATAGTTCTGCACATGTATTTCAGGCATTATACTTACATGTATGTCTATATATATTTTCACTTATCAAGTAAAAAAAAAAACTACTATGTCCGTACAATTTTTCAAAATACCAAATACTAAGTCTTTTAGTATTAATATCCTTAAAAATTAAATATCTACTAGATACATATGACGAATATTTAAGCGATATTGAAATTATAACGAAGCTCTACCATTCAATCTTTCAATTATAATGACTTAGGGTGTTAAAATCCTTATGATTGAAATAGGGACTATAGCTTCAGTTGTAATTTTTTTCTTTGTTCTTTTTAAATTAGTCTTGGAAGTAAGCTTTGTTGTTCCCGATACAATTCTCATTTTAGAAATTGTTAAAATTAAATTTATCATTTTTGGTCTAATTAAACTATACATTTAAAAGAATCTAATTGGATATACAGCAAGAAAGACAACATTATCTTTATATATACACTATACAGGGTATTAACAGATTATTGTACGTTTTTGATTTTCAAATAAATACGATTTAAAAAATGTTAATTTTTTTTTTTTTAATTATCAATTTCAATTATAGGTTTCTATAAAAGATGTACAGTTAATGGAACTAGGCTCGAGAAATTTATTAAAGTTGCTAATATTCTACCAAATGAGCAATCTGGTTTTATTAGCTAAAGCGCTAACTATAATGACATAAACTACATATGTAAATGTCTAATTGCCTAACGAACCTGACATAGAAATTTGTTAAAGCATATGTTGATCCATAATGACATAGTAGGATAAGAAAATATTTCTTAGAAAAACAACAATAACAAAAAATTACATATGTTGAATTAGGTTTGGATGGAATTTAACATTTCTATGTTTAACGAAAATTTAACGAATTTTCAGATTTAACTTAATTTCCGCATATATCGAATATGGGCGTTTACATGTAACTTCCATGTACGGAATATGACATATATCATGACATATGTAGTTCTTAACATTCAACCTTTTATCAAGTTTGTATAGAGTTAAAAAACTCATTAAAGAAAACTTAAACGACAAACATTCAGGAGGTATGCTAACGCTCTATATTGAAAAAGCTTTTGACTCAGTCTGGCATAATAGTTTTAATGTGGCTGAACCCATAAACTCATGACGTTTAATATTCCCATTTACTGAGTGAAAGTGATCGAAATCTTCCTAAGAAAGAGATTTTATTTTTTTAAATCGGTTATGAAGCATCAACCATCAAACAAATTAAAGCTAGGGTCCAACCGGGTTCATCATCTTTCTCCTTTATTATATAATATTTATATCTCAGATATACCAAAGCCACCAAACTGTCGACTTTATGCAATGGTACTGCTCTATATGGTGCATGTCAAAATGTCCAAAAGTAACTAATCGTAAACATGGTTTTTCACATATTCAAGACCTTCACCATCAGGAGAACAAAATCATGTTTTCTACCTAACAGAAATCTAAATATAAATAATTCTGAAATAAGTTGGGCATAAAAGTTTGTATTAATATATATAGAAAGCTTAATTCCCAATACAAACATTACTACTCTAATAAATACTTGTACAAGGAAGCAAACATAATTAGAATCGATAATTTTATTATAAAATTAGTTTGAAAATGTTATGATAAAGCACAAAACACTCCGGAAAATGGTTAATATCGCATATATTCCACCACAATGAAGAGTACATCAAATAGACCTTGCTCACCGGCTTCATAGCTCCTGCAAAATTTTATCTATTTAGATAAAAACGATTATATCCCAAACCGTAATCATGTCCGTCTATTATATCATTATCATAGACGGGCTACATGTAAAGCTATTGTTTATAACCCAGGCAATATTAACGGAGAATTTTTAAAATTTGAAATGTCCATACCAGATAAGGACAAATTAATTAAAGAAAACTTTTGGTGGTTGGAAAACTTTAATTATAATTATAGCACAAAGTATAATATACATTTTTTTTAATTAGATTAAGCACTTTTAGTTTTTAATAAATTGTAAATAATATAAAAAATTGCTAAAATTGTGCGTATAATTAACATAAAAACAAAAAACTTACCTAGATGTTAATAAAATTAGAAACAAATAGATATTTTTTTGTAAATTTTTGTATTCAAGACTAGTGTAAGAATGTAAAAATAGTGGGAAAAAATTAAATTTATATTAAAAAAAATCTGAAATAGGTTGGGAAATTTAATTTATAGCCTAACTTAGCATTCATTTAGATAAAAACTGATACTTAAGAAACATATCCTAAAAGCAATCAACAGGATAGACTAAAATTAAAAATATTTATATATGAAAGCAAAAACCGTCTTAAGACCTAAGTTTCAGGAGTTGAAAGAACTGTGTTCATATAATTGTTTGCTTTGCCATTGACATAATTCTAATTTAATTGTACTACAATGCAAACTAAATTTGAATTTGATTGTGAATACTCACTATAATTGCATACACATAGCACTAAATCATTTTCCATTAATTAATATAAACTGGCAGTCACAATAATAATTAAATTGTCCCACAGTTCTATCAATAATATTTAAATTAACGACACTGTTCAATTTACATGAGTTATGAGTATCATAGCAACATTTAAGAATTAAAAATATTTAATACAAATAATTATTTTTTAAGATTTATTACAATTTGAATTGCGATGAAGTGGAAAAATCCTAACCAACAGCAATGATATACTTGTAGAGAAAAAAAAACTATATTGCATTACTATAGAAACATATATACTGATATTATATACAATTGTAATAGTATATAGTACGTACATAGTATATATTTAAATAACTTGTTTTAGTTTTCAAATATTGGTTACTAGTAAAAGCAAAAAACTCACAACAGATGATTTTATTTATTATATTTTTTTTGTTTGGTTTTAAGGTTAAATTAGAGCGACATAGAGTCATTTTTTTTAGACATTTAGAAATCGAGTTAAAATTTAAACACATTTTAATATAAAGACCACCACCACCACTAACTAATTTATTAGATCTAGTTAAGGTAACTTACTACTATAAACTACTATTTATAGTACACACGTTCTTTTGGTGTTACTCTATGCTATATACGAATTGCAACGTACATTTATTTTAAAGTTTATATTTCTGGATACGTATACATATACATATACTATGTATATATATATTTTATCTATGGGGACATTAAAAAGTATAGCATAAGAAAAAATGCAACAAAAATTCGATTCAGTTCCGGTTTAATAATTTTTGACAATTAAATTGGTAGTGCGAGAAGGATAAAAAGAACACAGTGAGAAGTAAATTCAAATTGATTGCAAAAACAAAAAAAAAATCAAAAATGCATTTTAAAGAAATTGTTGGTCTGATTGAAAGGGTAAATTAAATTTGAATCAATTGTTTGGGACTTTATGTAACAGATTATGTTACTACTTTGAAATCACATTAAATTAGTAGAAAAAAAATTTTTTTTTTTATTAAAATTTAGTTTTTGGAAAATTTTAAGGCGTTGGTTCTTTCAATTCAATAAATATGATTCATTTCATTGTTGTCTGATGATGTGTTACTGCAAGATTTATTGAACCGAACAATAAAATTAATTTTGAGTAAAATTTTTTAATCCTTTCTGTTTGTTATAAAAAAGAATATAAAAAACAGATATAGAATATTATATAGGAGTTTATCACGACATCTTTAGAAATTAAGAAAATAATTTTAAAAATTCGTTTTTATTTTATTAATTTTTATTATGGCAAATTTACGCTTAGAGCAATCTCATAAAACAGGTCAGTTATATAATAAACAAAAGCTTGTTGCAATTTTGTTTATTAATCATAAACTGTCTAGTGAGTTGTGAGGTTGGTAAAATATAAAAGTGAAAAATCTTAAGATTAGTTGAAGTAAGACCAAATACATGAAGATGTATCTATTGGTGAGTATGATGAGTGATGATGAAGACTTATAGCGGTAATTTACGCTTAAACTATAATTTTGTTTATATCGTGGGACAGTTAAATCAAAATTATATCAATTGCAAAATAAAAATTAGATAATCAAGATTTAGTCACAAAATAATTAAAATAATAAACCTTTCCAGCCAGTTTAATTTAAATATGAGTTGCACCAGAAACAAGTTCTGCTTAAAATATCTGTGCCATCAAAATTTAACCGCTGCCAACATAAGAAAAAATCAAAATAAAATAACCACCATATTCAGAATTTTCGAAAGTATTTCCTATAAAATTTTGGATTGATTCTGACAACTTTAAGTCACATTTTTACTGGGGTACATAATCGCTTATGTCAATATTTTTTTTTTTCATAATATAGCCAGAACTTAACTATTTGAGAAAACCGAAAACCGAAACCCGTCAAAAAGGAAAGCATAGTTAAAGGAAAAAGGAAGAAGAAAAGTTTTGTGGGAAAGAGCGAACAATGTTGTTAATCCTCTCTACATCATAAATAAAAAATCCTTATCTAATTGGGAATGTTTCGATTGGGACGCGATTCCACAATCGAGGTTTTCTAACTATAAAAGAATTTCCATAACCGGACTTAAAAAATCTCGGAATACCCACTGTAAAAAGTTTGGCACTTGATGCCGCCTCTCGTGTTATGCGATGAAATTGTTTAAAAGGAGGAAGAAGTGATTTTAATTTTTCGGGGCAAGTGCCAACACCAAGTAGATCTCAATAAAATAGAGTAAGTGCTCCAACAATACGACGATGCTCAAGTGGTATAAGGAATAATTCACATTTATGTCCCCTATAAGACGGGTTTTGAACTTTGTCCAAAAAATTTAAAACAGTTTTTGGTGCCCATAAATTTGAGTTATACTCGAGCTTGGATTGTATATATGATTTATAGATTTTGAGGAGGTCTCGAGATGAAAAATAAGTTTTGGAGCGACTCAAAAAGCCCAAACATTTGGCGGAGCTTTTCGCAATATCGAATATATGCTCATTCCAGTGCATATTTTGATTCACTCGCATTCCAAGAATGTCCAGGGCTTTGAGTCAATGAATACCTTCATTTTGAAAATGGATAGTTGACTCGAATGCTGTTAGCTTGTTACTAATAAGACAGCTTTGAGTTTTTGAAGTCTTTAACTCGATTTGCTTTACCCCATTCAACAATTTTGGCAAGGTCGCGATTGAGTGCGCCTGCCATCATTGCTCTTTTGGAATTGACTGCGGAATCTGTAGCATTAGTTTTTTTTGAGAAAATCATATGATGCTACTAGAGTACTGTGATCAGCAAAACAATGGATTGGTCATTAATGAAAATGTGAAACAGAGTGGGTGAAAGGACAGAGTCTTGTGAAACACCAGCACTGACTTGAAGTTGGACTGAAAAAGAACCGTCAAATGCACTGACTTGAAGTTGGACTGAAAAAGAACCGTCAATTGAAACTATGATAGATCGATTTAAAACAACAACTTTCAATCCATTTTGAAAAGGTTGAACCAAGGTCTATAGCGTTGCAATTTGCTAAGAGCAAAATTATAAACTCGATCGAAAGCCTTAAATATATTCAGAGCAGATTAATGAAAGCTGGTGTTAAGCTTTTCGCATAAGTATGTCATTAGACCACCGGTATATTTTTGTTATAAGCCGCTTATTTTACTTAAAATGTTTTAAATATTATAGTCCCACAATTAGTCAAAAAAAGTTATAAATTGAGCTTATTTTACTTAAGCGATTTTTACAAAATAATTTTTTTGGATGTCAAACGTATTATGTAAGCAATTTTAAAAACCCAAAAACTGGTACAGTACCGTTACTATCTTTTTAAAGTCTTATTTAGACTTTAAAAATGATTTAACATCAATTTCAGACATAAGCGGTTATAATTTGTTATTCGCAATCTATCCGAATTAGGACAATAAACAACAATATACTTAATTAAAAATTACAAAACATGCGTGTGGAGCATCCAACGAAGATACAAACTAAATATTTAATAATATTTCTGAAATAAATGCAGTTGCATTCTGTATGTTTATACATTAAGCAAGTTTTAATTCTTAACTCTAATTCCTCTACCGAAGTTTTTTTGGCTGAATTTAAACTGAATCCAATCAAATTTTGTGCAAGCATGTTTGGATTATTTGTGAAATCCTGCTTGTATTCAATCTAATGTATTTCATCATTTAATATGAAAAATTTAATTTTTCTCTTCCGTATATACATTTCAGTAGACATTCTAGTAAACGTTCTAAGATTTTAGTGAATAATATTGTAAGTTATATAAATTACTACACTTTTGAAGTAGTAAATAGCTTTGTATATCTAAGTGCCTTAGTAAATAATTAAAATGTATTTGATTATTAATAATCGAATTTAAACAAAACAAACATTTTTCTATACGCTTAAGATGTTGAATACATAATGTATAGAATCATAATACTACCAGTCTTAGTATATAATTGCGAAGACTGGACAACAAATTATTATATTTATTTGAAATTGACGAAACTAATTTCAAATATACGAATAAAATAAAACGAATAACATTAATTGAGGCTTAAATCAAGACATTGTAGTTCTAGATAGGCCGAATGAGATTTTAGATATATATTAATGATAAATATTTATATATGAAACGAAAAACCGTTTTCCACACCTGAATTCCATCCATATTATTCTGACTTTAATTTAAATTAAGTTTTTTTTTAATTTTAAAGGGTAATACGAATCTACTAAAGAGATGGAGAAGATTCTGAATACTATTATGATATCAATCTGAAGGTTTGATGAAGAACAACCGAAGAAAAAAGTAGTAGTTCTTATCTCGACACGCCATCTACAAAACGCTTGTATTATACCCAGTACGTCACGATCAGAAAATTGCAAGTTTTCCTAGAAAACCGAATAAGTACTTTGTAGAAAAAATGGTACCTAAAATAGATGATAAGGTCTGAACGTTAAAATAAAATGCCAGAAGAAATAGTGTATTTCATTTTTTTATTTATATAGCATATTTTTAGGATAAAATGTGTTTAGTTTATTAACGTTTATTTTAATTTTAATCTGATTAATTTTTAAATTAAAATTAATTACAGTGTTTATACAAGCTATGATTTTTGGACAGTAAGATAATAAAAATAAATACCAATTCGAACTACGAAAAGAAGTCAGTGAAAAAGAATAAAGAGTAGTATATTTTACTACTTCCACAGACACCGAATTTATTAAGTTAAAAAGGTTATGCAAATTTTGTCCACGATTAATCGTACGCATGTAATTTTTTACATGTTTCCGATTATTCATGAACAGTCCCTACTCAGTTAATTTCTTATCTAAGTTTACAAATACAAATATGAAAAAAAAACTTTTGAAACTAAACAAGTCAGTTAGTTTTGAAATTAGTTAGTCCGTTAGTTCAAAACGGATGGCAACCGACACTAACCCACACAGTGTATTTATAGCGATTCGTTTCATCACATCACAAACTAGATCATTACCTAATCCCCGAGCAGAATCGTAGCTATGACAAATCTGTGAATATCCAACCGAACATTTGAGATCTCTGCCAGGTTATAAAACATAAACCCTTCCTAGTTATTAATTTCTGAGTAAAATATGTAGTTTTAATACTATAAGTTTTCAACAAAAAAGTTTTACCAAATGAGAATTTTGCTTAGCTTTTATAAATCACATATGGATTTTCTTTAATCTAAGTACATATATGTACATGATTTAAGAAAATAATCAGAATCAAACTAAGACTTGTTTACGGAATCAGATGCAAATTTTGCTTACGGGAAAATAAATTCTCCTCTTACCTTCTATTTGAATGCGATGTAATAGCTGAAAAAAGATATATATATATTTTCAGGGCCACATATTGCCTGATTTAGAAATTGACATTAACGCAATAAAAGCGTCCGCCAGGTGCTTGGATCTGCAATTTCAAACGACTAAACGTAAGTATAATATATCTGAAAAGATTGCTTCGACATCCATGAAATAGAAAAAAATTAGTTGCTCAGGTAGCCCTACACTACAGTACCTAGTAATGAGTTCTTGCAGTGTTGATGAGAAAAACACCCCACTCCATCAATTAAATCTATACACTCTCCCAACCCGCTGAGCATATTTGTCACCAAACCTACCAGACAGTACGATATCCAGACCTACTACACAATAGCAGAAACTATTCTCGATCCCTATTTGAGTGTCAAGAGCCACGTTTTGCAACCTTCTTTTAATATTCATCACATAAAAATATTAATTTATTTGATTCAAATTTATTCAATTGTACATTGCCATCAATTGTCTACATTTTAATTATCTAAAAATCGTTTAGTCATATTATATAACCTAGTAACCTAAATTAAGCAAAAATATTAAGGCACAATTAATCAAATTTAAATGTATTGTACTAATTTGTTAATTAGCACAGTGAATTTCTGATCCCATTAAATTTATGTACCACAACACATTAGGTATATAATGTGTATGTATATGATTAATTAGTTTTTATTTATTTAAATTCAGTAGTAAAATTATTATTATTACATATTAATACAATTCCAGTTCCCACAATAATTTTTTTCATTTTCCGGCAGAATTTTATAAATTACATTAAAATTGCAATATTTTACTATACATATTATATACATACACTACACATGTATGCACATTTATTGTCATTTTCATCATTGGCATAATAAAATAAATATTTTCTTTTCCAATTTTTTTTTGTTTTTTTTTTTTTAACTTTATTATCGTATATTTACGTTAGTATACATTTGTTTGTGTTCATCTATTAATTTTCTTTGTCTATCAAAATACTAACATTTTTTTTGTTGTGTTTTTTATGATATTTTTAATTCTTATTTTCTTTTTTTTTAATAAAAAAAAAAAAAAAGACTGTTTTTTTTTTGTAATTCAACCATAATCAACGCATTTAGGTACATATGTATAAGAATGTAGTCAACATGGCGACGACATTTTTAACCTTCATCACAATTCTGAATATTGCAGAACTGTTCAAAGTGAAAATAGAAAATGACACCAACTAGCAAAAAAAAAAAAATTTCAAAAACTAAAAAAAAAAAAAAAAAATTCAAAAGAACCTAAAGTTTTTTAAGGCCGCATCATATAAAAAAAAAACAAAAATAAATAAATAAAACAACAATTTCACAATATTTTCCTTTTAAGTTAATTTTATTGTCATTTTCTTATTAACTATGGGAAACCATATGACTTCCACAAACAATATAATATGTACGTATATATTATTTTTTTTATCATAAAATAGGAAAAGTAGAAAAAGAAATTATTCCTGATTATATGATCCCATCTATGCAATATATATATATATTTATATATATACTACTGATATATATAGATAGAACTTGTTTTCTATGACAATATTATATTTAGTCCGACACTATTATTATATTCTTTTAATCGTATATTATAGTTGATATGAGAATTGCATCAGCATCAGACTTTAAACTCCAAATGAATATACATCTACTTATTACTAAATTGATGACGCTCTTCTTCTTTTTCTTCATTCAATATATACTTCCATTATAGAGTTTCTCTCTCTTTGTTTATTCTATTTAAAATCTTTTTGTCTCTCATAATATAGTCTCAAGACCTAAATTTATTATATTCTTGTTTATATGTGCATTGTACAATATAAAAACAAGTTAAATATACTGGTAGCAGAGCTACACTACAGTTAGTCATCATCATCTATACAATACCATTTTAATGCACATAAATACAAAAAATATAACAAAATCAGTCATATAAATCCAACATTTTTGTTTTTTTTTTTGTAGATACAAAATTGAAAATGAACAAAAAAAAATATCAGAATCACGACAAAAGCTTTACATTTGCAACGATATTCTTTGACTGTTTTTGATATTCAAAAAAAAAAAAAACACAAAGGAAAGAAACTGCATACACTGAAGAGCCCAACAAAATAAATACCCAGTTAAAATGGAATAATATAACCCTCGATTAAATTCATATGAAACTCAAGAAAAATGAATGAAAAATTATTTCTTTGTTAATCATAGGGTCATGGATCTGAAAATGCATTCTAAATATTAAAATTAAAAATAATATTCTGATGCAGCCATCAAGTCAAAACAAATTATATTGTTGAAATTTATGAGATTTGATAAATTCAGCCTCAATTATGTTGTTGTTGTTGGCTAAATGATTTTTGGTAAAAATGGAATTCGATTATTTGTGTAGACTATTTGAATTTATTTTTCAATTTGTTGCTTTTCGAAAAACATTTCAGACTGAAATATGGGTGTTGAAAAAACAAAATTCCAAATTAAAAATGTTGGAAAAAAATGTTGAAAAATAAAATGTGGAAAATTTGCGGAGTTATGCCCTAGCCCCTACAGTACACTTGGCAAATGAACACTTAACAAAATGACATTTTTAGCAAAATGGGCACTTAAAAAAAAGACATTTAGTAAAATTAACACTTAGACACTTGACAACTTTGCCTTGGTATATTCTGGAAAAACTGTATAATAGTGATTTCTAATTCAAATCTATGCCAGATTATCGGCGGGAAACATTTATGAACCGGAACCGGCAGTTGGTATATCTATTGGTAATATTAAACTATCGATAGAAAACACCCTGAAAAGATTTTTAAAACCAAGATTTTTTGTTCGTGAACCGTTTAAGTATTCTTCTGATAATTATCTTTGAATTGATTAATTTTTAATTATAACTTAATCTATGGCTAATCCAAATAACTAGAGCAATAATTAATATATGTTTGGGTTATCAATTGTATAAAATAAGTTTTATAATGAAAAACTTAAGGCTATTTGAGACGAAGCGCATATGATGCAAATGCACAAACCTGAATAGAAAAACAATATTTAACTATACGCGTTATTTTTTGAAAAAAACCATTTTAAGAAAATGTAAAAATAAAATAATCGATAATTTTATCGTTCGTAATAATCTCATTGAACGAAGTTGTGCATCAATAGAAAATCCGCTAATAAGCCTCTATGGTATGAACCAGACATGCACATTTCAAATAGGCTCAATTTGGGATTCATCCGTCCATAGGTATTTTTATTTTTAGATAAATATATTTATATAGGAAATAGTACCTATTTACCTATTAATTGTTATTATAAAAAGCTGTCATACTAGACTGTCATACATACTAGACTAGACTATAACAACTATAATATGACATAAATACAATTGTGAAATATTTGTATTTTGTATTATTTATTATTCTGTACAATATTGAAAAACAAAATTCCATATTTTTGGAAATTAGTAGGTTAAGCTATAGATAGATTGCATAGGTTAGTTTTAATATTTTGGTTAAGAGTAGTGAAAGGTAAATATAAAAATATATTAAAATAACACAATTGTTTTTTAGTCACAATTAATGTTTTCCAATATATAAATCGGTTATTCAAAATAAGCTTTACAGATAACAGTGTTTACGATTAAAATAAAATAAAATAATTAAATTAAATAATGTAACATTAATAATAATCCATATCAAAATAAAATGGTAGAAAACTTGTATTTAAAACTAGTCATGTGTATTTGTTAATATGTAATTATAAAATGAATTTCGCTTAGTGTTGTTTAGAAGTATTAAAAAATGTTCACAATTTCATATAGTTTTCAGTCTCTAAATCAATTTTCATTCAAAATATCGACAAAATAAAACGTAGAAAATATACGTATACATCTCGAAGAACACAAAGGTTTAAGTTGTATTTAGAAGTTAATATTTGGTACTAAATTGTGCATTGATTTAGATAAATTAATTAAATTGATTCTATCAAAAAATTATTAATGCCAGATATTTGTGTCAAGTTCATATAAACTCCCAAATGAACTGATTTGATCATAGTTTGGATATTTGATGACTTTAAAACGTATATATATATATATATAATTATTAATCCATAGTTTTTCAACTTTCAACAAAAATAAAAATTTTAAATTGAAACAATAATATTTTACAAAGTATTTCAAGATTTACATATACATATTTTGAATTGCACTTTTCAATTAAATTGACTCCATTCTATTTTTATTTGCAAAATTCAAATTTTTGATCACTTACCTAAGCAAAAGAAAATCAATTAAATACAATTTAATGAATCAAAAATTTAATTTAACTTTTCTAATTACAATTGAATTTAAAATAAAAATTAATAAATGTATTTAAAAATTAATGAAACACTTAATTTATATAATAATGGCAAGAAATTTGAATTCCAATTAAAAACTAAAAAAACACTTTCGCAACATGATTTTTCTACTTGCAACTGCATTTTAGAAGTTTCCTTTCTCGGGTATGACGCTTTTCGTAAATTAAATGAATTTTAAACACAACACACATAACAAAATATTTGTCTAAAACCTTAATTTTTTCATAATATTTCACTAACCTTATTCTAATTTTTTATTCACGGCTTCAAATCAAATTCACAGTTTTGCTAATAACAGCCCCCTTGTATCCTTGTATTTCTTTGAAAAAGCTGCAGAGTAAAATTACAACAAAATTCAGCACTAGCTATACCAGAGCCATCGGCTTAGGGGGTAAATAAATATCTCTCAAGCCGTCTGTAAAATGTATAGATACTAACTCTTCTATTCTATTCTATTTAATTTATATTATTTTATATTAATACTGTCTACTATTTCTTTAATATCTTTTTTCTAATCTCTTAAATGCCTTAAGTATGTGAAGACAGTCCATTATTTCGAACTCAATTAAAAAAAAAATTTATACTTATAGAAACAACCCATAAAATGAGACCACAAAAACCATTTTGCAATTTAGTTAAAGTCATTTCAATTTCAAGCAAGTAAATTGCTGCCTCACAACATCTCAACTCAAAAGCCAAGAAAAATATTAAAAATTAATTTTTTTTGCAAATCAAACTAAGCTTTTTTTTTATTGAGTAATGTATCACTCTCTGAGCAAAATGCGTCTAGTTCAAGCTCAAGCTAATTTTTTTTTTTGCTTGAAAAAATAAAATTTGAGTTCAAAATCAGTTTTTATACATTCGACCTAATATTAAATTTTTGTATATACAGCTATTTGTTTTGAATACTGCTTCTGAAAGAATATTGACATTCATGATTTCCTTTTCATTTTTACTGTTACTTCTGTAACAAATTTTAAACACTTTTGTACAGATAAATACAAATAAATTTGCGTATCAATTGTTATCTCACCATTTCCAATAATTATTATTTACTATCATATCGTTTTACCAATTGTCGTATAGTTTCTTTGTTCTACATATTACAATTATTCACAGTTGTATTTCTTTCGTCATTCATATCAAACACATTAAATCCAGTAACCAGAATTTATATCCAGTTCGTGATTTAATAGTACAAGTTTAGGAGGATACGATGAATCAAAATAAAAATAAAAAACATTTTCTTTTTCTATCATTTTAACAACGATTGTTTTTTATTTCATTCAATGTTGTTTATTGAAAGTTTACCCATCATATTATGTCTTCTATAGAGTCTTTAATTTGATTAATAATCGTTGAATCAAGTTTTAAAAATTTTATCCATCAAAATTATATTTTCTTTTAAATTTTCATCGTCATCATACCAAACAAATAAATTTCGCAATGCAATCCAACAAAACAAATTGTATGATGTTGACAAAAATTTGTTGTAATACCGATTTGATATGGAATTTAGATGCGAATTATTTATAAATTTTACTTAATTAGTTTGTATGCGTTTGGTTTTCAACCGTCAAAATAAAATAAAATTAATGAATTAAGGATGAAAATTAAAGAAAAAAAATTATTTACAGCTAAAAAAAATTGTGGTTGCAACTTCCATTCATATCATCAGCATCTATCATCATCATCATCAGCATCTATTGGCTCTACAGCTCAGGATTAGCCTTAATCTTGTTTACAATTTTCATCCATTGTTGTTCTCTATTTATTGGTTATCTCTGATATTAAACAGTTGTCATCGATTTCGTCCGATTTCGATTTTGGTCTACCTTGGGCTCTAGTATATTTTACGATGACAACTCGCTATTTCTTGTATAAACTAACACATTTTTTAATTTCTAAAAGTATACAATGTTTGAAAAATGTAAAAATTTAACCAATCAATGATACAAATTTTTAAACAGATCGAATAACTACATCAAAGTGTTTTTTTAAGCCCATTAGAACTGGAAATTGTAAAAAATAATAACACAAAAAATTCAATTTTAATCAAAATTTTTTATTTATTCGAGAGATAAATAATTACATGGCATTTACATTTTAAAATGATTTCGGATATATAATCATCACAGCTGATCTTGATGAAGCGTTCAGTTTCAGTTCAGTTTCGGGCCCTTCGAAAACGCCAATTGTCGCTGGCTTATCAGAATAATCCAGTAACTTTTTGTAACATACTGGATATATTAGAGATGTATCAAATCACAAGACCTTAAGACCAATTGATAGATCGTTTCCTTCAAATCAAATTTTTATTTCAATACATTTCGGTAGCCGTATTAAATTACATCCTGTTTAAATTACATTTCATCCATATTTTCAAACAAAAAATCATTAACCATGGTGTGGCAACGATCTCTATTGACCGTAATGCAAGCTTTTTCACTGTTGAGAAATAAAGTGTAACGTGTAAGCCACACCAAATTAACGTGTAAACCACATCCAAGAATTTTTCAGGATGTAATAACGTTATATAGAATAAACGGCAATTTTGTTTGTAAACGTAACCATTTAACCAAAAATAACCTTCATCGCTGAACAAAATTTTTCGATAAAAGAACGAGTCAATTTCCAACTGCTCAATTGCTCAATTGATAAATTTGGATCTCTAAGAGAGTATGTGGTATGAAATCTATCCATAGTTCGGCTTGCTTAGATAAATGATTATCTGCGATGATTATAAAAGTCATCTATAAGTTGGGCGAACCAACGATGGATATTAAAAATAAATTTGGATAACTTGAGTAACCCTGTTCAATTGTGAATCTATTTATGATGAATTGCCAGAGTATATATACTGATCATAAATGTCAAAAAGTGAATACAGTTAACAGTTTCGTAAGTTCTATCTAAACTGAAAAAATAACTTTTTTATTTATGGCAACACCTATTATTACTGTAAATAATATTAGAATTTATATAAAGTAAGTTTAGAGACGTATAAATAACATTAAGAAGCCCGAGTTATCATTCCTTTTATTGTGAACATAACAACACTTATTACATTCGGAATTTCAAAAATTCTAGACTTCAGCCAACAATTTACTTGCACTAAGAGTCTAGTAAATACAAGTAATAAGTACGAGTATCAGCTGTTCAGACCATCAAATACGAAGCTTAAAAATGTTTCATATAAATCATATATAAAAGTCAAATTTATTCATTAGCTTGCAGCTAATTTATAAAGTATTAGATTATTTAATAGACTCCACTCCTTACATATCCAATTTAAATGCCAAAAATTACTGAATTTTTTGCTGAAAATAATCATATTTTCCTTTTAATTTTGATAAATATAGATTATCATGTAGATACCCGTATTTCGTCTATACTACTTGCGTTTACACTTTCTTCTTTAATGATTGTTATTAATATAGTCGACAGTTTAGTAGCTAGTTCTTATTTAAACTAGTTCCTATTTTCCAATAGGTTAATAATTTTAGTTATACCCAATAATTAAATTAATTAGTTGGATAAAATAAATTCGATTAAATATATCAATTTAATACATATATGCATTATATATACATATTTCATGTTACTCTAATTTTATAAATAAACTATTCAATAATGACTATATGCTCATCGTTCCCATCATATTTACCTGCATTTGATATTAATTAAAATTTCAAAATGCACTAAATTCAAAATACTTGTTTTATGCGATTTCACCCAATCTCAATACTTATAATATACAATTTATTAAACAGTACTAGTTTTAAGCCTAAGGCTAGTTTTTGTAATTAGTTTTTAAGCGTAAATAATATGTGAGCCTGAGGGCTATTTTTCTATAATTCAACACAAATGATATATTATTAGTTTTACACATACAAATTTTTGAAAAATTTTAATTTTCGAAGATATTTCAATTATTAAAAAAAAAAAACATAAAACCAAAAAGAAAAATAAAAATTAAAATATTTACATGAATATGTCATTTCAATGTTGTAAGTCTATAAATAAAATAGAACCAAAAAAAAAAATAATAATATCAATAACAAAAACAAAGAAAATTTTTAAATTGAAAATGAAAATATTTTTAACCTTGAGTCTTGAATTTTTTGGCTAAGGGTCAAAATTTGTTTATTTTCATTTCAAACACTTTTCTAATGCCCCATCTTCTCAATTTAGATATAATAATGTAGCCAACGATGTAGGGCACCAAAAATTGTATAATTTTTGTACTAAAAATAAACAAAATTTTTTTATTTGTTTATATACATTTGATGTAAAGGTGCAATTGTACGGCGTAAAAAATTAATTTAAATTTTTTTTCTTCTTTTTTTTTAATTTGTTTTTTGTTTTTAGTAATGAAAACGCCAATAATTGAAATTATTAAATTAGAATTGAAAAGTTAATGAATGGTGAAAAATTATTCAATTTTTTTATTTAAAGAAGTTAAATAAATAGATATGTATATCTACATATTTTGATAAATGTCTTAATTTTAAATAACATACATCTGTGATCGCTGATATAATTAATAAAAATGATTTATAGAAATTTATGACGTTCATATACAAAGAATTAACGTCACACAAATTGATCAAAAACAATTGTTGCTTATTAGTTTAAATAAATTTGAATAACACGATTATTTAATAAACATTGCAGATAGGCTAAGATTGTTGTTGAATAAAATTAGAAAAAAAATATTTTATACTGTTAATATAATACTTAGAGTAAATACATCAGACGTCTGTTGGTAGACGAAAGCTTGCTACAATATTGATTGTGCAATATTTCATCATTCGGTAGTAGTTTGTAAGACACAGTCATCATAAAAGAGAAAAATGTTAGTAAAATAAGCTAAAACAGATAAATGTTGTTAGTAGAAAAGTAAAAATATTAAGTAGATAAATATATTTGTTATTTTATTATACTTAATTCAAAATACTCGAAAAAACAAGGCCAAAACAGTAAATAACAAAAACTAACAAAAAAGAAAGATGTTAGTTAATCTCAAGATGTTAGTTAGCCTACTAAAACATCGCATTGTATTTCAAGAGGAGACTGGCCGAGTTCCAGCGTATTATCTGTTAGAAATATCTGTATACTCACAGATAGTCAGATTGCAATTAAACACTAGAATCGGTAACCAAAAACCGTATTGGCCCGTCGCAGTTCACTGGATGAACTAGCGGATTGGTTCAACATATGGCTAGGATGTGTGCCACGTCATAGTTAGACCAGGTCACAATCTTAGAAATTAATCCGGAAAGGACCATTCTAGGTCCACCTCTAGCTACTTGTCATCTATTGCTTCGCAAAGATGTAATAAAAGCTTCAAACTTCAGATGGTCAGGTAGACCAGACTGCAACATCACCAAACAAATCTAACCTATGCTGAACCTGAAACGCTCCCTTAACCTCCTATATTTGAGAAAATGTAACATCAACACTATGGTGGGGATCATTACGGGTCATTATCTTATTGGTAAGCATGCCAGAAGACTTTGGCTCCTCTCAAACGACTTTTGCAGAACGTATAGAGAGGAGGAAGAAGATGAAAATATCCAACACCTACTTTGTACCTGCCCTGGTCTAAATCATAAAAGGAAAACCCATCTAGGAGGCTTCCACCATTTTGTAAAAAGCTTGAAATGGCTCTACGAATATATTCTTATGCGATGAAAGTTTCCATGGTATCACAATGGACCCTACTGGTCTAAATGTGTTGGTGTACTCGGCAGCAACTTCTACCTACACACCTACCAACTAACTAGAGACTGAGACTAACTAGCTCAGACATACGTACATTATGACGAAATGTGTGTTTTAGAATTGAAACACTTAGGTGATGATATGAACAAAAAATTTGTACGTTTCGTTTGAAGTCATTTTTCGTGGAATGATTCATTGCAACTTTCACCTTATTCCCATCGTCTTAAAGTTATTGCTTTACAGTGATTGTCTGATGGTCCAGTAACAGACATTTCTTTTATTCACCAGATAAAATATGATAGCATCATAGGTAATCCGATAAAGAAGATATAGATGTAAAATACTTTAAGTCGTTTGCAAAACTAAGAAATTTAGAAAAATACATCACTTTAGGGGTATCAATTGTAGTAACTATACATATAACTAAGTGGACCTATGGGAACACCAGAAGGTGTAAAGTATAGGTCAGTTAAATTATTTTACAAGCGGAAGCTTATACGTAATCGTTTACGAGTTGTAATGTCCATAAAAAAACGCAATGAGATCGAATAAAATATATTGAGGTTTTTAGAAACCTGTAATTTTTAATATATCAGGAAATAACTAACCTAACTATGACTGCAACATCACGCAAACGAACTAGCACTGTAATTAATTAACACAAATAAACAAGTTTGTTGTAAGTTAACAAGTCATCAAATTTAGGATATTACGATATTTCGGAAGGTAGATCTCTGCTTCATCACTGCTTGTGAATAACTGTAAGTCAGTCACAAGTATTGATAGGGGAAGTATGTTGCTTCCGAAAAATCGATATTTGTAATAAAAATAACTGTTAGTGAAAGGAAACCTGAAAAAAATTAAATTACAAAAACCAAATTCGATTTTACTGAATAAACTTACTAGGATACAAATTGAAGGATTTATAATCTTACTATCAAACCGTAATTAGGAACTAATAAACTATAACTAATTCTAAATTACTAGTTACAATAAGAAAATAGAAGGATTTCATACGTATGGCACATGTATATTATTTTTTTGCATCATGTTCTGTAATTGTTCATTTTTGCAATGACGTCATTAACAATTCAAAATATGTCACTTTGAAAATTTAATTCCTCAATTCAAAATTTCCTTCCTCCAGATATATAAAATTTTATACATATATTATGTCTATAATTAATTCGAATGAATAAAATTGCCTTGTCAAAACTGAAAGATTATATAAAAATGATATAATGTACCGTTGTTTAAATATTTTTCATAAAATCGATATTTTTAATAAAAATCATAATGTTTTTTTTTAAATTTTTCTTTTTCAACATCCTGTATCTTCACTACTATCTACTTTTGGAAGGAAATTTTTAGGGCTTTTAGAAATGTCACCTATTTAAATAGGGTTGCTCAACCCATTTTCAAAGGGCTAATTGAATGCTTTAATGTTTACATTACAAATTAGAACCTTTATAGAGTCTTTTCACGTAAATAAGGATATTTTATAGCAAAATATTGAAAAACGATAATATGCGATTTCGACAATATGCCTAACATTATTTTTTTTACTACTATTTTTAGTGTCCTAATAAATATTCAAAAACTTTTCTGTAAACACTAATACATTTTTTCTGTATCAATAATTTTGACAGACTAATAATTTGTTGTTGACTGTAAAATTATTATTTTTTTTATAATATATCAATTATATACGAGTCCAAAAGTAAAAAAAAATCGTCCACCACTTAACGTAAATTTTTCATTAATTTATTTATTCATTTATAACATTTCAGTGGACGTGCAAATAAATGTATAGACTAACTAGATTTTTTATTAATTTGAAAATAATTTCTATTCAATTAAAATTAATACACTACTCGTCGCCGAAATCACCATGTTGAATTATTAAATAATTTTCATAGTGATTGTCTTCTTCAGATATTTTTAAAAATGATTTTTGAAATTATTTATGTAACAAAATGTTATTTACTAATGTTTCGGCATGAGCCTGTTGAAATTTTCAACATTTAAAAATATAAAAGAGTTAATTGAAGTAAATAGTGTCACTATGTAAAGAATTTACCTGATATTGCAGAGATCATCAATAGTGATAGAATTGGCAAGATCATCATATCACCTACAATAAAAATAAAAAAAAAATTGAATTATTATTAATTTACAATATATAAACAATTATAAAATAAATTATAATAAATATATATTTTATCCGGTAAGGTAAGGTAAAAATGGTAAGCTTTGAAAAATTTTAAATTAAATTCGTAATTAAAATTTTTTATTTTGGGATTTTTTGTAATACATCGGGTGTTGCAGAGCATGTGTATCAGCTTTTTAAGAGGCGAAGCCGTTATTTTAAAATTTTATTAACTAAATCGTTGGTGCTCTATTGATTGGTAATATTTTCAACTTCCGGGAAGCAGGGAAGGAACAGAAATGGATTTTTCAAGCCAAAAATTCGCCGAAATTCACCGAAATCGAGATTTTTATTTCAAATAGGAAGAGGTACTTTTTCATGCAAATTCAGATTCTACGTCAAAATATAGGAAACCACAGCTTGCTGGAACACCCAGTACAATTTTGATATTATCCTTTTATTTCTCTACCCGACTTAAATTATACTTAAAAAATAATTAACTTTACCAGCAAGTCCAAAACGCTTTGTATGTTGAAAAATTACAGTTTTTAACTGTTTACTAAGCTTAGGAAATTAATTTTGTGATATAACGGGTGTTCCAGAGCATGCGTATCAGCTTTTTAAGAGAGGAGGGAGCCGTTATTTTAAAATTGAAGGTGCTCTATCGATTTTTGATCGCCTTTCAACTTCCGAGAAGTACCGGAAAATGGTTTTTTAAGATCAAAAATCGACAAAATTGGCAAAATTCCCCTTTGGAAAACAAAATTAACAGTGATCATTTTGATAAATATAATTGTTTTTCATATTATCATATTCTTATCTCAGTTTTTGGTACCTACAAAGTTTAAACTAAAAAAAAAATAAAAAAAAAACAAAAAAAATAAATAAATAAATTTACTTTGCAACAATTTATAATTCTTTGACGTAGAATCTGAATTTGCATAAAAAAAGTTCCGCTTCCCATTTAAAAATCTCGGTTTTGGCCAATTTTGGCGATTTTTGGTCTGAAAAACTCATTTTCCGGTCCTTCCCGGAAGTTGAAAATATCACCAATTAATAGAGCACCCAAGAATTTCAATTCTATAGTTTATTTATATGCCAGCACATGATTATGTTATAGTGGTTATGTTATATAACTGTAATTAACCCGAAGGTTCAAATCCCCAGCTTGTGGTATAGATTTTATAAAACAAATTGTATTCCTTGCAATTAGCTGGGTATACATTTTAGTTGTCAGTTACCACTCAAACAAAATTGAACAATACTCATACTAACACAAAGTTATACTTTACAATAGATTTGATTTTTCACAATTAATTTTACTGCACATCAATTACAGCTGCAAAAAAAAGACGAGACAGAAACTCTTGAACACTTTCTTTGCACCTGCCCAGCGTTAGTTAGATCCAAATTCTGAACTTTAGGCGATAATTTACCTAACAATAGAGGGAAATTGTTTGTCGGATCGACCTTCTCAATTGTACAGGGTATACAAAAACAGCAAGAAATATGTCCTTCAAGTTGTGGCATCAAAATTTAAGATATTCTTTGCAGACTTATTGCAGTGATCTATTTTTTTCCTATGTAACAATTTAACAATCTACCTCCCTTTTTTAAAGCCAACAAAATATTTTCCCACTTAAACTGTTTGGCAGCTATCACTCACCTTTAAGAGATTCACATTCACGATTGCAATCCTTCGAATATTCACAATACGCCCATTTTCTGTTTCGGTGAACTAGAACCCAACCCCCTTACTAAAATTTAAATATAAAAAAATCACTTAGATATGTTCTCCCACAATATTACTTAATTTTTAGATAATCTCAAATTGAAAAACTTTATAAAAGCTACAAAAATTTGATAAAGCTTATTTTTCCAAACTTCCAGAAATTAATCATAATAAAATAGAAAAATTTGTTTAAATATTTATCTAAAATTATTATCTTATACCAGATAAATATAATATTAACAATAATAAATTCGAAAATTATAAATGAAAGAAAAATAAAATTAATTAATATTTAATTGTATAATTAAAAATGTACATAATATGTCATATTTAATAATTAATTAAATATAACAGTACAAAAAAAAAAAACAAAAAATAAAACAAAATGTTTGTACTCAACACATCTCTAATATGACATCCAAAAATATTGCAATTTTCGGAGTCACAAAATTTAGTAGTGTTATTACTTGCTATTTATTTTGGGACTAATTTTATAAACAAATACAAATATTGCTAAAATCATGTGTACGTACTGCTCCTGCTATTTCGCATTACATTATATCTCACAGATTGACGTATTCTGTGTTTTTTTTGTTTTATTTACTTTTCTAACATTTTTCTCTATTTATTTCTGTTTTTTTTTTTATAAAAATTTTATTTTTATCTTATTTCAATTGTATCCATAGATTTAAAATAAATATTTATTGATGCCAGTATCCAGTATGATGTCAGTATCTATATCTACTAAGAACCAACTATTAATATGACGTCATTAATTTTATGTCGACAAAAATGTGTTTAGAAATATTTTTATTCCTACGTAATGTTGTTACAATTGGACATACATATATATCTTAAATATACCGTGTTTAATTAATTATTGTAGTACATATAATATCAATCTCCTCCTGCAAGGGTGCCTGTGTTAATGTTTAATTATACCTATAATTAAAAAATTATAAAAGGGAGTAAAGGGTGATTTTTTTATAATTAATAATTTGAAATATAATACAAATCTAAATTTTTTGTTTTCTTTAAAAATAATTTCGTCGTAGCATGTACACCATCGAGTAGTTCTAATAAATTGCATTTGATTAGTGCGACTTTGAACCACTTTCACATTATAGTTGACGTTTTATTTGTATTTCCTAAGTAAGACGAGTATATATAATAATAATTTCCCAAGTATCAATTGTTGCTGATGTTTTATCAATATTAATCAAACATCTTAAATATTATTCTCCATAGAAAATTACATGATCTTGGACACCAATCATCGCTAGATCATATCTGGATATATATTGTTGTTATCAAATTTGAATTTCAATAAATTTTTAAAGCCAAAAATTTTTTAGATTAATCTCTAGCAACTTTGTATTTTCAAACACCTAATAAATTTATTAACGATAAGCATTAACGCTCATTCGATCCTGTAAGAAACCAATTATGTCTCTAGTATGTAAACCGCATCAAATATGTAGTATATTTTTTTAAGATGTAATGGGGCCAAGTAAGTCCCTCAGAATTATTTTTATTCCATCGGTCATTATCACAACACTATGTGACCTATTACCAGTAGTTGCTGACCTATTACTAGAAATGAAAACAAAATATTTCGATGAAAAATGTGGGTTAACTTGGAATTGATCTTCAGCTCATTTATCATATACACGACGCACGCAAACAATTCAACAAATTACAATTTTCACGACGCGAACCGAACCATTGAACACTCTTGGGACTTAAGAATTTGAACACATTAGTTCTTTTGATCGTATATGAAAATTTTTACGCGAACATTTTGATGTAGCTTATTTTAGAAACCATTTTATTCAACACTTACACATAAAATACAGCATGTTCTCTTCTGAACGTACAACAATATTGATCATCTTGTTGTTACATCGAGTAGAATAAAAATTAAAAAATTTATCAATAATTTGAACAATGAAGTCCTGTGGTGCATAAAAGTTTGGTGAATAAAATTATGGTGAATATATAGCATATTAACGAATAGAACGTAACTTTGGTGAATTTTGGAATTAAATTAACATATTCAAGCATTTTTGATGCTTTGCAAGAATTTGCAGTACCAAATCTGAAATACAAATTACAAAATACTAAATTTTCCATTACAAAACTTTTCGAGAGCATCCTAACAAAATCCTAAGCATTTTTTTAGGTATTAGTTTCTTGAAATATTTTTAACAAAATATTTAAACAAATTTATTTTTGGCAAATATGTTGAAGTACCTTTTTTACTTTTATGACAAGTCTATTAATTTCAATATATTTCCGCAATACCAACATTATTTTTCCTATAGACTTTAATACTCAATATCTATCAATACACATTCCCGATTGACGCTTGAATATTGTTTTGAGTGGTCTATTAAGCCATTTTTGAAGAACTTAACTCTGATTTTGTATACTGTAAAATCCTATCTCTCATTTTGATAACGATAAAACATTTCATATTTCAAAATATCGAATTATGATATATATTGTGGATAGAACACATAACTGTATTTTTATAACCAACAATAAAATCCTAAAACTCTTACAACAAAAGTTTTTAATTTTAGGATTTCGTAATTTATGTTTTTGTTACTCTCTCGATGTAAACCATGTTAATTTGTTAAATTTACTAAACATAAATATGAAAACAGATGCCATTTATTTGCCAAATAATACTCCTTTCTCTAATGAAAGTTTATCACTCTAAGAAAAATATCACCTTTTATATTATGATTATAAAAAAAAAAAATTACCGTTATATTATAATATTTTTAAATTGTTATAATTAAATAGAGAATTCAAAGCGGGTATCTAATTTAATAATATCTTTTAAATCTTAGAATTTATTTGATAAAAAAAGCTAAATTGACAATTTATTAGATAATATTTAAATAAAATTAGAATCAATAAATTTTATTTTATTATTTCAGTTGAGTACACAAAAAAAAACAAAACACATTAAAAAGGATCAATAAACACTCAATGAACTCATGATTTTTCTCTTAAAAGAATTTGCGTCTTTTTCTTCTAGAAATTAAATTCGGCACGTTTTTTTTTCTAATTTTAAAAGCTGATGAAATGTTTTGACTCTAAATATAAAGTGATTTCAGGTGGTTTAATATTAATTTAAATACATATTTTTATTTTCATGTCTTGTTTTTGCAAAAGAGTCCAAAATTAACATCCAAATCTCCAGTAAATCTTATACCAAATAATTGAAAAGCTGTGCAAATTTGTTTAGTGATCTACCTAAAAATGCTTAAAAGTCAAGTATGCACTTTGTTTAGTTTTTAAAAATTTTTCAAAATCGAAATTACAAGTTTATAGACTTGATTTTTCAAAATGTACACATTTACGTGCATTAAAAGTGATTGAATATTATAACTAGGCCCTAAATAGGGTAAATGGAGGGATAAATTTGCACTAAATTTTTTTCAACATGTGTATTTTTATAGTTGTTCAGTTTACGTTAATTGTTTTACTATCATTAATTACTTTTTTACAAGTTTGAGTATATTTTCTTGTTTTGTTTTTGAAACTTTTCAGCAACCTTGTGACAAAATTTTTTAAATTTAATTCATAGTTTTTCAGAATACAAAACTATGACTTCTATTTTGTTGAAATATCATAATTAAGGCCATCCTAGTACACTTGCAACAAAATAATTCATTTGAAATAAGTCTCAAAATAAATTTCGGTCTTCTCAAGTGAACCCCAGTTCCAACCCTGTTAAAAATTGATTTCAACCCTAATTCTGACCCTGCTAACAATTAATTCCAGTAGGTAACGTATGTTATACAGTATAGGTATCGTATTAGAGAAAATATTTGCACCAATAATTGCACCAATAGTTGCAAGAACAAAAAAATGTGATGATTCAAAATATGTAGGTAACTATGATAGATAGGATAGATAAGGCATCCCACACGGCCACACCTACTAATAAAAATTATAAGATATTTGCACCAATATAAAATACAGTATAAGATATTTACACCAATAGTTGCAAGAACAAAAAAATGTGATGGTTCAAAATATGTAGGTAACTATGATAGATAGGATAGATAAGGCATCCCACACGGCCAAACCTACTGATAAAAATTATAAGATATTTGCACCAATATAAAGTACAGTATAGATATTTGCATCAATAGTTGCCAGCACAAAAAAATGTGATGATTCAAAATATGTAGGTAAATATGATAGATAGGATAGGTAAGGCATCCGACACGGCCACGCCTACTGATAAAAATTATAAGATATTTGCACCAATAAAAAGTACAGTATAAGATATTTGCATCAATAGTTGCCAGCACAAAAAAATGTGATGATTCAAAATATGTAGGTAAATATGATAGATAGGATAGGTAAGGCATCCCACACGGCCACACCTACTGATAAAAATTATAAAATATTTGCACCAATAAAAAGTACAGTATAAGATATTTGCACCAATAGTTGCAAGATCAAAAAAATGTGATGATTCAAAATATGTAGGTAAATATGATAGATAGGATACCTTACCTATCCCACACGGCCACACCTACTGATGAACATTAATGAAAATCGCTCTCAACAATATATTTTCAAAACTACACCATTAGAACAACTGATAGAACAAGAGACAATTCCAAAACAAGATTGAAATGCAACATCGAAAGTGACTAACGAAAAATGGATTTTTGGATAATGGAGATTTGTTTTTAGTGATATATTTAATTTATGGAATAAAAGTCGAGTTTCCGTTCACTAATAATTTATACTTTGATAATATCGCTATTTCAGAAGCAACTTACTTCCTTCATATAACATTAAATGAAGGGCTTTATAACTCCTTATATATAGCATATAACTACTTTCAAATGTCTGTAAAAGTTTAATTACACTGTCGCCACTGTAATTTTTTAAAGTTCTTTATTTTTTTAGTAATTAAATTATTGTTTTATGTTACATTGGTTTTGTTTTAGATTATAATATTTTGTTATAAGAGCATGTAATCTCAATGAAATAAACTGATTTTTAATTTTGAAATTTTTTAATACCATAAATATTTTTTAATATGTAGTGGACCATACATTTATTTGTAAAGTTTAGTGATAAGACTACCCATATCCAGGTAAATATATGGAAATTTTTATGCGCTACAATCTCAACAATCAAAACTGTCTATATAAAAAATTAAAATTTCATTCTGCATACAGGAAATGTTTTCAGATTACCAACAATATTTTGAGAACATAGGACCATTTTAAAACTTATTTTAACCATTTGCTTTTTTTTACAAAATTTTGAAATTAATCTACGATCTGCTTTTTCTACATTTTACTTGTTCCCTTACAATTTTTCTATAAACCTATCCAACATAATGTTTCTCTATTTATATAAAAAAAAATCTATTTAATATTTCAGTCGCCAATTCAAATTCAAATTTTAGCTTTTTAATCATTTTAATGTTTTTTTATGTTTGTTTAATTAATATTTTTTTATTTGAATTATTATTAAATTTTTTTTTAATATAAATATTTCCAGAGATCGTTGATTGTTTAATTTGTTTATTTTTATGTTTTTTTTTTTTGCTTTGTTAGTTTTTAATTAAACTGAAAATATGTTGATAAAAAAAGTGACAGTAAAAAAACAACATTGTGATTCATATTCAAAATTATTATAATGAAGAACTCCATTACAATATTGCAATAAAAATTTTAGAAGTACTTGTAAAATATTCTGGATCTGGACGAATACCGTTCAACAGAAAACTTTCTTTTTTTTGATTTAATCAAAATTCAAGCAGAAAAAAGCTTTTTTTTTTTACTCCTGAATCTTATAGAGTTGAATATACTGTTCCAAAATTAATTTCATATATCTAAATGTATAACAAACATTAATGCCAAGAGATCTAGTTTAAACTGAGAAAGTAAAATGTCATTCTATATGTAAACATGATGACGCTAAGTACAATCGCTATAGTTCTAAAAAAAATTGACCGTTAAGTAAACTATCACGATTTTTTTATTTAAAATTATGATTACATTATTTTGATCTCAAATAACTGATGTATTCTTCTTCTGGTTCTTTCTGGCTTGATATCCCTCCCAAAAACAAAAACTTTGTCAATTTTTTTGTTAAACTTTAAGCTTTTTTTTTTTTGGTATATATTCTTCCACATCATCTTTAATCAAACCAATAAAAAGAACGTAATTTTTTTCCGTTTTTTATATTTTGTTTAAATATTAACCGAGAGATTTTCTTCATTTAAATATTTATTTAAAATAAAATATGTCTTAAATAAAATATAGATAAGATCACTACAAACAATGGATAGCTAACAATCATAAAAAAAAAGAATTATTAAAACAAAAAAAAATTAAACAGAAGTTTACGAAAAATTATATTGTTAATAATTTGATTATTTTCAAATTTGTATTTTATTTTAATAAATTATTAATTAAATATCATTATAAAAATTAAAAAAAATAAATAAAAAACAGAACTGTATATTTGTAATTACTCAACTCATCAATAAGATCAGTTATTATCAAATCAGCTAAATCATAATTATGTAGAGAGCTGATAATATTACAGAACTCATAATCTCACACATCAATAACCCTTACGACATTCAACAAACTAGAAAGTAGCTGTCAATTTAAAAGAAGTACGCAGGCTACACTATCATAGCTTAAAAATACATAATTAGTATAAGTAGTTTAGGAGAGTATAGCTTCAAAAAGATATAATTAGTGTTCCAGGAAGATGTGAAAAATCGAATAAAATTAGTCAGAAAAACATCCCTACACTAATCGTTTTTTTGCACGCATTTTTGTCTTAACTTTGACTATTAATAAAAAAAAATATAAACATATCAAACTTAATATCATCATCATGCACTAACTTATAAATCAGAGCAACATTTTTAGTTGGACATTTTGATTGAAACGAACGCATCAAAATAATAGAAAAATACTTAACATGTATGAGTTTGCAGGAGAGCTTTTTTAAACATTTACAGATTTAGAAATAAATTATAAAATATTTAATTAAAAAAATAATATGCAAATTGAGTTCTACTGTATAGAAGAGTTCAAAATCACAAAATTTAACCAATAACTATGAGAAAAATGTGTACAAAAGTGTCTAAGGATCATTAACGAGTATATATAAAATCATTTGTTCAAGTGAATAACAAATGAGAAGATTTGATCTCTTGCAAAACAAGAACCCATAACAACACAAATAAATAGGTATTAATGAAAATAGAAGCATAAACTGTATTTTTGCTAAACTGTACAATAGAACTTCTATGGTAAAATAAATATTGATAAAATCATGGATAAGTTGAAAAGGATCAAATATAGCAAATAATAAATGAATACGGGTACAGTATGGGTTTTAAATAGAGTACGTTGAAAAAAATGTTTTTTGGTAGAACCCATATACTTCCAAAGGAATTAAAAGTAGGTGTAAACAACAAAATTAAACCTAATCAGCTATTGTAATTTTTGTGCTACATTCAATTAACATTTCTGATGGCGTTTAAATAATACGTTTACGTCTAATCGTTTACTAACATTTACGTACGTAAATTTATCATTTTTGAAACATCATTTTAGTGAAGCAACTTTCACAATTTCTTTTAAGAGCATAGTATTAAAATTAGTGAAACATATATATACCTAGATTACACCAATGATACACTGAAGAAGGCAACACATTATTGCCGAAATATAGACATTTGTAATATAATAGACAAATAAAGATTTTAGAAAAAAGGAATTATGCGTTTTTCTTTCTTTTTAATATACCTAGAGTTTTTAATCTCGATCGATCCACCATCTCATTGAAAGAACTGTATCCGTCAATCACGCTCTTTGAGTTGACAATAGCCAATTTTTGTGTCACTACGATTTGACTTTGATTCTGACAGTATAGGTTCGGGATCCCATTGATAAACAACATATATCTAGTAGTAAAAGGTGGAATAGTGTATTCAGTTCCACTGTCCATACCCAGTTATACATAAAAAGCTTTTGATAAAAATGTTACGATATATAACAATATTCACGACCGCCCACCACACCACAACGCCATACATTTGTACAGGTTACAGGCTTATAACCATAATATAACCAAATATAATCAATAAACAATATGCTCAAAACAAGAGGATCAAAACAAAATTTTTTTGTTACATGTCTAAAATAATTAGAATGTATTGTTCTAGCTTTCTTTATTTTTTAATTTATGTTTTAATTCTAAATTTAAGTCTCTGTCTAAAATAAAAGCCAAGTATTTAACTGTATCTTTGAAAATACGTTAGCAGCCATCAATATAAATAGGGACAATTGCCGGAGTTTTATACCTCTTTATGAAGAGGGCCAAATGAAATTTACTGAGAGTTAACTGGTAGTGGTTTAGTTAGTGAGTTTTTTTTTAGATCATTTTGAATAAGGGTCTTAGAGTGCTAAGGTATTTTTCAGATACATCAACTGTTATGTCACCTGGGTATGCACTACTGTATAGACTCCAGAATACTGTACTATCTCCTGCAGAACTAGCAGTAGTTCATTTACCACAAAATTCCATTGCCCTTTGAGGGGTGTCTATCCTGACGAACATTCTTTCGAAAGCAACACCGAATTTGGCATTGATAATCCTGTTTGTTAACATTAAATTAACAGGTTATTGTTAGTGCAAAATCTACTTCTGAGTTTGAAAATAAATCTATCGAAGTTATAGAGAATATTAAGCCAACTTTTACTAAAGTTTAGGAACAATCTTTCCTTAATATTATTCTATATATGAAATATTCAGCATACCTGTATTGTAACCAGAAAAAAATACTTTCACGAATAAATTTACATAGAATTAATTACAAACTGTAAACTAGCCTCATAATGTCATTTAATCTATTTTTTTTTTTTTTTTTTTTTTGAGGATATAAGGAACAATTCATCAGATTATCTTTAAATAAAGATGAAACCAGTTGTATTTTGTTATTTCAGTTGTATATAACAGAAGAAACAAAAATACAACATATAATCGATCTACCTATAATAATTCAAATTTGCAAGCTTTTTTGTATAAATATTTTGGAATTAAACACGTGTATTTTGTTTGATTTTTGTTGTTTAAAAGATAGGTAATCAAGCAATAGTCAGTTTAGTTTATCAATTCAAGTTAATCAGCCGTAAGAAATAATTTTCTCTTGTAGTGCAAAAAATTATAAAAAAAAAAATAGAAAAATAATTTAAATAACATAATAAAAAAATTAATAAATAATTAAATTTACAATGAAATCGAAAATTTCACTGTTAATAATACTTATAATAATTTTAAATAGTGTCAATTATTTAAATAGTTACAAAATTTCAAATAATAGTTCAAATATAATTATTAATAATATTAAAAATATAAATAATAGTAACTTAATATTTGGTAATAGAATTAGTAACAAATTTTATGAACATGTAGTGTTAAATTTTCATAAATATGAACTTACGGAAACTAATGATGATTGGTTATGTTTAAATCAAATGAAAAAAATACAAGAGAGTGCATTAAAAAGAGAAACATGGGCTATGAAAGGTTAAAAATTAAAAATTTATTTTTTTTACTAAAATTGATTTTAAAAAAACAATTTTTTATTTCATTTAAAGTTATAAAATTTAAATTTAAAATAATAATTTTTTTTTTTATTTAGCAATCGTTAGTGAATTTAATTATACTCAATTATAGTACAACTAGTACAACATAAGTTAACAAAAAAAAAAAAATTAAAAAACGCGTTTATAGAATACTATATTATTTGTTTTTATTAGATTTCTGGAATAAGTCAAAATAATTGGGTTTCTAGAATACAATATAATTTGTATTCATCGCTTCACTTTACCAATGTCATGCAACTCAAATTTAAATTCGAATATATAAATTGACTTTTAATTGTGTAATTTATTTATTTTAAATTCGATATGTCTTTTTCAATTTCGTATAGGTACACATGTACGATACCATTATGTTAAATATTGTAAAAGTAGTTACTTAAATGTTAATTTTCTGGAAGCAATGATCCGTATATGAATTAAAATTTAGTTTTTACTAGAAAATTATAATACTTAAGAATTTATGTTATTACACGCTGCGCATTAAGTAATTAACCCAGAAGGTCCCAGGTTTGATTCGCGATGAAGCAAAAAAAAATGCTTTATGGGTTTTTCGACCTGGGATAAAATAAATGACAAAAAATAATTGAGAGTATATATAATCTGGTAACAAATTAAAAGAAATGAAACTATTCTGTTTAAGGCTTAGTTCCTGACAATAGCAGTAGTTTTCTACATTTAATGCGTAGATAAGCCAGTAATTTTCTAAATAAATACTCGAAATATTGTACTTAGTTAATCACGAAAAGGTGATTGTATACCTAAGTTACTGTCAAGAACATAAAAAATAAAATTATTATTAATATTTCGATTTAAATAATCGTTATTATTATTATTATTGTTATTATTATTATTGTTATTATTATTATTATTGTTATTATTATTATTATTATTATTATTATTATTATTATTATTATTATTATTATTATTATTATGATTATTATTATTATTATTATTTTTTTTTTTTTGATTGAATATAATTTAAATTATACACAGTAGGGATTTGTAAGAACTAACTTTGCCACGACTATCGGTTCTAAGAGTTTATGAATTTTATAAGTATTATTTAGAACATTGTTATTATAAAATAAAGAAAATCTAAAATTTATTTTTATTAATAATAATAAACAGTTTAGGGAGGTAGCTGTCGTGTTATTTTACTTAGCATACCTATGGTACTACACTAACAACAATTTACATACATTTAACATACGAAAAATATTCACAAGATTTCATGTCAAATTATGTGAAATGTTGTCTAATTTTTTTTTTCAAATTCAATGCAATGAAATGGCTTGTGACTTAGATGTACTGTTCATGCATTAACTATCTATTCATTGCATTCACACCACGTTTTTCATTTTAAATCTCACAAGAATTTTCCTAAAAATTCACAATCAAAAATTTTCCGGACAATCTATATGTCGGGTTCATGAATCTATATGTGGTTATAAGTCTATATGGGGCCAGGAGATATTATTTTATACTGTTTAATTCATTTCAAATTAATATTTTTAATTATTTATTTATTTAAAATATCGAAAAGATTAGAATCTCTAGTTTAAGGCTATTTACATTTTCAAAAGTTTATTAACCTAAGTAATTATGTTGTTTTTTTTTCTTTTAAAAATTATGAATGGAAAAATTTAATTCAAAATAAAAACTGAAACAAGTAAAGCTCAAAATTAACAACAAAAAATGATAAATTTTAATGTTAATAGTGTATACCTAATCAAACTCTAATTTTAATTCGAATTCATTAAACACGAAATTAAAAATTATTCTTTGGCAATTTAAATTAGCAATAAACAATACAAAATTTTAAATTAGAAATTAAAAATATATACCTATATTAATTAATTTAAAAAATATATATGTATATTAAATAATATATGTATAGGATGTAGCTACATATGTATATAAATTAGTTTTAATTTTTATTTATCATTATATTTCATCTGTAAATTGAAAAAGTACCGTTTCACAACCGATTTTCATTACTATTATTTTAAATTTAAAAGGAGACGTAGCGAAATTGAATATTGTTTTAAAATTTCCTAATTTTCAATTTAAAATTTCATCCCATATACCGGGTGTTCCAGACCATGCGTATCAGCTTTTTAAGAGGGGAAGAAGCCGTTATTTTAAAATTTAAAAAAAGTTTGTTAACTAAATCGAGGGTGCTCTATCGATTGGTGGTATTTTGAACTTCCAAAAAGGATCGCAAATCGGTTTTTTAAGACCAAAAATCGCCGAAACTGGCCGAAATCGAGATTTTCAAATAAGAAGGGGTATTTTTTAACGCAAATTCAGATTCCACGATAAAAAATAAGAAAATTATACACAAATTATACACATATACACATACACATACATTTTAACGTAGAAAAATTTAAATTATATGCAATTGTTGTGTAAGATAAATCGATAAAAAAAAATAATTTTTAGTATCCAAGAATAAATTGAAATGATTTAAATCAATTCATAATTAAATTGAGTACTATTTTTTATTAAGCTTTTTATCGAGGAGCTGTCGAATACTAGTATGATTTTTGATTAGAGTTTCGTGTAATTCAAAGATACAAGCATTTGAACATTTCAAATTCGTTAATATGAATTTAATGACTAATTTATATTTGATAATATGTCACAATTATTAATTAGGCAGACAATTTAAGTATTATTTGCAAATAATAATTATAAAATTCAGAAAATTGTATTAGCTATACTTGTTAAAGCAAAATAATAGCATTCACTAAGGACATAGACCAGCAATTTAAAGATATCTACATAGAACTCCCCATTTAAAAAAATTAGCTAGTAAAGTAAATATTGTTTAAGCGAAATTACTCTGCTATAAAAAAAAAATGTATACTAGAGCAATTTCTGGTATTATGGACCAGGCTGTTGAACCATCACCTTCTCTGAAAAGCTATTACCTACCTATATTTTAACATATTTTCTTGTTAAAGCATTTACATATTTATTATATATTGATTAAAATATTTGACAAAAAATTTAGTCCACTTGATAACCCAATTGATCTCTTATTCGATTAAGGTATACCCAGTACTCAGCTGTGACTTTACTTTTCATCCAATCACAGATTCATTATGTGAAATATGTTTGAAAGCAGATTTTCAATTGGGTGGACTCCTTGTCTTCAAGGTGTGTAGTGTATTGATTCAAAATGTAATTGAGTGTATTTAGGTTGTATCCAAAATTGCTTTTATGTGTTATTTGTGTAAATCAATTTTTTTTTGTTTTTAATGAATTATATTTGGTTTTAACTATTTATGAATTATTTGATTTTGAATTATTTTTTGTTGTTTCAAGTGGATCCCCAAAAAATAGATTCAAGTTCAAGTGGTTATTTTTTAATTATTAAATGAATATGAAATAAAAAATTTTAAATTTAATTAAATTTTTTTTATATAATTAATTAGGCTTTCGGATATTATGGACTAGCAGTCAGTTTTAACTGCAATGGTTGTCTACTTCCATTATCTAAAACGAAAATATCTGACCTTGTTCACTTTTTCTAGTAGACTGTCAAAAATAATTCGGATAAAAATGAATTTTTATTTAAATTCGATTTTGAATTTCGCCATTTTAGTGTATTTTCAAATGAAAAAAAAAAAAAATAAAATGGGTGATCCACAATACTCGAACTTATAGGTTTGGGTGGCTTTGAATATGAAAAAGATAAAAATATGTGCATATATGAAATTAAGTAAGTATAAAATTATTTATAAAATCTTGAATCAACCAAAAAGAAAAAAAATTAAATAATTTAGAATTGATACCAGATTTATTCTTTAATTATGTTATGGCGGTGTTAAATGAAAACTCTATTAAATAATATCACCAACATACATTGGTTGTAACTTTTGCTTAAGTTCAAAAATATCTAATCATTTTATTTTTGAATTCAATTCAATTGTTGTTCAGATGTATAGCCATTTTGTAATTTAAATTAGTAAATACTGGATGGCGCAATAGTTATAGTTTTCAGATTTCCGATGAAAAAACTACTTTTCGACCTGATCTAGTACTCCCTATTATTGGGACAATATAATTAACAAACAAATAAGGACAAAAATAATTTGATTAAGGATTCGAAAAACCATTGGAGTGAAATATGTAGTAAAAACTTGCGGTACCGTACTTGAAATAAGATATTTTTATACGGTTATCCGATATTTTATTTACTGTCAAATGAACGAAACGGTCTTACAATAGAGCTTCGTTTAAACAATTTAACTTATGTCATTTAATTTTGCTGTCCCTAATACAAGTATTTTTGAAGCAAGCGGTTTTAAGACGCGTTACAAGTTACAAAAATCAAAAAACAAACATTAAGAACTTAATTCCTTAACCCTTTACTTCATACGAAGTCAAATATATGGCTTTTTGATATAATCATCAAGTTTTGGTAGGTATAATTAAATATAACAAAACTTGATGATCATTTAAAAAAGCCGTATATGGCTTCGTATGAATTAAAGCGTTAAGAAAAATATTTCGTTGCATCTTCTTTTTATTTCTTATAATCAATTTTTTTATTTAGTTGTACACACGCAGTACTTCTAAATACATATTATCAACGGTACTTCTAAATAGAAAGTAAAAAATTTAAAAAAAAATTTTTTTGGAATATTTTTTGTTTAATATTTTTGCATTTCAAGTGGCCATTCTGAATTTTAAGTGATTTCAAGCATTCTGAATTTGCAAATTGAACAGGTGTAGATACTAAACTATATGTGAATTAATATTCAAAATACTTTTATAATTGTTTTTTTTTTTTTGTATTTATCCACAATAAAATACTCTATCATATTTAATTATTCAATAATACTCGATAATAATTGATAGTACCGGATTTATTTAGTACCTACCTAATATTTAATGAAACTTCATTAAAAGTAACAAAAATTTTGAAAATTAATATAGGTATCTACATACTAAATAAGGCTCATTGTCATAAGTTCGAACGACATAAAACCGACACAAAAAATAGTTCGTCAAAATAAGTTCGACAAAATTTTCAGTAGAACTTACAAATATAATAATATTAATATTTAAATGAAAATAAAAATAATATTTTTAATAATTTTGTCGAACTTATTACATTTTTTTGGATCCAACTTATGTCGTTCGAACTCATAGAACCCTAAATAATTCTTAAGTATATAAGTATTAGCGAGTAATACTCCATTTTTAATCGTATATACCAGGGTCGCCCAAACGGTCGATCAGCGTAGATTTTTCAGTCCATAGGCGTAGTAAAAATTAAAAAAAAGTTTTTTTTTTTACTTTTTCTGCTAGGTTACCACCAATTTTACAAAAACTTGAAATCATCCGAGCCAATTCAAGATGTGGATACTTTTAATAGTTTTAATAGTTCGATCGCTACCTAATGCTAATTTTGTTATAGAAATAAAATAAAAATTATCTGGACTTGAAACGTCCATCATCGTTAATAGGTACATAAAAAAAATAAAAATTCTAACGGTACTTGGGTGCCCAGAAGATGTCTTATCATCAAAATATAAAATAAAAATAGTTCGGTACCTAATGCTTATGTATCATATACTATCATACAAGACTACACTAATGATAATGATTCCTCAAAAATACTGATATTTTTATAAAAGTAACAGCTTCTGAAAATAGTTTTTGGTCGTTACTACATGAAGATAAATATCCATGTTTAAGAGGTATTACTTTGCTATTAACCGCGTACTTTGGTTCCATCTATCTATGTGAATCGGAATTTTCTCATATGAAAATAATAAAATCGAAATACCGCAGCACACTTTCAGATGAACATTTAAAAATGTGCTTACACTTAGCAGTGACCAGTTACGTGCAATCGTTTGACCAGCTTGCTAACAACATGCAATGTCATGCGTCAACATCTAAGGACACATATTAAATTCATTTAAAAAATTATTATTTAATATTTATGATGATGATCTGAATAAGTTATAAATATTCCGAAAAAGTTACTTTAATTTCTAGTCGATCTTGCATTCTAATTTTCAGATTGGGTCGATCTTCATCAAGAAAAGTCTGGCCACAACTGGTATATACCATTATATAAGTCAATATTTACTGTAAAAATAAATGTTTTCAATATTTTTAAAATTATACAATCCATATCCAACACCAGCATTATAGAATGAACTTCAGACGTTTATCAATGTTTTAAAATGTTTGAAATACATACTTATCTATTCAAAATATTCTATTAACACCTCCATTATATAGGACAAAAATAGGTTTAAATGCAAAGTTCAAAGCTTATTTTACACCACAGCCGTTATTTGAATTATATTATGATAATAATTTTTTTATAAACATAACATCATTTAAAATCGGTTGATCCAACCGGCTGATCAAGAATAATGCTTCAAAATAATTTAGATAAGACGGAAAAAAATAGGTATAATTTCACAGTTAACAGTCCAAGTGTTAATAGAATATTTTGAATAGTTAAGTATTTCAATTAGTTGATAATCAAAATTTTGATAAACGTCTTAAGTTAATAATTAAAAAAAAAATAACAGAATTAATGCACAAACTTTCTTAGTGTCGATTACTCCTTTTGTTCTTACCTATACATTTTTGTATATCTTTGGATTTAAATCATCATAGAAGTTATAGCAAACACCATTATTTTTGAAAATGTCTTAAAATGAGGTCGATTTAATACAAAAAAAAAAAACAAAGCAAACAAAAATTTAAAATATACGTCAAAGCCTTGTTTTTGAGAGTTTCAAGAGAGCTTTTGTCATTAGTCTTCTATCATTTTTGAATAATCAAGTATTATAGAAAATTCCTAAAAGGTATCAAGTTTAAATTTCCCGAATAAATTTATTATAAAAATTATTGAAAGTTTAAACTTAGAAACAAAGGCAAAAAATACTGAGCATAAGAAATACTAAATATACAGGGTGTATCAAAAATAACTTATCATAGTTTCATATTGCAGCTATATACTTGTAATCGCAGTACTTTGCAAAAAAACAATTAAAGTTTTAAGCTTCAAATAGTCGAATTGACCAGACTGCAATATTATCCAAGCAAATCTGACCTATGCTGAGCCTGAAACGCTTCCTTAACCTACTGTCGTAGAAAAGGCGTGATATCAAACTATGGTACGGGTCATTATGGATCATTGTCTTATTGCCAAGCATATCAAAAGGCTTGAAATTCCCTCAAATGACTTTTGCATAATATGAAGATCTTCTCTTGAAAATGAAACTGTCAAACATTTTCTCTGTATCTGTCTCGTGTCTTTTATCAAAAAAGATAAAACATGGGTGTGACGGCGGTAAAATCAAGGATTTTTGCCGCTTTCCAAAATACTCGAAATAGTTTAAGGAGTAAGCGGAGAAAGTTCCTGTGGTATCAAAACGAACCCCACTGGTTTAAATGTATCGATGTATTGTTGTCAGCTCTAATTTACCTACCTACATTCTTATCATAGATTCAGAAGTGATGAAGATGTTTGTAATAAACCAAAAAAAATTGTATGACACTTATCTCAATCATTTCGCAGTTATGGGGCCTCAATGTGATGCATTCACTATTGAAATATTTTGGTGTGGGTCTTTTCTTATGAGATTGGAGTCAAATAAGATAATTATAAAAGTTGCTAAAGTAGCTAAAGTAATCATAAAATTGATTGAAGACCTCTTGAAGCTGTAGCAAGGTATTCCAGGCACACTCTTTTATATAAAAATCAATTTTATAACTATACTTTTTATGAAATTTGTATTTTTGACATTAATAGCCAAAACTTAGGTTAGAAAGACCTTTATACTTTGACATACATACAATTGGATTGGAAAAGAAGAAAGGATAGTTATAGCAAAAGGGAAAGAAGTACAAGAAAGGTTTAGGGGAGAATTAAGAACTAAGCAAATTAATACAAGTATCCAACACCATACAGAGATAGTTTAAAGTTCCTGGTGATTATAAAAATCATAGCAATCTAATATTTCCAATAGTAACCTTCTTAATGTTATTACGATGTTCCAACCTTTGCCATCATTACTACGATACCAAATGCCACCACCAACAGTTGCTCTGCGGCTGTTGTTAATGATAACTTATCAGGAATTACCGAAATACCATATAGTTATCAATTTTCTTTTATTTATTGACAAATAAAGTATGCCTAGTCTTTAAAATATGAAAATCCGCCACAAATCAATGTATATTTTTCAACTATGAATTTGGTATTATTGGTTCAAATTCGATGCTTGCTATTATAAGTAAAGTATATAAAAAGCGAAGATAAAGCTTTTGAAAGAGTTAAGTGCTTAGCGTTAATACTAATCTTGATTTGACGTGCAAAAAAGTTTAATAGCAATAAAATATCTAAACAATGTGCAATAACAGTATATAATATAATACTTAAGTCTAATTTTGAGCTACATTCGATTATAACAAATAAGTCGATTGCCAAAGCTGGAAGATAAAAGATGAGAAGTATGTGTAACAGATTAACAGATATAGACAATATGTTGAAATAATTAAATTGGCTGATTAATAAGCAAAGACTAATATTTACCACGCTTATGCTCGTCTTCAAAATCAAACATAATATAAAAGATTACAGCTTTTTCGAAAAGATGCGGAACCAAAGAATTTAATGTATAAGGGTCAAAACTATTTTATAATTTACCTGTGAAATTAAAAACGGAAACAAATTTCGAAATATATTATAAAAAAAACTTTAGTAAAAATATAAAAACATGTTTTGAATTATTGAATTAAAATTATAATATAAAATATTTTGAATTGTAAATGTAGTTGTTTATATATTTATGTGTATAGAACTAAATAGAGAGTTAGTTACGTTAAACAGAGTTACTACTTTCAAAGTAAAAATTTCTTTATATTAGGCTGTTCTGTTATTAGCATTAATCTTATTGTTTTGATAATCTTATTGGTATTTGTTTTTTTTGGAATTAACAAAAATAATGCCTTATTGATTTAGGAACAAAATTGTTAGTAGGGAACGATGTTAATAAGAAATTTATTTACTTTCTTTTTGCAAATTTTTTTCTATTTTTTTGTTTTTGTTTTTTAAGTTAAATTCTACGAGAAAGTCTATCGTTTATTTATAGGTATCGTTTATATAATATTCTATATACATATATAAATAATAATTTGCACGTTTTTGGAATTTTTTTTATTTATTTTATGATTAATTCAAATTAATTTTGATTTAAAAAAAATAATTTATTAATTTTGAATTTAAAAACATTTTTAAAATATCTAATTTTGAATTAGTTTTAATTTTTTTTTATTTTTGACTTAATTTTATTTAAATTTTTGGCAATAATTCTTGTCATCTTTTGACATTACATATTTAATTTAATTTTTTCTTTCTATCATACATTTTTGATGTTATTCAATTTAGAATGATTTTCGTATACTACTCATACAGTTAGTTTCATTTTGAATTATATTTTCCGTTATACCACGTTATATTTCGAATTTTACAGTTATAAATTATGATATTAGATTAGGCTATTTGCATGACAAAATTATTCTAATTATTAAAATATTCAAATGTAGGATTTTAATAAAAAAAATACGACGGCTGATAGTTCCAAAAAACCCAAACCAAAGCGTCAGATTTTAACTAAAAATTATTTTACAGAAATTCACCATTGAGAATTAGATTAGATTAGATTGTGTAAAAGATGCAAATGGGCTTATTGTGATAACCATTGAGGATATAAAAAGAACACTTGTGGTATTCAGGAAATCTAATTTGACATTAAAGAGTTACATTGATATTTCCTATTTATTTACAAAGAAGCCAAAATAAATTAATGTACAGAGTTTATTAATTCAATATTGTTTTATATGTACAAAGCTCATATTAAATTAATTTTAAATCAGAATCCATGTCCGAATTTGAAAATAAAAATTCTTAAAAATGTATTTAATATAAGTTTTATTAAAACTTACATTCAAAAAATATTCTGAGACAATTTTAAATTGAAATGATATCATCTTCAATAATCTTCAATCTTGTGTGAGTTGGCAAATGCTTGGAAGAACTAAAATCACTACTTCTGAAGATATTCTGTTGAATTTGTAATGCAACAACTTCCGAAAGTTGTAAACTATAGTTATACATATATAAATATAAATAAAGTTATGTTTTATTACATTATCTGTGTTCACATGAGACTTAAGAATAGTTTTGAAAAATGTTTGTCCGTTGAATTTATCAAATAAAATTCTAACAGTATTGTTACAGTTCTCTTGATGACGTTAATGTTCTTTTTTTTAATATTGCTAGTTAAATGAGAATTTCCTGAATGAAGAAGTGGTGGGTACATCATCAGATGCAGGTGCCGATTTGGATATTAAGTCCCGCATCAGCAAAGTCCGTACTGTTTTCGGAATGCTCTCAAAAATATTGGCAGGCAAACAACATATCTCTGCGCACAAAAATAAGAATTTTCAATGCAATTGTAAAATCTAAGTTCTTTTGTAAGCCTGCGAAACATAAAAGGTTTCAGTAACATCACCAGAAAACTCCAAGCGTACATCAATATATGCCTCCGGCGTATTCTAAACATTCATTGGCCACAAACCATTTCCAACAGATCGCTGTGGCAAAAAACGAAAAAAAAAACAAATAGACGTAGAAATCCGGCAGAACAAATGGCGTTGGATCTGGCATACTCTGAGGAAACCTGACGAAAATCGCATAACAATATTTCGAATGGAATCCTCAGGGTACACGTCGCGTCTTAGCCGAGTCTTAGCCTAAGCAAGTACCTAGCAAAAAACGTGGCCACAATTGAAGAAATTGTCTGCAGATAAGAGTCGATGAAAAGATTTTATTTCAGCTCTATGACCCACGGTTGGGGTTACAGGACAGCGATGATGAGTTAAATAAACGGGACTGAGTTCAAACCGATTAAAATTGGTACTTGAACTAGTACTGTTTTATTTATATACTACCATAGAACATATTCTTTAAGCTGAGAATACTTCTTTTAATCCCAATGTTACCGTAGTTCTTTAGCCTATTGTACTGCAGAGCTTATTGTATGAATATTCCAGTATTTTGTATTTAAGTAAATAAACCAGAACCACTAATAATACTGATTGACATTTTTTTAGTAAAAGTAACTGATTATGAATTATTAATACCAAAAAAAATAATTATTAAGAAAAATACTAGTACTGATAGGCCATGAGTTGCTTACCAGTATGACGAGGATAACTAAAATTATTTTTGCACTTAAATACCTATGTAGATTAAGATCGTCGATCGATTTGTCTAAACAAGAAATTATACAGCTCTAATTGTATGTAATTTATAAGTGTATATAATGTGCTTGTGTGAGTGGTAATCTATATAGCATGCATGCATACTACTGTTCTAGAATTCGAATATAGATATAATCTTTCAGATTACTGAAATAATTGCAAATTAATTTTGGGTGTCACAATCTTCTTATGTGAACCGCTCTGATATAATATACATAAAAATATTTTTGAATAAATTAATATAAAATTCTGTAAAGCTTTTACTGTTATCATCACCGTATTATTTTATCAAGATTATCACCACAAAAAAAAACAACAAATCAAAAAAATGTATTATGTATTAACGCATAAAGGTATTCTAATATTCTTTAGAGAAATTAGGTAAATTAAATAAGCGTAGTTGTAGACAAATAAAATTGTAAACAAACTTAGATAAACAGAGAAAATAAATAATTAAAATGTTGTTATGACAGAATATTTTGAAAACATCCAGTCTACGTACGAATTGCGCAAATTACTTAAATTCTCTAATCTAACCTAATTTATAGGACAAATCTAATTAATAAAAAATATTATTATTATTATTATTATTTTTTATTTTTTTTTTATTTCACAGTAATCGATTCATGGGGTACAATACCATCATCTGGTATTTTATATGGACATTTATTTGAAATGGGAAATTATGATGAATGCATGAATTTATCAGTAAAACTACATACTTATGAAGAATTAGGTATTGTTAAGGGACAATATTGTAAAGCACGTATACCATATGAAAATTTAAAGGAACTTCATGAATTCAAATCAAGAGTAATAGATGGTCTACCAAAGTTTTTAGCATTTCCAATGAAACCAGGTGAACAACATTTTTTATTTTTTCATTTATATTTAACCCTTTTACTACCTACGATCCCAATAAGGAATGGAAAATTGAGTAAACATTCGACAATTTTATTTATATCTATTTCGCAAAGTGTGAACAATATTTTTTTTCAATGGATCATAATTTGATAGTGAAAAGTTTGACCACAAAATCTCGTGTTTTAAAATATCATGATTCAAAGGTTTTAAAATCTGGTGTTTTAAAATGTCGTATTATATTCTAGCAGAAACGTATATACCTGTTTTTGCAAATTGTATAGGTAAGCGTAGAAAATTTTATTAACCAATATTTAAAAAAAAAAACAAATTTATATTTTGTTGTCAATGGGTACCCCCCTAAACTTTTGTACCGACCTACATGGTGCAATGGTCATATCATCTGACTACTAATCAAAGAGTCCCGGGTTCGAATCCCAACCAGACAAGTATGTTAAATTGAATTTTTGTTTCATTATTCTTTAACAAAATAAATTAAATTTTATAAAATTTGTTGAGTATAATTTGGTCAGTACCGTACAATGTAGAAAAAGGTATTCTACCTAAGTTAGTGAATTCTACCTAAGTTAGTAAGAGGTATTCTACCTAAGTTAGATGTTAGTGAAAAAAATTAGAAAAAAGACTCTTCTGAAGGAGATGTTCTATCCACGTAGAACCTAATGACTATATTCCAAAGATACCTGATGTTCTTAGCTCACCAAAAATATATATCTTTAATTCAGCATGTTATCCTTTAAGTACGAACAGGACATTTGAAAGTGTACTTGTTGTTTTAATGTTTTTGTACATAAACCGTTATATATGTTGATCTATCAGATATATTATATTTATTCATTATAATATTCAGTGATTTGGTGTGATCATAAGCTGGTGTAACATTTACTTTAGAAGATTGTCACTTCGTAAAAGGCGCATTCTTAGTTTTATATAGAAAAAAGGTAAAAAAAATTAGCAAATGACAATATGTGTGTATAAGTTATAGAAAAAGAGACCTTTCCAACAATATATAAATATTAGGCAGGTTTTGTGGTAAAATTTTGAGGTATTTAGCTTTTAAAGAAAGACAATAAAAATTGTTTTTTTTTCAAAAATTTTCTACTTTGAACTACAATATCTCCATAACGGCAGCACCTAATCATCATCAAATAAATGATAAAAAATGCTTCAGACGTTATCTTACTAGATAATTACATATGTGTATATATATATATATACCTATATATAGAAAAATATATATAATATATATATACATGAAATGAAGATATATATATAGATATATCTAATAAATCAACAGACATAACGGTTTATGTACAAAAACATTAAAACAACAAGTACACTTTCAAATATCATTTTCGTCCATAAAGGATAAAATGCACCATTAAAGAAATATATTTTTGGAAAGCTAGGAAAACCAGGTGTCCTTGGAATATAATGATTAGGTACTACGTGGATACAATATCTTCCTCAGAATCCCCACGAGATTTTAAAATACGAAATTTATAAAAACTCCAAATTTTTAAATCACCACATTTCGTAACGTTCTCTAGTAGAGGGTTAATTTTCCTATTTATATTGAATAAAAAATAATGTTATATATTTTTTTTAATTTATATAGATTTATCATTTGGAATCTGTGTACCAAATTCGTGTTCACCAAATTTAATTAATTTAAGTTTTAAAAATTTTGTGAGTGATTTTTTGGGAGTGGATATAAAAAATTCAACAAATTTAGTTGTTGCTGAGGATTGCAGGAAGAATGAAAGGATATCATTGAGAAATATTGATTATTTTGCCATGTAAGTATATTTTTTTATTAAAAACAACCATTTTTTTTTGTTTTGTTTTTGTTTTTTATTTAATATTTGTTTCATTTTTTTTTTATTTTAAAAGAGGTATCTTAGGATTATTCATATTTTTAATGGTACTATGTACAATGTTTGATTTTCAATTGGATTCAATAAAAAGTAAGTTTATAAAAATAAATAAAAATAATAAAGGATTTTTCAAGATAGGATATTGTTTTTTAATAAAAATATTTTTATTATTATTATTATTATTTTTTATTGAATATAATTTAAATTATATTCAATAGTGATTTACAAGCACTATTTTCCAGGGCTATTGATATTTTTACAAATATTTCTTGTATTAAGAAAAATAAAAATATATATTAACTATTAACCATAAAATAAAAGTACATACCTAAATATAAGTAATGTAGAAGAAAAAGTATATATACATATTTGTTTGAACTGTGAAAAATGTCTTTAGCTTTTTTAACCTGACTAAAGATAATTTTGTAACTAAATTTAACTGTATATGAAGTCAATACATTTTTTTCAAAATTTCTATTTGTAGGTAGTTGGTAGAGCGCCTATCTTTCAACCGAAGGCTCCCGGTTTGAATTCCAATGAAAACAAAATGCTTTATATAGGCTTTAAATGCTAATAGGTTTTTAGAGCTAGACCAGTACCATGTCATTGGGATAAAATAAATAGCAATGGAAAATAATAGACCCACAAGGGAAAAGGGGCTGAAAGTTTGATTGTATATTAATATACAAGTGAATTGATATATAAATAAATAAATATAGAAGTGTGGCTGTCTATGTCTGAAAATGTTGTTAAATATAACATCTTGGACATGGGTAAACAACATAGATTTCATTAATGGCTGCGTGTCCATATGATCCAGTAATTTATTAAAGCCTCTTACTTGATCCTATTTGTTGTTTCCTTTGAGTAAAATAATCTCTAGAGCAACACCCTCAAGATAAAAAATAAAATTCGTGAAGTGGCTGCTAATCTTATACTGTCTTCCTAGATTTTGTGAGTCTAAACTTTATTTTATTTATAAATTCTTCCTTCTTCTTCTTTAATTAGGCATTTAGTGTTTGTTTTTTCAATATATTTCATCCTGAATTTTATGCTGACAACATCCAATATCCATACAATCTTTTGGGAGATCTTCCTGGTAGACGTTTGATATTGATTTGGTTATTTATTAATACCTTCGCCAGTCCACGTTCAGTTTCTTCGTCTATTTCGACTGCAACTGACAATATCTTCAATGCCACATGCGTCCCTGATTTACATTTCTTGTCTCTTAACGTGTTACCATATATTTTCCATAAATCCTTCCGATCAATAAAATCCCAATTTAAATGATTGATAAATCATGATGGGTGGAATTTAATAAAATTAAAAAAATCTGTAAATTTTAATATTATAATTTTGTAAAATTACAAAGATCTATAAAATGGATGCGTAGTTCAGATGTTTTCTAAAATTCGTAATAAAAATTGTTGTTAAAAATTTATTAAATTAATTGGGTTGTGACATCATAAACAATTTTTTTAAATTCCAGCGGGATTTTTAATACAATATTTTTAATTTAAAACAATAAATTGATGACTCATCCAGATCACAAATTGCATAAAACTGAAGATTTTTGTACGCAAATAAAACAATTATTATTGATATCATATCAAAACACTTACTTTAACATTAACAAAATAATTATTGACATCACACCATTATAGAACAGGTTTTACAGAGTGTGATTAATATATACAACAAAATATAGTTAAATGCATCATTTATTATATTAAGTAATTACTTACACAAAGCACAGTACATATGTACTTAAAAAAATTAAGTATACAGTGTGTTTCTCAGAGTATATAAATACAAATCTTCATTATATTTAATCTATAAATTGTATTTTTAAATAATAGATATTTAAAAGGAGACGTAGCGAAATTAAATATTTTTTCAAAAATTTTTAATTTACAATAATTAGAAATTTCAATTTATCCCTGGGATAGGTATATACATATATACATTTACAAAATTCATTAAAGTATACAAAGTCTACAAGCCAGAATTAAATTTAATTCTTTTTTTAAATAAATTATTACATTGCGGTTGTTGTCTAAGATAAATCAATTAAAACAAAATATATTTGAGAATAAATTGAAATGATGGAAAACAATTCAAAATGAAATTGAATATGATTTTTTATTAAACATTCTCGAATTTCGAGCAACGGCGGAATACTAACTAGTGCAATTTGAATCTATGGTCACATATCATAACTCTCTAAGAATCTTTTAACTCATAGTAATATACCCTTTTTATTTCCTTTTGATAAACCTCGACTCCTTTTAAAATACAGGTATCTCGTCTAAAAACTCACGATTTTCACACAGAATTTTTTTAAGAATTTTGGAAAAAGGTGAATAGTTAAATTTCGTTATAAATTTATATTTTTTTTTTGCAAAATTGAAAAATGAGGATTGTTTCTTCTTTCATCAGGTGAACATAAGTGACGGTCGTAGTTGCTTAACATCAATGGTTGGAGCTATTATATGATAAATTAGTGGGCTTATTTTCGAAATAATTAAGAAATGAACGCTTAAAAACTTTATTTTATGTTAAATATCTTTCTTCTTTTTTTTAACAAACAAGAGATGAATTTGTGTAGACATCATTCTAAAGATATCGATCTATTTTTTTTGGGTCCCAACATTTTGGATATCGTTCAAAAACAAATCTATGTTTAATACAAAATTAATTGCAAATAAATTCTAAAAAAAATAGGTATATACTGGCATAGTACACATACACCCTGTATATAATAAAAAAAATGTCCAACACCACTATAGTTTGATTGAAATCACTAAACGTACATCATAACTATAATATTTATAATATTTTCAATTGCTGGACATAAATTTCATTTACTACGACTCGTATGTTAATTATACCTACTTTAAATATGGAATTTGTGGTGGTAAACGCATTGACAAACTTTAGCATTAGAGATAAATTCGTAAGATTAGAACGCTTAAAAAACTTATATCATTACCAAATCAAATATAGCCCTTTAGTCTATCCTTTAATATGTGATTCTGAGAGTATAGCAATTTCGCAAAAATATTGTTTTAGGCTAGGTCTGCTCTTCTATAATGAAGGCGTTAAGATTAATATCCTGGGTTATTGTATTTTGTGTATAATTTTTCTTTGAATCTGTTTTTATCGTACTAAGCCAAAAAGATCCCGGGTATTCCTCTTATTTTTGCTGATTCGTCTACTTGTAGCGATAACTTTTTGCAATAAATTGAAGCAACTCTTATACTACATCCTGTATTAATAGAACCAGTGAAAATTACGTTAACGAGTTAAAAATAATATTAAAATAATTAAAATTATATTAATAAATAAAAAAATAATTAAAATTATATGTAATTCAACTAGCATTGAAAATTCTAATCATACTTTTGGAAAATCCTTCGTTACTGAATAACTTTTTTATGATCTGTTCTCTTGAATAATTCTTCTATTTTTCTTTTTTTTTTTATATACAGAAAATCATTTCTATTCAGCATTGACAGCTTTTTCAATAAAAAAAAATGGTGAAGAATTATTTAGGATTCAAAATCATAGTGCCATTTCAAATGAATATACAATTGAATGTTTAAATGCTATGCGAGTTCTAACAATTATATGGATTGTTTTTGGACATGAATACACATTTTCATATGGATTAAATTATGTTAATCGAATGGATATTGTAAAGGTAAATATCAATAATAATTAAATTAATATTTTTAATTAAAAATAAATAAATAAAAAAATATAAATTTTAATTAATTAAGTGGACACAAACTTCATATTCAATGATTATACAATTTGGAGGTATTGCAGTTGATACATTCTTTGTAATAAGTGGATGTTTGGTATCGTTAGGAGCATTTAAAGAAATGGAACAGAGGTAAGACTATAATTAAATAGTGAAATTTATAATAAAACAAAAGACAGGGTGGTTCACGACATGAAATCCCTTTAAAATATTAACAATACTCTAAGGGTGGTTTTTATAAATATTTAGGGAAAAAATTTGTTCTAGACAGTGGAGAGTAGGATCTATTTGTGAATTCAATCAGAGATACAGGATTAGTTTAGATATGACTTTATTTAAGAAACTACAAAGCTTGATTAGAAGGTTGTGTATCACGAAGCTGCAGAGGGTTTGCAAATTATTTAAGGGGTGGTTCTTTGGAGTATTTAAGGGAAAAAAATTGTTCTTGGCTTTCTGTTTAGATTGGTTATTTTTAAATTTGGCTTAATTTACATTTGATTACATATGGTTTTTAAAATCCGTAGTTAACGCTCAACGTCTTTTTAATGATTGCTCTTCTGAAATTGATTTTAACTACAGTAGATTGAACTTTAAAAAAAAGCATCAATTAATTACTTATTAATATTCTTTGACTCTTTTTTAAATTAAATTGTTATATTATAATAATGTGGAAGGGCTTGATCCCATATATATATATATAAATATTCAACATAATTTGTATAGTTCATATAGCAAACATTCGTCTTAGTTCGGAAATACACATAACTGCAATAACCCAATATTGATTAATAGGCCTGCAATTTTGAACAATCAAATGGGGAAGTTACAATAGATCTGTAAAGATTACACAGAACACCCCCACTTTCAACAAAAAAAGGAGAAAATAAAACATTTTGTATGCATAAGAAAAATATAAATATATAGGTATATCTATAATTCGAAATAGAAAATAATTTCATTTTGAAATGCATCAAATCAATAAAAAATTTTGAAAAATTAGCCACATTGAGGATTTAAGATACAGCATTGAAGATTGAATTGAAACGCCAGTATTACAGACTAAATTAATAAATAATCAGGTTATTGGCTTGGCCAGCCTCTTCTTGGAGACTGATAGAAGACTTTTTCTCGAAACGAAGTATTCATGTCGTTGTCGAAAATTTTATGTCCGACAACTATGTTATGTTATCAACTACTCTTCTCTTGATTTTTATCAACGACTTACTCTCTTCAACCCTCAATCCAATCAATAGTTTAGCTTATGACAGTAGATATTGGTGGCATCCTATTACTTTGTTTAACTAATTTAACACCACACCTCTACCGCAATCAGTTTGAACAGGTAAACATGATGACTGGCTCACTTAACCATGATCTAGCAAAAATACCTTATGGAGGTAACGTAAACAGAGTTGGATTCAATGCGTCCAAAACTAAAAGCTGTTCGATCTCAGTCCCAATCCTGCGATTTCAAAGAGAAAATTTACAACGGCCTGAAAATCTAAAGTATTGAAGAATGCATAGCTACATCAAAAAATGATTTAAACGATTTAATATTTCTCGATTCGATATTTCTCCAAGAGATCTATCTAATATCTATATAGCTTATCCGACTTAAGATGGAGTACAATATATAGGCTGGCGCACTTCACTAGGTTACCTAGACTAAATCCAAAATCTCGCCCTATGTCTAAGTTGACTCCACCGTCCAGGAAATCCTTACTGCTTTTAGCACACTTTAAAACGTTGGTACTTCTCTTTTAATAAATATCTTGTTGAAAATAACACTTATTCTATTGACATAAAATCGATAATACTATCAACGTCAATAATATCTTCAAACAATTCCAGCGTAACACTAGGCAGGAGCAAGTCCAAAATTAATTATTTTATTTTATAGGAACTGCTAAAACGTATATAGAACATGCTTCCATCTCCCCTCCGATACAAATACTTCATTTTAATTTGCAAATTTTTAAAAACGAACTTCTTCAGGTGAATGAAACTACGGCTATTAATAGTTACGATATTAAAAATGTCCTTAAACTAATATTTTCAGTGTATACTCTCACTAGTCATTGATAAAAAACAACTTAATTAGTATAGTATTTGACCTGAGTGCCAAAAAGTGCAAAATCGGACAACAATATAACTTCTGTTTTATATAAACACTTGGCCAATCCTGTTTTATTTCTGTTTACAAATTAAAAACGTCTAATTAATAATAAATTACTAATAACAATATTATGTTTATTATTTTATAATATTTCAGAAAAGGAAAATTAAATTTTCCATTAATGTATTTGCGCAGATATATTCGTTTAACTCCAATATTAGCAATTTTAGTTCTTCTAACAGTCAGCTTATATCGTTATATGGGTGATGGTCCTCATTGGAATCCAGATCGTACAATAGATTTATGTGAAAAAAATTGGTGGTCTACATTACTTTATATTCATAATTATGCACATCCTGGACAACTGGTATTATAATAATTTACTCATAACTAATATACATCCATACTTACAAAATGTATCTTTTATTATTACTTTTTAGTGTTTAGCTCATTCATGGTATTTGGCAGTTGATACACAATTATTCTGGTTATCACCAATAGTTTTATTTGCTTTATGGAAATTTAATAAAATTGCTATAATACCTATGGTTGGAATAATAATTGCATCAATTTCATATGTTTTCTATGAAACAATGAATCGTGATTTTAATTTAATGATGTTGGAAATGTAAGATTTTAGGTGAAGTGTCATAATTTCCAGGAGAGTATGGCTCCTTAAGCCGCTTTTGACTCATATATAGTAATAAAATTATAAACATATAAATTCTCTTGGACTTATGAAACTTCACCAGATTGTATTAATTTTTTATATGATTTGAATTAAATTAATTTTATATAAAAATATTATTTAAAGGAATGAAAATGATTTGCCAAAAGAACAATTAATATATTATACAACACATGCAAGAGTATCACCATGGTTAATTGGAGTTATTTTAGGATATACTGTATTTAAATGTCGTAATAAGCATATTCAAATATCAAGATTAATTACAACAGCATGCTGGTCTTTAACTTTTATTATGATTGCTGCTCTTGTATTTGGACCATATCATCGTGCAAAGTTACAACCAAATTCAATGACAACAAAAATTGAAGTTGCACTCTATGAATCATTATCACGTACTTGTTGGGCATTAGCAGTTAGTTGGATAATATTTGCTTGTCATAAAGGATATGGTGGAATAATAAATAAAATTTTAACATTAGGAATATTTCAACCGATGGGACGATTAGTTTACAATATTTATTTAAATCATGTGCTAGTACAAATGATTTTAATTGGAAGTACAAAATCTGATCCACATTTTTCCAATTTAGATATTGTAATTTTTTTTTTATATTTTCTTATATATACATACTTAATAGTGATCCACAGATTCTTAATAATATTGAACAAAAATATTGCATAATATTTTTAATTATTATATTCGAATATTCGTATTCATATTCGTACTATCAAATATTCCCAAAATTTCTGTATACGAATTATTCGTAGTCGCGAATACAAATTTTTCTATTTTCGGCACATTCCTAATGCACACACATAATAAATAAACTTTATGCACAATAATTTAACTGTAGCAATGCCTAAAATGTTTCTACAGACCTATTAACACGTTCAGACAAAATTTTTACAATTAAATATGAATCTGATAAAAATCTCAAATGTCTGATATCAGATTTTGTTAGATGGATAAAAATAGAAAGTTTTTCAACTCTCACCGGATTTGTTCTCAGAAAACTGACTACATATTATATAATTTTTTACTGTGATCAAATTTATAAACAGTAATATTAATTTAAAAACATATTTTTTACTAATTAAATTATTAATTTCAAACATAGAAACATATCAAACAAACATATGCATGAAATCAGGTATGAAAAAGAGATAGGTGGCATTTGAGTCCAAGCACAACTCAAAGTTCAACTCAAATTTTGAGCTAAAAATATAAGTTCAAAATTTAACATAGCTCATGTATGAATTAGATTGTATATTGAAGCTCTTACAATGATCATGTGCTTAGCTCAACTATGAGCAAGCTCCAAATTTGAGTTGAGTGTGAGTTGAGCAGGTTGAGCAAAATAAAGTAATATCTGTGTTAATATTCTAAGAAATTTTTTTTCTTTAATTCTTTTTGATATTTATTATTAAAAAATGATTCTGTTCCGACATGAGCCTGCTCTAAATCTCTGTATCTAAAAATAAACAAAAGCAATCTGTACATAAACAGATTCGTTGATGATTTATTTCATTCATGATCAAATATACAAATGAAAGATGTGATCCTTTTCCATTTCGGATGTGGACCTTTAAAAAAACAAATTAAAAATTGATAATTTTCTTTACATAAATTTAAAAAAATTAGCAAAATAATGAAAGCTCAATCCTCGAACTAGAAATGAGAGTTAAATTGGGCCTCAGTTAGCTAAGAATTTGTGGTCAACTGAAAATTTTAAGTTGAACTTTAGCTGAGTTGACTTTTCAACTTTTTACAACCCGATCATGGTTCATATTCTGAAATAAAGCCTGATATTAGCATTAAAAAATAATTTGAAATATAAACAGACAGTAGACTTTAACTTCGTAAGACAGTAAACTTTAACAGATTTTATCTTCGTAAATGGTACCTAAAATACTTCTGAAATTAAATAGGCAATGTTAATTGTATTTGACCAATTTTTGCTTGATTTGTTTCAGTGTACAATATTATTGAGCATCTGTGCAGTACGCTCAAAAGCTTAAAAACTTTTTTTTATTTATTTTTATCTTCTTTTTATTTTCAGATAACGAAATTCTGGGGAAGTTTTGCATTAACTGTAATGGTATCAATATTTACAGTATTGGCATTTGAATTACCATTTGTAGAAATGGAAAGAATTATATTTGAAAAATTAGTTGAAAAGAGAAAAACGTGAACTTTAATTATTGAAATTATTAGTAAAATTATATAAGTAATAGTATTTAATTATTTTTATTTTTTTTTATTTTTGAAAAAAAAAAAGCTTTTATTCATTATAAATGTAAGATGTATTCATATTTAAAAATGTAATTTGAATGATATGAAATTAAATTAATGTTTTAAATTAATTTGACAAAAAAAAAAATGTTTTTATTTATTTTCTTCGTTGTCAAGATTTGGGTGTTAACTGTTAAGAATAGAGTTCTCATTCTGTGCATCTAACTTCTACAATTTATAAATTCCAAAGTCCGTGATTTTTTTTCGACTAACAATATATAACATATTATTAATTTATAAATAGATTATGTATGTCCATTGTAAGAACTGTTATAAGGGGTATATGACACTTTATGAAAAAAAAAAATCGGAAACAAAAAATCCCAAATTTAAATTTTGCCGAAAAATTTTTAAATATTACAAAATCTTGAAAAAAAAAAATGTTACAAAATCTTGAGTTTATACCATTTTTATACCAAAAATTATGGATAGATAGCTTGGGAATATTTTTTTCTAATATTTTATGTAGAATTTGTAGAAAAGACGAATATATACTTTTTTCAAAAAAGTTTTTAAATGGAAATACAAGATGGTTTATATTAAGTAACGAGATGAATAACAAATGATTTGTGTTTAAAGAAATGAAATTGTTGTAACGAAAAATTCGGGTAAAACTCCTAAAGAACTGTTAATTTGTGGTCTTGCTTTAAAAAAATTGGAAAATGTATTTTAAAGTTCGATCCGTTAAATATTATAGTTTTAAATCTAACCTTGAAAAAAAATAAAATACAAAATTTTATTCCACAAATGATATAAAGTGCAAATTGATTACGATTGCCTACAACCAGCACCAATCTATATTTGTACCTCTTTGTAAATAAATCAAAAAATTCAGAAAATTAAGTTTATTCGTAGTGGGTTCGATTGACAAATACAATGTATTTTATTTAAAAGAATATATATACATAAGTTCATAATTTCAATAAAATAAAAATATATCTATAGTTGGTTCAAATTATATTCAATTTCCGCTACTCTTTTAAATTTAAATAAATTTACTTAAAGGAAAATCACAAATAATTTCCTTTTAAATTTAAATTTACAAAATATGCATACGTGTATTTTTTTGTCTATATTAACTTTTAATTGAAATTAGTTGTTCTTTTTTTTTAATTTTAAATTAATTTTACTCGAACTATTTTTAAATTTCACTTTTTGACTTGCATTTTTGAAAACTACAAAATAAATGACATAAAAATTGCAAATTTATTATTTTTTAATAATAAAGACTTTATTTCATCAAAACCAAAATCTAATTTACATTAAATATTTAAGACTCAACTTCAAAATTTATAAAAACAAAAACTATTAAATATAGTAAAATAAACATTGGAAACTAGCCTAGTTGATTATGAATGAAAAAGTTAGGTTCAATCTGTTATCCAAAAATAACTGACGAAAGAACCTTTAATTTTTTATTTTTTTACTAACTTTTAATAATTTACTAATATTTTAATTATTTACTTATTTCAAATATACATATTTTGTTGAAAAATTAAAGTAAATAAAATAATCGCAAAACTGATATAACTTGCATTATTAAATAAAACAAAAAATTAAATTTTTTTAACTTAATAGTACTATTTATGTACATATGATATATTATAATATATAGACAAGAGTCAACTTCAAACATCGTTAGCTTAACAAATTAGTTTTAAGTTAATTAATAATTATTGAAATATATTATCTGTAACATTTTTACTTCATCTTTAATATTTTGGCGGTTGCTTGTCATATTTTCAACTGTATTATCAATACATGATTCGACCTCGACAACACTCTTTCACTATTATAATAAATGTCCTCATTGTTTAATAAATCTTTGTGGTTACTTTATTTTTTCTTTACGGGTAACAATTTAATTATACTAAAAGTAAAAATATTAAAATAAATATATGGTTTTTCAATTATAATTATTATTCAATATTGTCATATTACATACCTTTTCACAAGCTCTCATTTACCAATTTTAAGCAGTTTTTCATCCAAACGACGTCTACTGTTCCTACAAACTGCCATGAAAAATTGTTCATTTTCCGCAAAGGTATATCGTGAGTCAGATTTTAAAATAGCATTGTAAAAACATTTAAGAATATTTCGAAAATCAATCAACGCTGTCCTCCCTTTACCTGCATAATTTGTCCATTGACATAATTGCATTAGTTCGCGAGTTATATAATGATCAATGGTTTTATATGAAACATCCCAACCATTTTTTTTACCACTAATGCCACCAAATTTTGTAAGGTGTTCTGTCTAAAAAATAAATTAAATTATATTTAATAATATAAATAACGAAATAATGCACCTACCAATTTTTCCATATATGATTTATTTTTCAATTTTTTCTCATATACAATTAACTCTTCAACTGTTTCGATTGGTTCGAAACTAAAAACTTCCTCTTCAGATTGAACTTTTGTGTTACTCGCATTACAAATGGAAAGCAATCTAATTAATTCTGCATTTTCTGCCATCAAGTTTGTAACAGTGTTCAAAATTTGATTTTGATTTATTTTTAACATCTCAATCTCATTTTGGAGTTTTGCTTGATTTGTTTCTATTCGACTAATTAAATCATTCAAATCATTCGGCCCGACAGTATCAACATTAGAACTTTCAAACATATTAGATTCCCTATATGTGTTGCTTTTATTAATCTCAGAACTTTCCTCATCGTTCATCATATGGCATATGATTGCAGACTGGCATGGATCATGTGTAATTGAGATACAATTTTGTGATCTCGAAATTTTTTTACTTAAATTTGTTGACGGATTAATTTTTCGTTTTAAGCGACCAGTCCTTTCGTTTTCATCTTCATCGGTATCAGAAAAGCCTGACATTTTTTTTTTTAAAGCGACTCCTTCGCGAAAAGATTTTAAATTGCGAGTTATAATTGTGCAGGGCGTCTGTGTCCAGGTTCTTAAATCTGGGGCAGTGTGTGGATTTTTTTGCAATTTCTCAACATTTTTTGTGTTTGGCCAGTACAATATATTTTGTCCTTCATTTTCCAAAACCCATCCTTTTGGAACTGTGCTATTTAAGTATACTCCATCCTCCAATGTTTTTACTAAAATATATGACATATTCCTAAAACCAAAATAATAGATTTACAATAACAATACGGTTCCACATACTTACTTAACATAGAAAAAAGAAAATGTTTTTGACAAGGACAATTTTTACAGATATTTGTTGTGAATTAGTTCACAGCCACGACCTTATTTCTTTTACATCAGTTCAGTAGAGTAGGTAGAATTTTACAACTGGAATTTTTCTTTTTAATCTGGAAATATTTAACCAATTTGGTTTTGATTAAAATTTAAATACTGAAGAAAGTGATCCTAAGCCACGGTCTTCAAATGTATTAAATTTGTCTCAAATGAAAGATAAATTAAAAAAATAGTAAAACTAGAATTTAGTGAAACTGAGAAATCAGATTTTGACGAGGCCTTATTAGATGATGATATTCTAGAATCTAGATCATATAATCCAAAATCGAAATGAAAATACTAACATTTCAAATAAAAATTCCTTGCTTTGCTGTGAATCGGAAAACTCCGGAATGCAAATTTTATGCATTGTTTGGGCCCATAAAAGCTGCTGTGCAGCAAATTTTACATCGAATTACTACATTTGCAATTACTACATTTAAGTTACCTGCCTAAAACAATCTGTTGTAATTGAATTTTCAATTTTATGTTTTGATTTTATGAAATTTACATTTTACTGAATTTATATTTCTGTGTTGTTTTTAATTTGCTTTACCAATATAAAGCATATACGAGTGAAACTTATTTGATTTGTGTGTCATTATAAGCTGTTATTTTAATATGCATTATTTTTTAAAAAAAAAAAATTCTTATCCATTTTTTTCACCTTAGATTACGCGAAATTACACGAACGCGGGGATAATTGCATATTTAATATAAAAAAATTAACCTAGTATTTAAAGGAATAGAAATTGAAAGATATAAAAATATGGACAAAATATCCACTGAGGTCGTATTTTAGTTTTATTAAATATTTTATGCATTCATAATATGAATGAACGCTTGCGTGCGCGGTATCACCCTACATATTTTGTTGCATTTTCCGAAAACTACAAATATTTATTAAGCACTTACTCAATAAATATTTTTTTGTTCAGCTACAACTGCACTTACCTGTTATTAATCTTATTACAAAATAATTAATAAAAAAGATCTTGAATTGCAAACTCAAAACCAAAATATTTTGTTTATGTCAAGAAATGTCAAAGAAAGAGTTATACAGTCCTGCCAGAATGTAAAAGTAAAAACCAAAGCTTTTATGTTGAATGTAGTGACATCTACTGTTAAAAAAATGAAATATTTATATTTTTTTAGTGGAAGTTGTTAAATTTAAATCGTCATTATTTTTGAATAATGAAAGTGTGAAAATTGGTGAAATTCTTGAGGAAGATTTATGTAAATAAAACTTAAATTAAAAGTTATAAAAATAAATTATATGTATGGTAATTTATTATAATTATTATTTCATTTAAATTTAATTTATTTTGAAAAGTACTTAACTAGTATATTTTTCGCCGCAATGACGCTAGTATTTGCAGTAAATCATTGCCTACTTCCACACGGGTCAACTTTCATCACTTTTTTCCTTTCGTTTCATTTCCCCTTTTCTATAAACTAATTTTGCGGCAGCCATTTTTTCGTTCATCACTTTGTTGACAAAATTTTAGCTGGTGAACGAGAGAATCTACCAACACAAACAAAAAAGTAAACAAAATTTTATATTTGGTTCAGAAAATTTTTGTGTATATGCAGGAATTATTATTATTAATAATAAAATATTTACAAACGCATATAAAAGTGATACTAGTTTTTGAAGAATCGTCTGAAAGTAAGAATAAATATGTTGAAAGTTGAACCGTCTGGTTTGAGCCATTCAGCAAATGGTACATGGATTTTAGATTTCTCGGTTTCGATTATTACCACTACTGATCACAATCGTCTCCATTTAGAAAAAAAGGCTGTACAGTTTACAAGAGGAATAAAAAAAAAAATACAATGAATTTGAATGATCATGATATTGTTCATATATTGATGGAAAATTATTGATGGCGGTTCTATTCTCATCAATAATTCAATCAGCTGACCCATCAATAAATCAGCTAATTTATCAAAATGGCTTTTTGGGGAATGTTCAGATAATGTTAATTTACACGGTTTTATGACATTGCAAAGAGGATACTTATTTCGGTCCGTATTTATAAAGGTAGCATAGAACAAATAGGGACCTGATTTTTTAAGTCTAAATAACTGAAACAATATAATTCTTTTCGAGTTTTGTTCTAAAAAGAAATTAAAATTTTGTATTTTTTAGATCGTATAGTAAAAAAGAAAATACTATATACTTTAATGGTTTATTATAGAAAAATTGGTTTAAAAAACACCTTGTCATTTAAAAAAAATATTTACGCCTTTCAAAAGAGAGTAAAAATCTACTACACTACTGGAAATAAATTTTGTATCTGTTAATATCACATAGTGGCATGCAGTATACATATACTACATCACACATAACAAATTATTCCTAATCAGCACAATTCTTTTTCACTATTTTTCTTTAACCAACAATTTTTTAAATTTTAAAATATATTTTATGTTATATTTTTTTATATAATTAAACTAAATATTCTAAACTTTATTTTGATATTAAATATATATATTTTTTTATTTATATTAAATTCTCTAAAATTTTGTTTAAACATAAAAAACTTTGCCAGACTCTGTAAGGGAATGACTTGACTTTGAATAAATGTAGACTTAAGTAATAGGCACCTGCGAAGTAGACGGAATTCCAAAACCGTAACACGACAGTCATGCCTGATTCACTGATTTAGAACGTATGTTCCGAACACATGCACGCTCACATTTTTTGTATGAAAATTTGAATTCTCTCAATTTTCAAAAATGTTGGGAACATTTTTTTCTCTCCGGAACAAAAGTTGTTTTAACTTTAACTTTGTGTTCGGAACAATTTTTTTTGCTGTCATTTTTAATTATTTTGACATTTCTCACATTAAATTTACAAAGCATAAACAAAAAAAAACAATTCATAAAAATATTGAAAAACCAATATTTATAACACTTCTACACTACAATTTTGTATTTATTTTATATATTAACAATTATTTTATATTAAAAATTATTGTATATTAACAATATTATTTTATTTATTATTTAATAATTTTATTTATTTGAATAACAATGATTGATATATTGAGATTGAAATAAACAAAAATTTTAAAATTAATTCAAATCAAATTCAAATATTAATGTCTGCTGTTTAAATTTTTTTTGTTCGGAACACAATGTTCTGAATCAGTGAACTAAGCATGAAATTAAAATAAATAAACAGGCGTTTACTATCAAAATATAATATACAAACATCATACCATCGAAACAATACCAGCACAACTCAAAAAACTAGATTTTTCACGAAAGTTTAAAGTTTTTTTAATTTCATAAGAAAACCGAAATAATGAAAATATTGGATTTAATGTTAATGTTGGATATTTTGTTGCTTACGAACCGAATCGCACCAACTTAAGTTGAACGAAAACTATAAATTTTTTAACGAAATAGTATAGAATAGTATAATAGTGAGCTTAAGCCGACTACGGCTAGTTAAACCAATTGAAAAATACTGCTATCATTGAATTGAATTGCTTTCTACGCTTTATGTCGAAAACACAATCACGACGAATGACGAATTTTTTGCTTTCAAATACATGGGATTATATGTAAATCGTGACGAATGACCAAAATTTCGCGTTCAAAAAATAGATCTATTTCTATTTTACTCGTCGACGAATGCGAATGACATTCATTGACACCAACATAAATTGAATAAAATGGCTTTAATAAAACATTTTTAAAATTCAAATTCAAATAAAAATTTTTTTAAATTAATTTTTTTTAAATTTTTCCTCCATTTTTTTAATTTTTTTATAAACAAATTTTGAAATTTCAAAACACAAAAATTTGTTCGTCACGAATATTCGTCGTGATTGTGTCTCTAATGGCGAATTTTGGTCATACGTCATTCGTTGTGATTGTGTTTTCAACGTTATGATAATTTATTGCAATTTAATACTAACTTATTAAATTTTTATATTTATTAATTTAAGTTTTTATTTAGTAAAGTTTAAAATTTTACTTAAATTAAAATAAGTTTTTATGTATAAAAATAAGAGTTTTATTTACACTGAATTCCAGATAAATCAAATATAACTTTGTATTATTTTTGTGAAGATACACAATCTTTGTGTTTAATAAAATATTTATGTTTTTTAATTTAATATTTTAAAGTTTAGGCCCTTATTATTATTCTCGAACCGAACGTGTAAGTAGGCGAATACGCCATCATGTGATCATGATTAGCGAAGTGAACTAAATTTGGTGAATGAAAAGTTTATGTGACAACTGATAACCGTAAAACAAAATAAAAGGAAAATATTTTTGTTGTTTTTCGAGTGAAAATGGAGGGTAAATTCAAAAAAATTAAGAATAATAATATAATATGATATTATTTGCAGCTATCGGAAAATAAATAAAAAACAGTTTGATAAACTAGTGCAATTGATGGAAGAGAACACTGATACACTTGAAGAAGCCTCAAATAAATAATAGCAGTAGACGTGTCCCAAACAAATCAATTCTGTAATGTGATAATCACGCTGCGCCTGTCGCGTATTTATGATTGGTATTTTATATGGTGATTGTCACGGTGACAGTCGCTGTTTTTTTGTGATTTTAGGATTATAGCTAATTTGGTGTCACTCGTTATATAAATAAAGAAAAGTTTGGTTGTTAAAAATTATTTATAAATATTTATTTTTTTAGGAATCAGCCCACCCCTTTGCAAATAAAAATTTTGTCAGAGTATATGAAGGAGAATTCCGACTTAGCAAAATCTTTCTGCAACACTGTACAAGGGAGGCAAAACTCCATCGTGAAATGGAGTGAGCTCAAAATCAAGCTGAATGCTGTAGGTCCACCAGTAAAAACGATTCAAGAGTGAAAAAGAGTAAGAATAATAATACTTATTTTATTTAGCAAAAACTTATTAAAAAGAATTGTTTTTTTTTTTCAGGTATGGACATATTAAGAAAATATAGGCCTAAAAAAATTAGTTGACAACGTTTGTTCTATATTCTTCATCTTCGCTAGATGAAAAATTTATCGAAGGCCCAAAAGGAAACATTATATATATTTTTTATATTTATATAATAATTTACTAATATATATTAATAATTTTAAATTAAACTTTTTTATTTTTCCTTACTTTACTCTATTATTGATACACGCACCAATAAAATTTTAAATTTTAGTTTTGTTTTATTGTTTTGACACTTTGACATTTAATAAATCACTTGTGCTCCCATTTCCGAATTGTATTTTTTAAGATGCTGCCGTTTTCTTAAATTATTCAAGTGATCGCAATACAGAATACCAAAAATGTTTAGTGTCATCATTGACTGTCGCAAGGGTGACTATCGCTTATCACAATACTATCCTTTATTTTTTTTTTTTATAAATTACATTTCTTTCCTTAATTTCACAAATTAAAATTTCTTTCATTTTTTACAGTTTCTACTTTACAATACCACTTGTAAAATGGTATTATTTATATTTATAATCAACCATTTTCATTTTTCTGCATTGTCACAATGTGGTCAATGACGCGGGATTGCGGGAATAGAAAAAAGTCGTGCGCCAAATATTTTATTCTAACATTATTTAAAACGATATTATTTTTATTTGAATTATATATCAAAGCGACAATAATATTCTAACATAACCTGAGTGACACAATTTTTTAAATATAAAATATGATGCCTATAAATTTTGCATCGATTTAATTTAAATTAACACAAAAAAATGGCGTTTGTTTCAAAATTATCAATATCAAAATATAACAAAAGAATATAACATTTGTAATAAATAATACTCACTTGATAATGTAATAAAATAACAGTTAAAATAATTTCACTATTGTTCAAATAAAACTTGGTAAATTATTTATATTTAAATTAGAATAAAAACTGACATAAACCACTATTAAACAAAATAATTAACCACTAAATTAAAAAAAAAAAAAACGTTCACTTTCGCGTATCAAATCAACCAACAACATGCAACAACTAACAACAAAACAACTGTGAATTGAAGATGGACAAGGAAAAGGAAGGAACAAGTGAATATTTATATATATTACCGTTTTTTACCGTTAAATATTAACTCATTGAAGTAACGACATTTACGCCATACTACAAGCAGTTTTTTAAATAAAGATATGATTATTTTCTTAGAATAAAAACATAATTTTCTGAGTCTATTATTATTTCCAAATCTACATTTTAAGTGTTCTTTAGATTTAATTTAATTTTTTTAATTATGCCTGAGACAGATTCCGATAAGTAACGATCATTAAGCCTAGAAAATTGTACAAAATAGCTGTTCAAATTTTCAACTAGTACAAATGTTGATTTTCAAATTCCCAAAAAACACGTCTACTAACCACTCGTGTCGCTGTTATCGTTTTACTTGTTTTTGTTGTTTTTTATATAAAATTTTAACATGTCAAAATCAAATCCAAAATAACAAACAAATTTATTTCTCAAAAGCCGATTAGCAACCTATTTTAACTTAATTTTATATTTTATTTTCAATTTTTATTATTTATAAATGGCTTCTGAAAATTCCGAATCATTAATAAACTTAAAAAACAATAATATAGGATATGTTTTTAGTGAAAAATTATTAAATTTATCAAGTAAAAATCCCATAATAAATAATCGGGTAAGCTTTAAATAAAAAATTTAAATTAATAACAGTTTCTTTTTATTTTTTTAATTATAGTTTTTAAATATTTATTTCTTTTTTTAGTCAAAATTTGTACATAGCTTAATATCTTCATATGATTTACTACAACATCTTCATATAATACCATCAGAAACAGCAACATATTCTGATTTAAGAAAATTTCATTCTGAAGATTATTGTACTGTTCTAAGACAATATCCAATTCCAAATAAACCACATGATGAATCTACAGAAAATGATAGTTTAGAAAGTGATAATGAAATAACAGCTGAAGATTATTTATCTGAATATGGATTAGGTTTTGATTGTCCAATATGGTATGGTTTATATGATTATTGTAAAGAAATTGCTGGTTCAACTTTAACAGCATGTAAAGAGATTTTAAATGGTCGTACAATTGTTATTAATTGGTTTGGTGGTTGGCATCATGCACAAAGAAGTCAAGCAGCTGGTTATTGTTATATTAATGATATTGTAATTGGTATATTAAAGTTAAGAGAAAATTTTGATAAAATTATGTATATAGATTTAGATGTACATTATGGTGATGGTGTTGCAAATGCATTTGAATCAACACGGAAAATATTTACTTTATCATTTCATCAATACGAACCTGGTTTTTATCCAGGTTCAGGTAATATTGATGATAATGGTTTTGGTAATGCTAAAGGATATTCAATAAATTTTCCATATAAATCTGGTTTGAGAGGTGAACTATATACGAAATATTCAGTGAGGTAAAGAAATGTCTTTATTCTATGGCAAATTTCGTAACAAAAATTTTATACTAACATTGTAGTAGCTAATAATCTTTGGTGTTTTTAATTTTAATAATCTTTTAGATTAATTGAAAAAGTTTTGATAAAATTTCAACCTAATGCAATTGTAGTACAATGTGGTGCCGATGCTATAGCTGGTGATCCATTAGGAAATTTCAATTTAAAACCAGAAGATATTGAAAAATGTATTATGGCAATATTAAAATTTGATGTTCCTACAGTAATATTAGGTGGTGGTGGATATAATTTTACAAATACAAGTCGTTATTGGACTTATTTAACATCAAAATTATGTAAAATTAAATTATCTGATGATATTCCAGATGAAGATGAATATTTTTTAGAATATTCTCCTGGTTATGAATTATCAATTACAGAAAAAAATATCAAAGATCAAAATACAATAGAATATTTGGATGATATTATGAGTAAAATTGATGGTAATTGAAAAATAAATAAATTGTATCTATTATGTTGTTTTTTAACAATTAAAAATTATTTTTAGATCAAATTTCGAATATTGGGTAAAAAATTAAATCTTAAATATAGTTATAACAACCTGTTTTTATGACAAATAACTGACGTGAATGTTATTTATTAAATTAAAATTTACAAATTTGTATTAAAATTAAAAATCAGAATTATATATATTATCACAAATAATAAAAAAAAAATGAAATTATTTACTACTGATGAATTTAATGGAATGAATTAATTAAAATACAAACTGAATTTTCTAAATCAATATTAATTTATCGAATCTCATCATAAATCTTCTCTTAATTTGACTTCCTCCTTTATATTACCATCATCACCCTTATTATTTATTACTTCTTTTAAACATTTTTTGTCATCTGCATCTAAAACTCTTTCTTCACACAAATAATCAATTAATTTTTTTGTATCCTGATACTTATAATACCAATTTTCTATATCTTCTTCGAAATTTTCTAATAGAATTTCACATTGTCTTTTCATTTCAGCAACTTCAACTGATGGTTTATTCCACAATTCATATGGTATTCCCAATTCAACTTTAACACCCTTATCAACAAGACCATGTAAAGCTTTAAATGTTTGTGGCATACCTTTGGCAAATCTTGTACTATCAGTACGTTCTTTATGTAAATTATATTCTAAAACTTTTTCACAAATATTATCAAGTGATTCTATTAAACGTAATTCACTGCGTCGATATTCAGTTCGTTTCTTTGGTTTTACATCATCTAATGAATATCTTAAAAAAAAAAAAAAAACAAAATAATGTGATGAAATCATACATACAAAGTAATCATGTAATTTTAATTAATTAACGTACCCTATTTCAAGAACATCCTTTGATCTTCCGGTTTCCGCTAACCTATCTTGCAATTCAAAAGCAACAATTTTACAAACTTCACATCGATTAGGATATTTTACACCTTCTATTTCTTCTTCTGGATTAGAACCTGATAAAACAATAGTAGAAGAAATATATAAAAGTAAAATTATTTTTATTATCATCTTGTATTTTTTTTTCTAGAAACTCTACGAATTTTCTTTCTTTTTAATATTTGTTTATCTTTTTTTTGATTGAATAGCTTGGTTTGGTAGTGTAGTGGTGAATATAAAATGAATACGCCGAACCCGAATGCCAGCTGTTGCTGATAAAAAAAATACCCAGTAAACTTTTAATTTAATTAAATTGTTATTTTGGGATAAATTATTTTGTTTTTCACTTTTCTTTATTATTATTTCGAAATTTAACTTTCTTGTAGACTACTAGAGGCGCTGAAAACACTAAGACTAATTTTTAATTTAATTTTTATAAATATGTTACACATGGTTTACTGCCATCTCTGTTTATTTGTTTTAAATATTTAAAAGCGTTTCGTAGAAAAACCGCTATTTTTAATTATAATTATTTAAACAGTTATTAAACGGGAAAAATTCATAAATAAAGAAAAACTGTTATTCAAAGTAAAAGAAAAATAACTGTTAATATTGCAACATTTATGATTTATCGAATACTTCGAATATACTAGAGATTAACGGTGTTGCGATACAAGTAATATTCTAAATTAAGCAAATTAAAAACTGTCTCAATTTATATGTTTACAACAATGGTTACAAAATGAATTATTATTATTTATACCTTACGTTATTGTCCACCTATAATCAAAAATCGCCAAGGGAATTATTAAGACAACACAAGGGAAAAATATAAAGGCAATAATTATAATAAAAAACTAATTTAGGCGTCATGAAATTAAATCAGTTTAAAAGCTACTCTTTAACCAGAAAGTATATAAATAATATTATATAGGCATAGTAATGTTGCAATATAATTGCACCTAGGTATTTCTGATATTAAAATTGATGATTAATCAAACAGTAGTTTGATTCAAATCGAGATTGAACAGTTTTAATGACTAATTGTGACCGTCAACAGAGGGATGTAACAATTTTTAACAAAACAAATCATAATTCGGCTTAATTATTTTATTCATAATACCATCATGAATACCATTATGGTGAGTATCAAAACCAAAAATTATTGTCATGACCAAGGAATCCACCATAGGGTATTAATAATCTATAGAAATTATAATGATAATATCAATATCAAAAATCGTCACTTCAACACAAAAGGACGTAACTACAAATTTGTTAGTATTGCAAATATTTAACTAAACAAACGTGTTTTAACATACAAGCGATTGCTCTGGAATTAATTTATTTTTTTTACTGCCCGAATTTTTTTTTTTTTAAACTGAAATACTGCCAAAACTGCCAAAAATTTTTATAATTTAACTTAATGGATTTGATTATAGTGTTTTCGAATTTAAATAAAAAAATTATTAAAATATAATTTAAATAAAACAACAATCTATGTAGATCTAATTGTAGATCTCTAATTGTTAGTGCAATGAAATGAAATCAGTTTGAGTTAATTATTTTTTAATCAAAATATATTTGGTTAGTAAACATTGAAATCTTCAAAATTAAGGCTGAATAGAAAACGATGAAATCTAATTCTAGGTCAATTGTAATATCTTATTGTGTACATATGTAGGTGTCGATTTTAGAGTTCCAGGAAATGAAATTAATCATAATTGAAATTAATTGAAATTAATTGAATAGCTCACTCGCAGCAGACTTCGCTACTTGGGAACATCGTTCTGCGAACAATGGGGACTACCCAGCATACCATTGAAGAACATCCTGAGTGTTATTACAAAATCAAGTATTACTCAAACACTAGTTACAATAACTAATAAACGGGCTATCACAATAAGCCTATTTGCGGCTGCGGTGATATATGGGACAGATCCCCTCCCGGAAAAGTTTAAATCTAATTATTTTTTACTCAAAACTGGTTGATTACTGAAAATTGGAAGCTGAAAAATGAAAATTGAGTGTATAAAACGATCGTATGAACAAAAATTGGAATCAGGTTAGTGAAATATTATCAAAAAATTAAGGTTTTAGTCAAATATTTTGTTATGCGTGTTTAAAAATAATTTAAAACTTACGAAAAGCGTCATATACCCACGAAAATGGGCTTCTAAAGTGCAGTTATAGAAAAATCATGTTGCAAAAGTATTTTCAGTTTTTAATTGGAATTTAAACTTATATACATTTTTTTTTCAATGAGTGTATTATCTAAATTTCATTAAGTGTTTCAGTTTTTCATTACTTTTTTATTAATGTTTATTTTTATTTTAATTGATATATAATTAGAAAAATTAAATTACATTTTTTGTGTAAGTGATTCAAAATTTAAATTTGCAAATAAAAATAGAATGGAATCAATTTAATTGAAAAGGGCAATTCAAAATATGTATATATGTATGTAAGTCTTGAAATATTTTTAAAATATTATTGTTTCAATTTAAAATAATTATTTTTGTTGAAAGTTGAAACACTACACACATCATCATCATCTTATAGCGCTACAGCTCTGGGTGAGCTTTGGCCTTCATCACTATGCTATGCTCCTCCAAAAAGGTCGATCTTGTGCCGCTTGTCTCCAATTCGGGATTTGTAGGATTTGAGCATCGGTTTTCACGTTGTCTGCCCATCTGCTTTTTGGTCTTTCTCTACCACGGCTGCTATCGGGCTTTCTATACAGCACCACTGCTTGCTTTCGGCTTTCGCTCATTCGACTTACGTGGCCAGCCCACCTTAGTCTTTGGGCCTTTGCAAACCTTTGCAAACCTTTGCAACGCCTATGTCTTCACTATCAATAATACTATTGAGCTCGCTGTTGCTTCTGTTTACATATTGTCCATTCTGTAATATTTTTGGACTGAAGATTTTTCGGAAAATTTTTCTTTCAAATATGCGCAGGCTATTCTCCTCGGCCACGTTCACAGTCCATACCTCGCACCCATACGACACTATAGATCGTATGAAAGTCTTATATATCATCCTTTTGGCCTTTCTGTTTGCATAGTAGCATTTATTTCTGGGCTGAATTCTATTATGAATACAGCATTGCATACTATTATCACTTCTTATTGTTGCTTCGAGTTATGTAAAGTAGGAACTCCTTCAAAGTTGTACTCTCCGATTGTTATATTCTAACTACTTCTTATTTGTTCATTTCTTGACATTTTTAGATATTTTGTCTTGTCTTCGTTGATTTTTAAGCCTACTTTTTGTGTCTCCGCTTCTAGTTGTACAAATACTTCTGCTATATATCTGTATTTTTTTGCCATGATTACTATGTCATCCGCATATGCCACTATTTGTGTTGTCATATTGAATATACTGCCTTTCTTTTCTAATTTTCCTATGGCGTAATGTAGTACTAAGTTAAATAATAGTGCGCATAAGGCATCTCCTTGCCGTACTCCCGTTTCTATTTTAAATTAACGGGTTATTTGGTTTTGTATTATAATTTTAGCTTTTGATTCATGCATTGTAATTATGACGTGGTTTGATAATTTCTGAGGTATTCCCAAATGTCTTAGAGCTGATAAAATTATGTCTCTATTTATGCTGTCAAATGCTTGATTGAAATCTATGAAAAGCATGTGAAGATCTATGTCGTGTTCATAACATTTCTCCATGCTTTGTTTCATGACGAATATCTGGTCAATCGTTGATCTTTGACTCCGGAATCCGCATTGGTACTCTCCCAGTATTTCTTCAGCAAAGTAGGCTAATCTGGAGTATATGACATTGGATAAATAAATAAATGTCGTTTTGTCTCCTTTTTTGTGAATTGGACAGATTAGCCCCACCTTCCACTTCTCCGGAATATTTTTTTGCACCCATATTGTACATATTAAGCTATGTATCTTTTTATGCAGAATTTCTCCACCTTTTTTAGAAGCTCAGCTGTTAGCTTCTCTTCTCCAGGAGCTCTTCCATTCTTTAATATTATATATAGCTTGTTTAACTTCTTCGTATGAAGGTGTCATAATTAATGGCTCTGCTGTATGCATTATAATCTGCTGCCGTTGTTGTTCCTCGTTTCTTATATTTAATAGTTCATTGAAATATTCATACCATCTATTATGTCATCATCATAATGTCATCATTTTCTGAGAGCGTATTACCTTGTCTATCTTTGCATGCATTTACTCTTGGTTGGAAGCCTGTTGTCTGTTTCTTAATACTATTGTAGAATTTTTTCAAGTCACCTTGATAATGTTCGTTTTGTGTTTTGTAAACACTACATACAAGGATTGATAATTATATGTATATATATGTTACAAATATAATATGTTTCTATCAACCATAAAATTATATTCCTTTATAACATATCAAATGTTTGTTTCGACTATATCTAACATAATAAGCTTAAAGTAAACATAATACATTTCTTGCAACCTTTAGATAAACATATTTTATTTCTTTTAGTTAACATATTTTTAGATAAAACATTATTAACTTTTGTAATCTACTTCCCTTCTACTAAATTAGTTTTAAATTAGTTCAACTCATTGTTTTTGATCCCATATATTTTTAATTTTAATCATTATTGTCTTGTAATCCTGTCTGTGGGGTATATATAGGGCGGAAAGTCTTGACAATAGTAAATTTGTATTTAATGTGCACTCAAATGCACACTTTAGGTCCTAAAATAATGCTATGACGAAATCTCTAGTATTAGTCAGCTATTTTCCATTTAAAAAACATCCATTTAAATGTGGTCTCAATAACCCTCTACGAAAGTCTGACTGGTGGTAGGGAAAGCATGAAAAGGTTAACGGATAAAAAATATATAAATTAAAAACTTCATATAATTTTAATTAAGATTAAAAAGTTAAGATTTTTATTAAACAAAAAATTCGTTAATTTTTCAAAATATTTTGTTTTTGTTTTATTTTTTTTGTATTATTTTTTTTTTTTGTTACATTATAATGTTTTTTTTGTTCTTATATTAGAAAATTTACAATAAATATTAATTGAATTTTGGTTTTTTTTTTTTTTGTTTATTTTATGTTTTTTTTTTTTTTTTTAAATTACGAATAAATTTAACAATTGTTAAATTTCTTAAAATTATATAAATTTCGTTGGAAAAATTTTATTATAACAACTTTGGTTCTTATTTTTTAAATTTATTATTTTAAACTAATTTTAAAATTTAAATAGAATTAGAATTAAAAAAAAACAAAAAAAAAGACGTTAATTATAGTTGACTTAAGTTATTCTGTTAATAAAAGTATTTAATATATATGTATGTATCTATATATATAGAGAAAAAGTTACAATAAGAAAATTATTGCACGATTGTTCGTAAATTTGTTTGTTTTTTTTTTCTTTTTTTTAGATTTAATTAATAATACTAAAAACTTATAATGATAATTAAAAAATATTTGATAAATTAAGGAATTGTATTTATAAATATAAGTAAGTAAAAAAAGAATATATTTACAGAAATATTATATGTGAAATATTAATATATAATATATTTATTGAATTTAATTATATAATAATTTATTTTGAAAACATAAAATCGTTGTATTATTATTATTTATTATAAATTCGATTTATTTCACTTAATCTTAAGGGTACCTAATTTCTCATTATACTTTTCTTTTTTTTTTTTTATTATTTTTAAATCACAATTTTAATAAAATTAAATTGGAAATTTTTGTGTATAATGTACAGAGTGTATATTATTTTTATTCCTTATATATTATATAACGTCAGTATAAAATGAGTGATATGGTTTGGAATTAGATAATTGATTTAATGCTTTAGTATATATATAAATACTGAATTGTGTAACTCTGATAAATAAAAATATTTAAAAAACATTTATAATAATAAAACAATAATAAAAAACGTTTTTATTATTATATTCTTAAAAAAATATTTTTATTTAAATAAAAAAAAGTTTTTAATATAAAATTTATTTTGTTTTTGCCTAAAAATATATCTAACCCAAAACATCATTGATTATGGTTAGTTAATAACCATTGTTACAAAATATGAATACGAGTAAAAACTTGTACATTATCGAAGTACAATCTATACATTTGGAAAATGACAAAACTACTTGAATAGAATCTTGATTTAATTTTATTTGGTGTTATTTTTCTCATTATTATATACACACACACACACACTGCAATTTCCCTATTTCGTAATTCTGCTTTTGCAGCTTTGAATTTTAATATAAAATTAATAACAATTAGAAATTACTTTTATAAACACGGATTTAACATAAATGCCTAATCCGATTTGATTTGGAAGATGAAATCTATCTCGTTCAATTATAGCAATATTATTATTTAGAATTTCATGTGTTGTTTTCTTATTATCCAGTTCTCAAGAAAAACCGGAACTAAATTTTGGCAAACTAACCAGATTTTTTTTTACTCATTTTAGTTATATTCTGGATATATCTGTGGCAACAAATCATAACCGCTTATGTCTGAAATTGATGCTCAAATCAATTTTAAAATTTAAATAAGAACTTAAAACAAGCTGTACCAGTTTTTGATTCGTTAAAATGGCCTAAATTGTGTATGCATTTGAATTCAAAAAACTTTATTTTATGAAAAAAGCTTATATTGTTGTAAGATTTTAATATTAATAATTAAAATTTTGTAAAAATCGCAGTGAAGTAAAATGAAGTAAAAAAAAGCAGTAAGTCAAAACATTTGAAAATGATATTTTAAATTGGTGAAAAACGCTAATCAATTTATTAATTTGTATGAAGCTAATTGTAAGAATATATCTAAAATATTATAAGTTAAATAAGGGATTATGACAAAAACATTTTTAACGATCATTATAAGCGATTATATACCTTAGCAAAAATGTGACTTGTAATAGTTGTCAGAATCAAACCAAATTTTGATAGGAAATAATTGAAAAATTCTGAATAATTGTGGTTATTTTATTACGATTTTTTCTTATGTCAACATAAGCGGTTATGATTTGTTGGAACAGATATATTAGCGGCAGAAATTTTGACGATTTAGTTCGAAATCTAAACACAGACTTGCAATATAAACATAATTGTATGAATGTATGAACTATGAACACGTTAAAGCTCAATGTTATTAAAACAAAATGTATACATATTGATATTAGATCTATACGGTTCTGAGCTTCTATACGGTTTTTTAATGAATCATATATACATATCCTGATTTTAGTTAAATTATACTTTTATTTTACTTTCCTACAAATGCGTCAATGACTATCACATGCCTGTACTTCATTTGTCTGCATTTATATGAACAATTTATGCGTTGGCCACAAGATCTCAAATACCAAATACAAAACCCCAAAATACCAAAACTCAAAATCACAAAATCTCAAATTAAAAAATTCTACTTTAATTCATTTAGTGTTTTTAAATTCCATCATTTTGTTTGTATCCAGTTAGCCGCTGTGGCTACGCATAAAAATAATTTATGTAAATATTCAGTAGGTAACAAAAACGTAAAACTTTGATTTTGAATCCAACTCTAAAATCCGGACCGTCGAACCAATCCGAAATTTTTTATTATTTTAGCTATATAATAATTATTAATCAGCTTTTTCCAGAAAAATACAATTTAAGCATGTGATATAGAGTTTCGCCCTAATACCTGGGACGCCGGACCTATTGTATACATCACGTTCAAGGGCCATTGCACTGATAACAACAAAAAAAATCAAGGTCTTCGGTCTCGACACTTGGGACGATGGACCCCTTATTTGCACCGTGCTTAAAAGCTATTGGACAATAAAGCTTTAAGATAAAGACAAGTTAAAAAAAAAACAAAACACAAATTTTTTCAAGGGCTTTGGAGACGAGATCCGTACCTATTGTTGCTGGAGGCTACTCAATTTCTTGAACTTGTTACTTTCCATCAGTCACCATCTAGAATATATAATTCTGATACCCGTTGATTGATAAAAACTTGCTAGATGAAATTTTTATTATGAATATTTATCATATCCAGTATCCAGCATATCCAATCAAATGAAAAGTAGGCATATGATACGCTCCCCTTACTTTTACGTTAAATTAAATTTCAATTATTGTAAAATTGCTAAGACTTTGAAATGCTATTAGCCAAATTTTGATATAACAGAATTATATTTTTTTCATTGTTCAATCACGTTTCATTAAATCGTACTTTTCAAGATCTCGCTTTTTCAAAATAAAGTTTTTTCAATATATCGTTTTAATTCCAGAATATTCACATTAATTATTTTTGTGTTGAACCATTGTTGGATACAGAAATGGAGTATCTCATTTTTTCAGAATTTTTATAAAATTAGGAAAAAAAATACAAATATTTAAAAAAATAAGCTAGATTTTATGAGATTCATATAAAAAAACAAACCTAAGACCAAAATGCACTTGTTTTGTTATAACGAAATTGGTCATATAAGGTCACAATGATTGAATACAATTGGCAGACATTTTGTTTACAACTGTAATGTGACGTCTTGATTCATATTCGTATTCATGATCACATTCATATTCATTATCCTATTATAAAATATAGTTGTTGTAAAAGCCCATCTTGATTAAAAGTTCAGCATTGGTCTCATTGATTAATGGTCTCCCTTTAGGGAAAGTCAGCAGCGACGATCAATGGAATGAGAACAGTATATAGTACTTGTATATTAGTAGATAACATAAGTATCAGTATTTAAGTATATTTATATATATACAAAATAATATGTCATTAATATATTAATAATATTGTATAAATATTAAATATTGTCATTAACATTAATACAACCATCAGTCGGTAAGAATAAATACCGACTGGTTGTATTATATGATTTTTATAAATAAAAGGACCTACGGAAGTTTTATTTATAAAAACCAAGAAAAGCAGATGATCCTATTGGTGACCCTGACGTGATTCACATGATATCAATTACAATAATATTGATGGTCCAACGTGGTTTACGTGATATTAAGTACAATAATATTAATTAAAAATTTAGTGTAAAAATGTTATGTAATCCTACTTTAGCTTAAATATACATTTTAAATGAAGACAGCAATTTAAACTTAATTTCATTATTCTCACTATTCGATAATTATGTATAGAAAGAATGTTAGTTATGCATAGTTAAAATGTTAAACCAAACCAAAATTACATTGTTTGCAGTAGAGGTAATTTGAAATGAACAATTACTAGCGGTTAAGTCACTTTAAGAAACTAATACAAGTACTATTGAACACTGGACATACTTTTCCTATTTTTTTCCCTTTTCCTAACATTCCTTCCCAAAATTCCCATCTTAGTATTAAGTTTTATCAAAATTATTAAAATAAGCTAGAATTGTTTTTTTTGTATTTTTCAATTCATATGTTAATTTAATTTAAATACTGCTTATAAACAGTTTGTATGATATTATATTATAAAGAATGAATAAACTCATATCTAAATTTGTAAATTTATTCATTTAGAGTTAATCCACATTATGTGATTCACTTAGTTTATAAGTTTTTTGTTATGTGAAAATATTTCTAATTTGCAACTGTTATGAAAATAAACAAAAAAAAAGGGTAAGTTGAAATAAACCAGAACAATATTCAAAAATAGGAGCTATATAGATTTGATTTGGATTATGAAAATTGTGAAAAAGACCTGCTCACAATATTATAATACTCGTATATCAATGAATTAGATTAGAATAGAATAAAAATAAGATATCAACATAGATATCTTTAGAATAGAATAAAAATGTATCTAAACTGATTTTTAATCGACCATGTCACTGTTAAAGTCAACTCAAATGTTATAGTCATCACCTGTTGACTTGTTAAGACGACCAATAGTCGTCACTCATTAAAAATGCTAAGGCGACTCATATTATAATAACGTTATGTAAATATAATGGAATGTACTTCATGTATTTATATTGGTTTATTGGCAATTATTTAAAATATGTTATGTCAATATTAAAAAGAATTTAAAAAAAAATATATTTTGAATAAATAAATAATAATTATTTCACCAATAATGGTTAAAATCAACCAGAAATATTTTTAACTTTAAATTATTAATATTTTTTAATTATTTAAAAATTTATTTTGTTTTTTTTTTTTTTTTTTTTTTAATATCAAATTTCATTTAACTGACAATTTGGTTCCGTTTTAATTTTTTTATATAAATAATGCTGTGGATCATTTTCTATATTTAAATCATTTTCTTGTCTTAAATCTGACATATTCATTTGATTATTATTATTATTATTATTATTGTTACTATTATTATTGTTACTATTATTATTGTTACTATTATTATTATTACTGTTATTATTATTATTGTTATTACTATTATTATTACTATTCAATTGTTGTTCTTGTTGATTATCTAAAATTGAATTTGCAAATTGTTTATCAATAGCTGAGCCTAATGCTTCTGTTACATTTGATTGTTGAACTGGTGTACTTCTATCACGATATTTATTATTATTATTGTTATTATTATTGTTATTATTATTATTACTATTATTATTATTTAAATTAGATTTAAATGGGCTATCACAATTTATATTATTTTGCATTGCTGGACTACTTTGTAGATTTTGTAAATTTCGTACTTGTTGTAGTAATAAGCCACTATTTAATAATCTAGCTTGATGTTCTTGAGCTTTCGCACGAAGACAAGCAATTGAATTGTTTCTACAAAAAAAAGGAAGAAAAAATAACAATTAATTATTAGAAAATTACAATAATTAGAATTATAATAATATTAAGAAAAATTCAAAAGAAAAAATAAATTTAATTAATGAAATGATAAAATTAAAATTTAATTATATATTATATATACTCATAAATAAATGGACCTGAACGAACTCTTTATTTAGAAATAATAAATTTTGATTTGCCGAAATAGTAAAATCAGATGTAGGCAATTTTATTGCCACCGATTCATTCTTGTGAGACTATTGAGAAGACTATGTTATACACTACGTCGTCTGAATATTGGTTTGCTCCATATGCCAAATCGTCGATTTGGGGTTGGGAGTTGTTTCTGGGATTTTCAAAGGTGCTACGTCCATTGCACTTATCCGCTTTTTTCTAGATGTAGTAGTTTCAGAGATGTCCAGATAGATTTTTGCTCCATATCCAATTTTGTATCAAAATGTAAGTATTGTTTTGTCCTATACGGCAATTTTTCGGTTCAACAACCAATAAGAAAAAGTAACAATGAAATCTGGGAAATTGCCAAACAAGAACCAATATATTATTCAAATAAGGAAGAGAAAATGGACATGTATTTAGGCCCAATCGTCAGAAGACATACGAAAAATATAGATAGAGGAATATATAGTATATAAAGAGTAATAGGTAAACCGCATTAAACAAATGACAACCGAACATGGAATGATATTCAACAACTATGGCAGAACAGAGTCAGGTGGAAGAGAAGAAAAAAAATAAAAATTTTGAACCGATCCGGTATTCAGTTGAAAGAAGAGCGATAGTCCATCATCAGTCCATTACAATGTCGGTAACTGATTCTAGTTATTTAATTGCTGGTTGACTGTAAGATACTACTCACAAATAATACACTATATTTCATTAAGTCTAAGACGCCTTTTGTAGCAATCACAAGCTTTAATTAACAATTTAATGTAATCTTTTCTCTTAACACAAATCTTTACATTTTATCTCGACTACGACTACATCAACAAACTAGTGAAAAATAATACTCTTCAAATAAAATATTGTCAAAACAAAGTTAGTTATTAAAATAGTGTTATATGTACATAATTAATTATAACTAAACACCGTTAAAAAATTTAATTTAATTTTGTAAAATATGAAAAATAAAAAATAAATTAAAATTAATTAAAAAAAAATTATTTAAAACAAAATAAAATGTTCAAATTCACCGTATATAAGACAATGGATCACAATTGTTGTTGTAGTTGTAAACCCACCTAAAGGTTTCTGGGTCTTGTTCATAATTTTGTGATGATGTATTTCCATTTGGACTACCATTATTACCATTATTTCCATTACCATTATTGTTATTATTATTACCACCACCAGAATTTGTTGGCATATGTTGACTTATATTAGCAACATGATGTAATGCTTGCAAATGACTTAATGAATTATTATTAATTGAATCAGATGTCATTCTAATATTATCTTTTGGACTATGCCTTTCCATTAACATTGCAGCTGAATGTAATGTATTATGTAAATTTAATTGTCCATTTTGATGTAAATGCATATTTGTTAAAATTTGAGCTTGTGTTGGCGGACTTATACTACCCAAACTATTTAAATTTTGTGATGTTGGTGATGCTGATGATATTGTTGTTGATGGTGTTGATCCAGAAAATGATTGTGGTGGTGGTGGTGGTGATGATACAACATTTAATGATTCTGTTGATGACGATTTACGACGATCTTCACTTGATTTTGAAAATGTATCATCATGATCACTAGCACCGCTATCATCATTTTTTAATGTTTCAGCTGCTTCTATTGATTTTCGATGCATACCTGAAAATTGCAAAAAAAAGACAAATTTAATGATATTATTTAAATGAGAGGTGAAAAAGATGATTTATCAATTTAAACATATTGCCAGTGGCGGCTATGTAACTTAAATTTTATAAAATTCCTACGAAATAAGGCTGAAAGACATAATTTTTGTTTCATAACTAATAATAAACCTATTCTTAACTAACTAATGTCTCTCAGAATTGATAAGTCATTTTATTTATTTACATATTTATATTAAGGGTATTAGAAATAGTGAAGGCGAATGCAAGATCATCAATTGTCCTTTAAATTTTTGAATAAATAACGAGCTAATGTACCTATACTAAAAACAGGAATGGAAGTAGTTCCGAAGCTTGCGATAGATGAACTATCTTTAATTTCATTAATTGACTCAACTAACATCCAATTTTTACCCTTTGAACTAAATTTAAGAGATAAACTTGAAACCATTTGAATGTATCGCCTTTGATTCCAATTACATATAATTTTGTCAAAATAATGTCATCATTTCGTAATAAGAAACTACGAAGTGATAGCATCACTTCGTATGATCGCATCACTCGTATGGCAAAGCCTTTCGTAATCTCAATAAAAATACCAGAACAACATTTTTGAAGTCTGAAATTTTCAAATGTGATAGAAAAGATTGAACTGTTTTAAACTGAAAAATTCATTTTATTGTTGTCAGGTTTTCAGGTTAAGGTCAGGCATAATTTTGTTCCAAGAATTTCGTAAGTAGTTTTTGAATTAGTTTCCCAAATATTTTTGATAAGATTGATTGACATCAAGGGTATTAGCCTGTGATTTGATAAAATCTTGCCGTATCTTTTTTTAAAGCCATTTTCGTTTTTCAATTCATTTGGTGCAATTCCGACTAAAGGCTTGAATAAATAAGAAAGAATATCTTCAATCAACCGGGATATAGGTTTGAGTGCCCTATTTGATTCATTTCATCACATTTATTGTTTTGTATACACATTACCCAAACACTAGAATATAGTAAGATTTTAAATAGAAAATTATTGTTAGGTACTATTGGTATAGGGCTATAGGCAATTTGTATAGACCTGAAGAGGTTCTTTTTGAAAAGTTGCAAATTAAATAATGTAGTGTTTTTATCGATTTTTATTTAACATGCTTCCCGTTGCAATTTGCAGCAATGAATTTAGTACCAAACCAGTTTCGTACCAACTGGGTATTTTCGCGGTGTAGAAATGACCACTTAAAGCCTCTCTAGGGTTACTCTAGAATTGTTTGAACGCATTATTGACGATAGCACTCTTGATTTTATTTCAATAGAACAAGTGTCATTTCTAATAAGACATCTATATAAAAGAGAGAAATAGACGTTTCTAACGCTTTGACATATCTTAAAGAGATTAAGAGCTATCTGAAGGGTGGAGTCACCAATTAATCGTAGGAATATGATTTTGGATTTCGTGGTAGTCAATCAAAATAATCTAGTAAAGATTAGGATGCACCAGCCCATAAGTGAGAGTTGTATTCCATCTTATGTCGGATAATCTATATACATAGATAGATATTAGACAGATCTCTTGGAGAAAAATATAGGTTTTAAACCATGAAAGAAACCCCAAACATTTGGCAGCATTTTTAAATATATAAAAAACATGCTCATTCCACATTATTTGGTTTGGCTGCAATAACTAAAATATTTAGACTTTCAAACCATTGTAAATTTTCTCATTGAAATTGCAAAGTTGGAAAGGAGAATAAACAGCTTTGAGTTTTGGACGTATTGAATTCAATTCAGTTTGAATTACCCCAATCAGCTATTTTTCCTAGATCATGGTTAAGTGAGCTAGTCATCATGTTAATTTTTGTAAGCTGATTGCGGTAGAGGTGGCATTAGATTTCATTAAAAAGTTGTAGGATACAACCAAGATGCCGTCCTTCTGTAAAATTATGGATTATATTCAGGGTTTAGTTTTGTTGATATAAAAATCAAGAAAAAATTAGATGATAAGGTGGAGCCTTGTGGAACACAAGCTTTTATCATGTAGTTGTCAGGCATAACACAATTGACAACGACACGTATGTCGACTCCGCTTCGAGAGAAATCCTCAATCCATGTGCAGAAACTACTCCATGTGCAGAAACTACTGTGCAGAAAGGCTACTCAAGCCAATAGCTTGACATTTACTCAAAAGAATGCAATACTTGATCAAAGGCTTTTGAGATATCGAGAGCTTCAACGTCAGGTTCATCAATTTGAATTATGTAATTTGATGTGATAATGTCAAAGAGTTCTGCAATAGAAATTCTATCAAATGAAATGAAGAAGAAGAAAAATAACAATAACAAAAACAAAAACATAATAAAATATAATTGGAAATTTTATGTTATCATTACACACTTGAAGGATTATTAAGTATTAAGCTACCTACTATACTACATAAAGCCATTCTGTTTTTTTTTTGAAAATCGAATAAAAAATTTTAATCGATTTTTATTTATCTTTTTTTTTTATTTTTGTAAAGGGTAAAAATTTGTATAATGGAATCTGAATTCTGTTTCATTACAATGACCTTAGTCTTCTTTAAGAGGGTTTTTTTTTTTTTTTTATTTTGTTATTCGAATATATTTACAACAATATTTTTTTGGAAAAAATTCAATTCAATTTTAATATTAACATTTTAACAAGAAAAGAAAACAATAAAATTTTATTGTAATGTTATAAAAGTTTTTAACTAAATATGAAAAGGACATATACTAAAGGATAATAAATTATTAAATAGGTAATAATCGGATCTGGGTTGCATATATTAACCAGGGTATTAAAAGAAAATAAATGAACAAAAAATAATAAAAATATAAAAAAAAAAATGAATTGGTTATTAAAAATCTTGTAATAATATCACGTGCGTGTTAAGGCTTTAAAGGATATTCGCAGGTTTTTCACTTTTGTTTTTCATTCTCTATTCTTATTATTTCTATAGTATATATGTAGATTATATACATATATCGTTAATAGTTAATGGAAAAGTAAATTTGTTTGCGAAACAAAACGAAATATACCTTAACTGTCAATTATTAGAATGGAAGTGTGTATTTTTGGCTTTCGATTATGAATTGAATTGAAATTCCAAAATGAAATTGTGTTGAAATTGAAAAAAGGAGGTTTATTTTCATTATAAAAGGACCAGGATCTGTCGTTATTGTTTTATTAAAAAAAAAAATTTTTGTTGTTTTTGTTTTATTTTTTTTTTTAGATTTTTAACAGTTTCTCTTCAATTTTTTGTTTTATATTCCGTATTCGAAGGATTTACAATTATATTACAGGAATATTAAAAGAAGTAAAAACAAAACAAAAAAAAAAAACAAAAATACAAAAGGACTAAAATTTTATCTAAATGTCACGTTTGTTAATTCAATTAAGAAAAAAAAATTTAATATTAGTCATGTTTTATTTATTCTAATCAAATTAATACGACATTATGTAATCATTACATGACATCAGGTCTAGATATTGCATTAGAGAGTTGATTATTATTATTAATTTTATTCGATATGTGGTGACTTAAAAATAATCAAATAAATTTTATAATAATTTCTACAGTGCTTTTGTAAAATTTAATTGTTTATATAATATTTTAAGCCATACACCTTTGCATATCTCGGTAGTAGTAGTAGTAGTAGTTCTCCCCATTTAATGAGTAGATAAGCCAGTAATTTGTTAAAATAAATACTCCAATTATTGCAGATATTGTAGTGTAAAATTGCAGTACCGTACTTAATTAAGCATGAAAAGGTGATTCTACCTAAGTTACTGACAAGATCATAAAAAAAAAGAAACAATAATATATAAGAAACAATAATAATATTTAAATATATCAATTCCATCAATAATACCATAAATAAGTTCCATTATTTGATTTAAATATGATACAAATGATCCGAACATTTGTGAATGGTGATCCGCCTATCACCGAAAATTAAATTAGATCACCTATGATCTATAATCTTTCAAAAAATATCATAATATTAATTAATTAATTTTCAGATCTGATCTTTATTTTCTGATTGATTTAATTTTGTTTTTAAAATTAGATCATGGCTAAAACCAACTCCGATCTTATTAATTTCCAGATGGAATTTTAACTACATTTTTATTAAATTCATCTTTATCAAAATAAAAATGTAAACATCTGGTTGATCAAAAAATCAGATAAGTGTTGGTATAAAATACGATCTCCATGTTCAGCATGATAAAAGAAGAAGGTATTTAAATTTCGGTCTGTTAATAGTATTATGATGGCTCCTGCTAATACAGGAAGGGATAAGTAAAATTGCAATAATAACTACAAATCATACAAATAATGGTATTTGATCAAGTGTAATGCCAGATGAGCTAATATATATATTAATACGCTAATAATGTCTGTAAAACTTTCCACCTCGGTGAAATAAATCAAAAAGCAGTGACAGGAACCAAAAAATTTAAATGAGAAGCTTTTTCAAAATGTTATCGCAAAAAAATTACCGATTAAGAAATAACAAAAATTGATAGAAAGTACTAATTTTTGTGCTCATCTTTCAAATAAATCATTTATAGAAAAACATATCAAAGTTCTAAACCCATATAAAATATGAATTTAGAAAGACTATATATTTAACACAATAACCAAATAAAATCATCTGAATAATATCAAAACATCAAAATCAAATAAAAATAAAGGTTTTTCAAATTAGAAATGTTTTTTAAAGCCATCAAAACAATTGAAATTACCCAAAAAATATAGTACCTGGTTTGTGTCTTTGAATTAGCCTGTGAATTAATCAATGTAGGCACATCTTTAGTTTCAAATGAATGTTGTAAAGCAAAATGTTGACAAGCAAAAAAATCAAAAAAATAATATCTTATTGTTGCCATGGGTGGTGGCTTTGTGTAACACAACTTTTCATATTTCGTGTTCAGGAATGATTTAAGTTAAGATTTTGAATTTCATTTCAAATTTATTATACTTGAACCCCCCTGAATATTTTACACCAGTTTGATATTATCTGCTGTAGATCTAATTTATGATAATATCTAATTTATGATAACATGATCTAAATGGTGATCTGTAATGGATCAGTATTTGATATTGTATTTTGATGTGATTTTTTGATTTGTAATCTAGGTTTTAATCCATGAATTAGCTTCTATACAGACAGAAAGTTACTATACAGTCAAACCTAATATCATGACAAGTTAAAATGACGATATATAAAACGTTCATACGACTAATAGTGACGTGTATAGGTGTGCGGTATGGATTATGATTGTAATTGATTACAGCATCTCATCATCTCAACAATATACGCATACAAGAAAAATAAATTGTGCGAAGAATACTCCACACTAAAACTTAGAGAATGGAAAATATTTGAATAAAACTATAAGAATGAATGATATTGTACGGTTTGTAAAATTCAAAAGAGTAAAATGAGTTAACCAGTCAAGCCGAATGGACGAAACAAGCAGTGGTTATAGAAATCACGATAGTAGTCGTGGTAGAGGAAAAATAAGAAGTAAGTGGTCAAACTATCAAAACTAATGAACTATAGTTGAAAACAAGAAGTGGTGCTTAATAGAAAGCCCGTAGAAATCGCAGTAGAGAAAGATAAGTAAGTAGTAACAGTAAGTATTATAAGTCCCCATTTATCGGAATACAGAAAACAGAAGAACAAGATGGAACTTGTTGGAAGAACAAAACAAAATTAATGAAGGTCAAAGCTAGCTCAAACTTGTGCCGTTATCATTTTTATATAACAACTTAAAAAAAAAAACTGAATAATTTCATAGTAATTCAGACGAATATCCATAAAAAAAATTAGAAATAATATCGAAGTAATTACGAAAATTGTGAACTCAAATTAATTTATATCACAAACTTCTTTTTTATTAATACAATTAAAAAATGATGGACTCAACCATGTTATTAAAAACTTTAAAATTAGCATAGTACATATGGAAATGAAAAAATATTTTGAAGTAAATGTAAAACTTAGAATACGAAAGGATGTTTACCATATTCTTAAAATATTTTGAATTTAACAATAAAAGACAAAGTTAGGCTAGATAAGGTATATGTAGGTAACAATAGGCTAAAATATAAAACAAAATTAAATAAGCATGTGTGGTAAATAATAGTAATTAATAACAAAATGTAAGTAGTAATAGTTATGTAGATGTACAATAAAAAATAAATTTAATATAAAATATAATCTGTAACACATTTTTAAACACCCTATATATAGCCTTTAGTTATTTAATTTAATAGTATTTTTGTTAAATATAAATTCAATTTAATTTAAAATATTTTTATGTTTTAATTATACTTTTTTTCTTCAAATTTAAATTTAAACTTCATATTTATTTATTTTTTTTTTTTTAACTTTTTTATAATTATTGTTTTATTTTAAAAAATAAATTTATTTACTTTTTGCTTCCATACCTAGTAGCCAAGGTGCAACAGAATCATTTTCTTTGGCTGACTTTAGTATGGTTTCCGGTAATGGTAATGAATGTCGTACCATTGCTCCATATAATCCATATTCGGCCATTATTGTACTTCTACCCCAACATTTTTCTGTTTTACGCCATTTTGCTCTTCTATTTTGGAACCAAACCTTTAAAATAAGAAAAATTATATATAAAAGAAAATTAATTAAAAATTAAATTAAATAGAAAAATATATATGTTGTATTAGAGTTATATTAGGGTTTTAATGTAAAGATAACATGTAGTTTTCTGTATGTAAAATAGAGTGACAGATAGATTATAATATTGTTTTAGCATAATCAGTCCCATATAAGAATTAACACATTAATTGTTTCATTGTATATTAGTAATTTGTAAAACGGAATTGTGTAATTTATAAAGAGTAACGCATTACTAATTTAAACTATAAAATACTACAAATGTTGGCTAGATAGATATGTTAAACTTCATTAAATCCTTAAGAAATACAGGTAATTGACTGAAGGAATAAAATAATCTGATTTATTTAGATCCTCAAATTTTCAAATATTACTAATATACACTCTAAAATAATAGTAAGGACACAACTTTTATTTATTTTGCTATTTGCACTTGTCTATCATAGACCTATCAAAACTGTGAACTATCACAGACTGTCCCAGCCCCCTAAAATATCACAGACCTGTCAAACTGAAAAACGATTTTTATTTATTTAGTCATTCCCACTTCTACCATGTACTACAGACCTTCCTGACCTTTAGGGCTTGGTTCATTTGTTGCAGGTATTTGGAAATTTGATGGTCTAAATAGTTAGTTTTTGCTGTGAAAAAAGTTTGACTGCTACCTGATCAATAAAAATGAATAAGACAATTTTAGATTTTATTCCTTCAGTCAAGTTCTTAATACATAAGGCTGTTTTGATTATATACGAATCAGTTATTTTGATATATAAATAAATTAATAAATAAATTAAAAACAATTAAATAGTTGTAAATTATGCTGGGATTAATTCAGAATAGTAACAGTAATTTACTAATTAGTAATTAACCAAAATAAAGACAATACAAGTAAACATTTGCAAAAAATCGTCACACTATGGCCTCTTAGGTCCAATACGTTCGTCGATCTATCATCAAACCTAAAAAATAATAATACAATGTAATATGAGCACTCTGTACATAAAATTTCAATCGTCTTTTTATCATCATTTCTCTAAGCTTCCTCCCCCAAATAGGTAGTTCACTGTTTTCCAGAAACAACTACGAATTCTATTCGTTTTAATAACATTTCTATATTCATCTTTTTATTACTGTCATTCTCATAATTTTAAATTAGTCATTTTTAGAATTTTTAAAACAATAAATATAAAAAAAAATGTTTTTATTATAATATTGCTAAATATTATTATGCAAATAATTTTTATTTAAATGGAAAAGGGACGAGAATTTAATTCTTTATTCAATAAATTTTTTAAAGTGATGTGCATTGAAATAGAAAAATAAAATAAAAAATGTATGCATTTAAATATAAAAATTATGAATTCGTCATCGTATGAAAATTATTATATACCAAAATATGATTAAATGGCCGAAATTTGTTTGCTAATAATTTGAAGAGCGTATTATTTACCAAAATTTGCTTGTTTCCTAGTAGAACATTGGTGTAAAATAATTTAGGAAGCATTTAAGAGAAATTTTGTGTTATTCTTGTTTTTTTCTGATATTGCAAGCAGAAAATTTAATGTCCTGGAAATTATCTAATTTTTCCATTAAAATAAAAACAAATGTTTCATAAAGATAGTTTTAAAGTGATGAAGAGGGGGAATTTTAATATTTTGTGAAGGAAAATGAAAATAAAACAACAACGGAGGTTTTCGAGTTATTAAATTGTTTTTTTTTGTTTTGTATTTAAAAGCAAAGACATTTATTATTGATAAAAAGTTGACGAAAATTTATGGTACATACTAAGGCTCCCCCCCCCCTCCCAATGTATATTGAAGATCATGCCTCATTCTTTGAATTAAATCTGCATTTACTCCTTTGGAAATTGAGAATATTTCCTGTGGAATTAATAAAAAATATACCTTTATATTATTAACATTGAATTTTAATAAAGCATTTGACTTGCATTACAGTCAATCTCCAATGCATAAAAATATCGTAATAATTTAAATTTTATGTATTTACTGTTAATTTAGTTAAAAACAATTTTTGATCAGGTTTGAAACAGTGTACCCTACCTCAATGATATTATTTATTTAATTATACTTTGAAGTTGAATATGGTGGTTCTCAAGGTCCTATTTTAGACCCATCCATGATGTTTCAGATTGTTTAACTAAAACTTAATGTTGATTATATGCTGATGATACCTATAGATTAATTACCGAACTGGTTATAAATTGGTACAGTGAAATAATACCACAGAATTTGGAAATTATAAGTATTAAGATTTACACGTTGAAATTAATTTATTTGTATGTTTGGGTATTAATTTATTTGTAATTACAGTATAGAAAGCTGTTAGAGAAAAGTGACTCACATAAATAATCAAGACGAACTCTTCAAAAAATTACTTTAGTAAAATCTATAAAAAATATATTAAGTTATAATTAAATTTTCATATATTTTGAATCCCCTCGGTGGCGCAGTGGTTATGTAACAGGATCCATGACCGAGGGGACCCCGGTTCGAACCTGGTTGGTGGCGATTTATAAAAAAAAAAAAAAATCCATCATTAAATTTGTTAATTGAAATTTCGAGATTAATCGAATGAAAATCATTAATTGAGATCGAACCGGTAATAAGGTAGCGCCACGTTGTTTCTAGGCAGCGGTAGATGGTTACTCCATCTCCTAGGACCGGTTACTGTAGGCCAATCACCCGCATAATCGGTAAATCAATGGATTCGAAATAATAGAAGAAGAAGCCTCGGATACACGAATGACTACTTGATAACGACCTTTGGCACTCAAAAAAGGACCCGAATTGCACAATGGAATGTAAGAACACTTAGAGAAGCTTCAAGACTCTCGCAATTGGAAGCTCAAATGGCTACTTACAACATAGACATCCTAGGTATAAGTGAAATGCGATGGAACAACACCGGAGAAATCAACACGGAGAATGGAAACATGGTAATTTACAGTGGAAGGGAAACAGGGGGTGAAAGTGGAGTCGGAATACTAATATCAAAGAAATTGAGACAAACATTGGTTTCGTGGAAGGCAGTCTCGGATAGAATTGTTATAGGGCGATTTCGAAATATGACAAGACATGTAACAATAATTCAATGCTATGCACCAACAGATGTCGCTGAAGACCATATTAAGGATGACTTCTACGAACAAATAGAAACAACGCTAGCACTCATAAATAGGGGAGATATCATAATATTAATGGGTGACTGGAATGCGAAAATAGGATCTAACAACAATGGACTTGAGGAGATAATGGGCAAACACGGGTTAGGAAGAGAAAGAAACAACAACGGGGAAAGATTGATAGAGTTGTGTCAGACTTTCGACCTAGCAATCGGAGGGAGTCTATTTCCACACAAAGATATCCACAAATACACATGGACAACACCAAACGGGATCTCAAGAAATCAGATAGATCACATATGCATCAGCAAGAAGTGGAAACAATCAATGTTAGATGTGAGAAATAGAAGGGGAGCAGATATACACAGCGATCATGAATTACTAACTGGGGACTTCAGAATGAAACTAAGCCAACAAGGAAGAGGCAGAAGATATAGAAAGAAGAAAATAAATATAAACAACTTAAAAAATCCGCAAGTAAGAGCTGACATAGTTACGGCGTTACGAGAAAATATTAGAAATAATAGAGAATACACTTGGGAAGAGATTCTGGAAATTTACAACCAAACAAGCGAACAAAATCTTGGAATTTCACAACCACAAAGAAAAATCTGGATAACCGATAACACATGGGCCTTGATTAAAAGAAGAGGTGAAATGAAGAAAATGATAAACAACAGGATGGCATCAAGAAGAGAATATGAAGAAATAGCGAAAACAGTAAAAAGAGCAGCAAGAAGAGATAAAAGGAAATTTCTACAAAATTTAGCCGGAGAAGCAGAAAAAGCAGCACAGCAACATAACCTGAGAGAATTGCATCGCATAATCAAGAACTTAACTAACCAGTCGGAACAACAAAACAAACCAATTAAAGATAAAAATGGTGCGCTCATCACAAACTTAGAGGATCAATTAAAGAGATGGAGAGAACATTTCCAAGAACTGAGCAACGAAGAAAGTACAAATAATGAAGCAGACATAAGAAACAGAGACAATGCAAATATCTACCCAACTGAGGGACTGCCAATATCTACTCAAGCTCCAAATATAGAAGAAATCAAAGCTACAATCAATATCCTGAAGCACAACAAAGCAACAGGTGAAGATGGAATTCCAGCAGAAATAGCCAAACTGGACCCTGACTTATTCGCAAAAACAATTGAACCCCACATCAGGAAAGCATGGATAGAAGAGAATATACCACCATCATGGAAGAAAGGAATGATTGTCAAGATACCTAAGAAAGGAGACTTGGCAAATTGCAGCAACTGGAGAGGAATCACGGTTCTAAATACTATTCATAAGATAATAGCAATTATTATAAAGAAAAGATTAGAAGAAGTACTAGAACCAATACTACGGAAAGAGCAGGCAGGTTTCAGACCAAACCGAAGCTGTGTAGACCAGGCAAATACTTTACGGGTCATAGTTGAACAATCAGTGGAATGGAATGCCCCACTATATCTACTATTCATAGATTTTAAGAAAGCATTCGACACAGTCAAGAGATGCGCAATATGGAGAACACTTACAAAGAAAGGAGTTCCTGAAAAAATCATCAACATCATCAAAGCGATGTATGAAGATGCAGAGACAACAGTTCAACACAGAGGTAAGATCAGTGATCCATTCTACACCAATATAGGAGTTAGACAAGGATGTCCACTATCTCCACTTCTCTTCAACACAATACTAGACGACATTCTAAGAGAAGTTTGCACTGGAATAAACGGAATAGAATGGGATCTCTTCGGAAACTTAGAAGACTTAGATTACGCAGATGATGTATGCCTCATATCAAAAAATCAAAGGGACCTACAGAACAAAGTCAACAGATTACAGGAAGAAGCAAAGAAATCGGGACTGGAATTAAATATCGAGAAAACCAAAGCAATGAGGACAAACAATAGTTACAGTGAGCCAATAACAGTGAGTGGACAACAGATAGAATACGTAGAAGAATTCAACTACCTGGGGTGCATTATAACATCAAGAGGAGGTGCAACAGAAGATGTCAACAGCCGTATAAATAAGGCAAGAAGAACATTTGGGAGCCTAATGAAGATATGGCGGAGCAACCAAATATCGAGAACAACAAAGCTAACAATATTCAGAGCATGTGTTAAGTCAACATTAATATATGGCAGTGAAACATGGCTCACTTCGGTCAGAATCAAACAGAAGCTACAAGTATTCATCAACAAGTGCTTGAGAATTATATGCAGAATATTCTGGCCGGCAAGAATTAGCAACGAAGATTTATGGATGATAACTGGAGAAGAACCTATCAACAGACAGATAAATAGGAAAAAATGGAAATGGATAGGTCATACACTAAGGAAATCAGAAAGTGATATAGCAAGAAGAGCTCTAGAGTGGAATCCACAAGGACAAAGGAGACCCGGCAGACCATACAACACATGGAGACGCACAATCGATCAAGAATTAACAGTCAACAATTATACCTGGGACGATATTAAGGAAGTAGTACGCAACAGACAGGAATGGAGGTTCACTATCGAAGCCCTATGCTACCACGCGGAGTAATAGGAGAAAAAAAAAAAAAAAAAAAAAAAAAAAAAAAAAATATTTTGAATGATATAAAATTTTATAACGATGGTACATTTAAACTAACACATTTAGTTTACATATAAACTCTGAATGTGTGAATGACGAAATAAATATTGGTAATACCATTGATTAATAATACTATAAAGATAGACATTTTCATACAACAGAAAATGTTCAGCTCACTTTTTCCATTATATATATTATCTGGGATATAATCAATGTGTTGGTGCATTTTCTATATTCAATTTGAATTTTTAAATTTTTGAGCGTTTTATACGACTTTATTCTCTAAATAATTTGTATGTGTTTAGTTTCTCTATATTGTTCTTGAATATTATTGTTTTTAACTTTTTGTTATTTGAATTTGTATAGGTAATTTGAATTTGTTTTTAATTGATAGGTACAAAAATTTCAAATTGGATAGCATTTTTATCGAGTAGTCTTTTAAGAATATTTTTTTTTTATTTTTCTCTCAATATACATTGTAATACAAGGATTTTTATAATTGTTGATATTGTGCATGTATATTATTTGTAATAATAAATTATAAAATTATAATATAATTTTATAATGTTTAGGAAACGAAAATATTTTTCTTGTTTTAATTGAATAATTTTCAAAAATAAAACAATTTCAAAAAATTCAAATAATAGTGAACATTCATCCACGTAATGATTTCTAATATATATTCATACATACATATACGTATGTATAAATTTACAAATAGAATCAAATTTTTATTTTTAAAAGGCTTTCTTTTTGATTTTTTCAATATGTGGATATGTATGTACGCATGGATTTTAAAATTATAACAGAATTTAAAAATATTTGAAAAACTCATCATTAATTTTTGTAAAATTTATAAAAATTCTTAACGGTAGAGTAAATTGAAAAGTATATTTAATATGCTTTTTTGTTGCAGTAAGCACACAATTTATTTTTAAGATAATTAAAGCTTGCAACGCACAATTTTACAATGGTATTTTTCAAATTCAGAGTTTTCTACTTTATCATTATTTCATAACAAGAGCATTAAATATCAATATCCAAAGGCTTGTCATGATTTACTCCAGCTTTGAAAATATATTGTTGTTGTAAATGAAATTCTTCAAATTCGTATAATACATTTGTAAAAATATTATTGTGCAGGTGGATTTGTTTAGAACTTTTAATTTTTTAAGATAATCTAACATTTTCTCTACGAACAAATATGGACAATTTTTAATAGTTGTTTGTACGTATTTTTAGTATAAATATTTGAAGAATTTAAAGAAAGACCAGCAGTGTACATATTACTCACAACAGCAGGTTTACTTTATTACTCATTATTATATGAAAAAATTAAAATTATAATTATTTTGTTTTCGTAGCTGCATATTTGCATATGTAATTAATCGAAAAGCTAAAACATCTAAGATTTTTTGCAAAGTACTGGGACTGATATGAGTATTTCCAGTTTTGGGCAATATTTTTGATGAGCACTTTTCTCTTTGGAAACAATTTTCTTAATTATATCTCAGTTAATAATTTCATAAAATGTACCAGTTACCAAAATCATTTTTTATATAAATGAATTTATAAAGGAAAAGAAACATCTTACAGTATAAAAAGGGATTGTATAGATGGTGTGGAAGATTTAGATGGGGATAGAAAACAAAAGCTAGCAACAGAAGCACATTTCTTTATGACTCAAAGTTTACATGAAAGTTATAAGTACGCATAGGGTTACAATTTATCCAAAAATAATTTGAAAAGAGTAACTTTAAAACCTTTCATTTTTTTATCAATTTACTACTAAAATATCTTAAGGAGCTAACAAAGATTGGTTCTAAAACTGTTGCACCTGCTTGTGACTAATGCAGTACAAATCGAAATACTTATGAATTACTTGGTGTCAATAAGGTAGACTCTTTTTTTATGATTGGAATGGAAATAAAATTTATGCTTAGTTTGATATGGCATCTTATAAAATCTGTCAGAAATTCTTTTATAAAACCCGATTTTGAAAACTGGAATAATGATATTATTAGCTTTCAACAATTTTACATAAAGTTCGTAGCACCCATATTAATTCTAACACATTTGAAAAAATGTCAGTAAAATCAGCTTTTCAATTATTTAGTCATAGTACATATGCAGCCATAAAAGCAATAAATAACACTGATCGAATTTTTTTTAATTTATTGAGTAATAAAGCCAATCTGACTGTTGATTTTGTTTTAAGAGTTAACTAGTTAATTGATTATCAAATTCTTCAAATTTTAACACAAAAAATTAAAAATTTTGAATTCACAACCGTTAAAAATTCTCCGTTGTTATTGTAAAATTGTGCGTTGCAAGCTTTAATTATCTTAAAAATAAATTGTGTGCTTACTGCAACAAAAAAGCATATTAAATATACTTTTCAATTTACTCTACCGTTAAGAATTTTTATAAATTTTACAAAAATTAATGATGAGTTTTTCAAATATTTTTAAATTCTGTTATAATTTTAAAATCCATGCGTACATACATATCCACATATTGAAAAAATCAAAAAGAAAGCCTTTTAAAAATAAAAATTTGATTCTATTTGTAAATTTATACATACGTATATGTATGTATGAATATATATTAGAAATCATTACGTGGATGAATGTTCACTATTATTTGAATTTTTTGAAATTGTTTTATTTTTGAAAATTATTCAATTAAAACAAGAAAAATATTTTCGTTTCCTAAACATTATAAAATTATATTATAATTTTATAATTTATTATTACAAATAATATACATGCACAATATCAACAATTATAAAAATCCTTGTATTACAATGTATATTGAGAGAAAAATAAAAAAAAAAATATTCTTAAAAGACTACTCGATAAAAATGCTATCCAATTTGAAATTTTTGTACCTATCAATTAAAAAAAAATTCAAATTACCTATACAAATTCAAATAACAAAAAGTTAAAAACAATAATATTCAAGAACAGTATAGAGAAACTAAACACATACAAATTATTTAGAGAATAAAGTCGTATAAAACGCTCAAAAATTTAAAAATTCAAATTGAATATAGAAAATGCACCAACACATTGATTATATCCCAGATAATATATATAATGGAAAAATTGAGCTGAACATTTTCTGTTGTATGAAAATGTCTATCTTTATAGTATTATTAATCAATGGTAATACGAATATGATGTTGAATTAATCTAATCACAGTAGGGTTAGTTTATACTAGAATTAAAAAAAAACTAAGTACTTACTCATAAGTCATAAATGTTTATCATGTATGGTTATTGCTATAGAGAAGACTTATGCCTTCTAATGAAGTATAGTGTAAATGTAGTGAAAATGGTATTTAATACCTATACGCTAAAACTGTCACTAATTTCAAAATAAATAAATACTAGTGAATCCCCTGTGCAACTGCACAGAAGTAGTTATTTCAGGCACAATTTTATATACAAAAAAAAATATTTGTTTTTGTATAATTGTTGTTGTTTTCGGAATCGCGTGATTATTGAATATATATATAAAAAAATAAATAATACCTAATACTTTATAACGTATATATATTATTTAACACAATAAAATCCCATCACTCTCAACGTAGTAGATCGATAATATATAGATTGTAGAATATATTCTGAAGCGTATTTAAACAATTAATTCATCAGATTTGGTTCATAATCAAAAAATACTCGTCAGTATAAAAGACAGCCATTAATTTAAATGGACTAAGATAGTGTACTGCTGTACCAAAAATTAGAAAAAAAATTGATAAGAAGTAGACGATGTTATTGTCTATGCCATATTGTAGATATTTTTGTAAATACCAATCCCTTGAAGCAGTTGGGATGACAATCGTTCAGTCTGGAAATTATAAAAATAAATAATCTGATCATTTTAATGATTGTATTTTATTTATCCCATATTTTTTTACTTCTTTAGTGAGCAAATTTATTTGCACTTTTGTATTACCTATGTACCACACAACGTTAACAATTCATTTTTAAATATTTAACAACTCCATGATTGAATGCCATAAAATATACAATTGTATATTAATTATTACCTCTATTTTTTATTTTTGGCTTGTTGGTAATTTTAAAATTTAAATATTTTAAGTATTCACCACCCTTTTGCATATTTTTATTTTTGGTTAAAATTTTTTAAAATTGCTAAAATTTTAAATTTTTTTTTTGGTGTAGTTTACTTTTCAACTATTCATGCTTTTTTATTCACCACCACGTCGTTCATCTTGTGTATTATATATAACATCTTAAAAACTTGCAAAAGATATTTATCAAAGATAATATAACGCGTACTGATAATATACGCGTAGTATACCAAATCTCTTCGTCAAAGTAGTTAGTTATTCATTTTAATTCGTCAATTCATTAGTTTTGAAATTATTTTAGAAAAAAAGAAAAAATACGCAACCTGGTGTAAACTGAAAACACCTGTCAGTATCCACAGAAATAAGGCCATCGTATAACAAAAAAATATCAACAAAGCAAACAAACAAACTTCAAATCGGACCTCGAATTGATGTATTGTTAAAGGTGGTAGGAATTATTACGTCTAAAAGTATAACATGAAGCCTGTTTGTTTGGCTAAGCTGAGCATATTATTTTAATTTTTATTATTGCGTCTGAAAAAATGCTGATGAAAGGGAAATTCTTTTTATTTTACAGTTGCCTATCAGAGTTAGCCAGAATCAGATTTCTTGCTTTAAGAAAAGCTTTCCCAAACAAATGAGATATTATCTCTACAATCAAGCAGATTATCTCTACAATCAAGCTTAAACGAATAACTTTTTAAAATTAAATAAAACAACAAATACAGGAATATATGGGAATTTTGAACATACTTACTGGTCATAACCATATGAATAAACACATGTGTAGACTAGTACTAAGTGACGACCCAACCTATAGACACTGTCTGGAAGCAGGAAGAAACCGGAACATGAACTCTGGAAATGGGAATCTTTGCATAAACAACTGAAATAGCTATTTATATTTACGACCTATCTAACAAGAACGGTTAAACGAGATACTTTGTTTGAAATATCGGAAAAATTTTGATCTAATAATAAAAGCAATATTAGTCAAATTTTGTACATCATTGACAAATTGTACAGTAACAATGTTTTAAAGAACAGTTTTAATTTATAAATATACAAACTATTGTTGAAATTTATAAGTATATGTATATAAATTAAATTAAATAAACTAAATTACTAAATTGAAAATAAAATAAATAAAAACCAACCATCAAAAACCAAATATAGTAAGTTAACTTTTACTATATATATCTACAATAATCATTAACTAAATTTATGATATTTATATTTATTTGTTTAAGTATGTTTTGATTTTTATAAGTATCTCATAAATGAATTCACCCTTATTTCTATTTTTCAATACTATAAAACTATCCCTTAAAATGTTGTTATATATCCTGTATAACAATACAAGATAATACACCACATTATTGAAAAAAAATATCCCTTCATATCACTTTAATTGAATTCAAGCGAAAATAATAATTTTTCTTTCTTTCTCGCTAATACACATTAATAGCGAATATCCTTGATTATTTCAATTTCAATATACAAGAATGCTATTTTAATTTTTCTTTTTTTTTCTTTTCTTATTCTATTCAATAAACTATTATCTACTGATGCTGGAAAATATTTATATTAAAATAAATTAAAAATGAAAAAAAAAAAATACAAAAAAGGACATAATAGCAAAAAAAAAAATGATAATAAATTATTATTCTAATTGAATTAACAACTGACAATCCTTGATCTGATGCAATGATGACTTTGTAAGAAAATATTTATAACAAAATTTATTTGTTTATATTTAAAAACTCTTAAAATAAAAATTAGAAAAAAATAATGTACTTGTTTTTGTGGTTTTTGTTATATTTTTTGATACTACAAGAAAGGACGAAAATTATTAATTTATAAATGATGAATATAAACTATAAAATATAGAAAGGACATTAAATTTTGTTGAACCCTTCGCGATTAAAAGATTTCAAAAAATTTACATTAATAAAGTGTATAATAGAGAACAACAAGTACATGACATGTAAGGACCTAATTTTGCGTAAAAAAAAAATTAAATAAAAAAAAACAACAACAATTAAAATGAATATCAATTTGAGGGTGAGGGTGGATTATTTTTTTTTTATGATGATAACAAATTGATTACTGTACTTAAAATGTATTATATGTATTTATGTGTTGTGTTTTTGGTTTTTTGTGGTAGGTTTAAACTATACACAGTATAGCGTATAAACAAAGTTGTAAGATAAAATCAAAAAAATAAAAATAAAAATTAAATAAAACAAGTTTTTTATTATCTACTTGTTGACATTATGTTACAATTACAAATGTTTTTGTTGAAGTAACGAAATTTTGTATTTAGATTCGTAAATTAGTTCGTAATTAGATTGAAAACATCTCAATGTTGACCTCAATTTTATGCTGTGGTCTTATTTGAGACTTATCAGATGAAATCAAGGACACTTTTTTATTCCATATAGAACTATGGATGAAGTTAATAGTTTTAAGAACTGAAATATGTCTGGTATGTTAAATAGATCTGATTCAAATATTGCTCAAAACGGGTCAATTACATAGATTTGATAATAAAATATAAGCAAGTAAATTGAAATAAAACTAATTTACTTAATTTTTTATTTTATTTTATTTCATTACAATCAAAATTACAATACATTTTTTTTTAAGCTCTAGCTGGTCGAGCTATAGCCGTATTATTGCAATTTATTATTTATATTATTAATTTAATATACGAATAATAAAATAAAAAATAAATTAAACATTCTGAACGGAACCTAGGATGTTCTACTTAGTATTCAAAATCACAATGTAAGTTGAAATTTTGAAATGAAAATTTAAAAAATGACTGTTAGACGAAGATTTTTAACTTATTTTAATGATGAGATGCTATTAGATATTACAATATTGAACTCCACTATATACATGAGACGGGTCGGAGTGGACCTAAGCGCTAATTTTTTAAAATGAGTTATTGTCATTCCGAGCCAGAGTGAACCAAACGCCAATTTTCGAAAAAGAGTTGTTGGTATTTTCTATTATAAAATAAAAATTTCTCTCATCGAGCAAAGAAAACAAGTAAAATTGAAGAATTTAAGTATGATTACAATTATTTTTCAAAATGGAGTAAACTGCTTGAAATGATTAATCTTTTTTTTATTACAATTTTATCTCTAAAGTATTTTTTTATATGGTCCATTCTGGTTCGGGCGGCCTCATATATAGTTATTGTATTGTGAAGTTAAATATTCTAATATCTGGTAGAACATTATCAGTAACATAGATGGGAATGAGAGACCCGATATATCGGTCGGACAACTTTCTAATTTTGACAGGACGGTTGAGGAGGACGTTTACTATCAAATGGGATCCGACCACAAAAACCACATTCATTTATACTTTCTAGCCAGAGCAAATGAAAGGTGTCATAGACTAAATAGTTGTACGATGTCTAGGAAAATATAGTTCTCGTATAACAAACCCAAACATTTCTTAGTCAGGTCTCGTACTGACATATTAAGAGTAGTAACCATCAGTATACGGATCATTGGCGAATAGGAAGCCACAGTATCAACCTAGGTCGCAGATGCAAAAATGAAAATGAGACAGAAACTCTTGAACATTCCTTTGCAGTTGCACAGCATTAGCTAGAGATAAACTCTGGACTTTAGCTGAGGCTTTCCCAAACAATATAGGTATTATTGCGGAAAGTAAAATTGGCGATCTGATACACTTTTTCCATTGCATATATAAGGTGGCTCTAGTGCTTAGGTCTAAAAATGGGAGAGTGATCCCCTAAAACAACCAATACCAACAAAATAGGTAAGTCACTCGAGCTGTGATATCAATAAGGCACAATTAAGTGCGAATTGGTTTTCCAGAAGCACTTCTAACACATCTATCTAGAATCTTATAATTAAAATTTTTCAACTTCCGCATTTCAAAATTTTAACTTATATCATGGGGTAGTGCTATTACTTATATTACATTATAGTTATACTTTTTTCAAATGAAATTGAAATTTTAGTTTTTAAAGAAAATTAATTATAATTGAAATAAAAAAAAAAATCTTTTATACCTACCACAAAATTTATTTCCTTAACTATAATTATCGTATTAAATGTTAAAATATATTTTCTAACAACTAAATCAATTTCTTAATTTTACTTAAAATAGTAAAATTTCCCTTATATAATTTCTAATTTCTTTCGATCTCTTTATTATTTGATTGTAGGCTTAATTTATAATAAAACTCTTTAATAATATGATATATATATAATATGCATCCATCCATTTTTCTTGCAATATCATTTCGAACCCTGCTATAGATATACCATGTATACATATAACAAAAAATAAAAATAAAAACAAAAATTTGACTCCATCTTAAATTTGGTACTCCTTTTATTTTATAAATTGATTTTGTATCACATATCAAGGATCATTTATTGTTGTATAACAAAATCTCAAAATAAGGATACGAATACATTCTTTTCGATCTCCCCATAGACATACGTACATATATATATACATATATGTACATATAAATAGTTATTATTTCTTGAATTTTAAATCACACAAAGTAATATAAATTTTTGTATCTTATATAGTTATAAGAATATATGGTTAAGGGAGCAAAGTGAAACTAAAAGAAACCGCCCATTCAATAAATTTAATTTGATTTTCAGTAATATCGCAATATATTGATTTAAAAATTGTTTTCTAAAATAGCAAAAATAAGAGATTTTATATATAATTGTATATCAAATTCTAGTTTTTAACTACATTTTAAGGATATGTAATTGTTTTGATTGTATATAGATGTATGTATTTTTCTAAGATTTTACAAGAGTATATATATAAATATATTATTTATATAAATGAAAATAAAATCTAGACAAATTTTCTATACTACTTAAGTTAATCAATTTTAAATATAGTATGTATTTATATATAGAGATGTATAACAAGAGAGTTATGACTGTACAAAGGTGGAAAAATTATTTTACGTAAAGTATAAAATACAAACAATCTTATTAAGCTAACCATATTCTTAATAAGCAAACATTATTGGGAAATATGGCTGAATGTGTTAAAGTATTAATTAAGTGTTAAACAAAGAACACAAGATAAACTCATAGAACTGTTTTATATTTTTTATACAATTTTTATTTTAATATATATTGATCCATATAGATTCCACTGTTTCAAATTCAGTGCGAAATTCCAATTTTTACGTCGGTGAATTCACGTCTTTAATGCTTTTCTTTAATTTGACAATTTTTTTAAAAAAAATATGAGTAAATGTAAACTGTTGTAAAATAAACAAAGCTAAATGGACAATTATATAAACTAAATGAATAAAATACATAATTAAATCTTTAAATTTAAAAAAAACTATCAATAAAATATTAAAGAAATAAAATGAAATAAAAATATAAGTAATCGAAGCGGTCGAAGTCAAAACGAAATAAATATAGTTTTTTTGCGATTTTCGTGTTATTAACGGATCTTATGTTTTCCATTTTAGGCAATACATATTGATGCTAACAATGTTGAAAAAAAATACCTCATTATTCGACCTATTGAAAAATGACTTTAAAAATGTATTTTTAGTATCTTGAATGTTCAAACCGAACTGAATTCCGAATACAATTTAGAACTGAATTTTAAATTTTTATTGCATGATTGTTTTTCAGTAGTCTAATAAAAAATCGTTTCTGATCCAGAGAATTGTACGAAATTTAATTAACTTAGTTAGTAACACAAAGATCGGTAATTATAAAAAATATAAAATATCACAATCTAGCAACGTGCATAATATAATATGTAAATAAAATGTGTATAAATGTGGTAAAAGCTGCGAACTGAAAAAATATATATTGTCACAAAATTGAAAGTCTATTGATTTTACTATACTGTTATTAGAATCCAACTTTGTCATAACTTCACACTTAATTGTGTCAATTTCCGTATTAACAATGTTCTAAAATCAATTTGTCGAAGTGGATACAAACTGATTATAGTCATCCAGAACAATCTTAATTTTTTATGTTCTTGACAGTAATTTAGGTAGAATTACCTTTTCGCGCTTAATTAAAGTACGGTACCTACTGCAAGTTTCTTACTACATATTTTAATACAATGTTTTTCGAGTTCAGAATCAAATTTCTGATTTATTAACTAATATGATCAATAAAAGGAATGATATGGTTATTAATAACAAAAGAATAATCGTAATTTGAATTTGTATATGGTGTATAATCATGCATTTAGATGTAAGTAGATTAAGACATAATTTATTGATTACTGACCAATTGGCTATTTGTGTGTGTACTGTAAATTATTTAATTTCTTATTAATAATAATACTAAAATTCTTTGGTCGATTTTTATAACTCACAGATGTGTTAATGACATCTTCTAATAAGTTATAAAATCAATAAAAATAAAAATCGGGACTTGCATAGATAGTCTAACACTATAAATACTTACTGATGAGTTCAAGTAGTGTTATGATGAATGAAACAATTCCTAAAAATAACTTTGTTTATTATATAAAAATCTTACCATAAGTACGTAATAATTATTAGTTAATTATAGATACAATGGCGATGTAAATCTATATCTATATATGAATGTTGAATATTATTAAATCGAACTTGTTCGTTTTATTAAAAGTAAAATGCTATGGAAATTTTAATAATTTCTAATTAAATTTATAATTTTATGCAGTTATTTTATAGCTATAATTTTGTTATAAATTTATCTAAAATTAAATAAATCCAAAAAAAAGCAGAAAATCATGGAAATATCGAAATTGTATTTAATATTTATAAAATATAATAAACGGGAAGTACAATAGATCTTAAGATCTTGCGCTTACATAGAAAAAAAATATAGTTAATATCATATCAAATGAAAAACATTAAAAATAAGAAAAATATTATATTTTAACATCATTTTTTGATTTAGTTATATCGACATAATCTCCGGAGTTTTGTCTATGCACTTCTGCACACATAGAGATAAATTTCTTAATGTGAATTCTTACGTTTTTATACAGTTTTTTATTTACAGCGTGAATGCGAGTATTATTCTAATTATTTTCATTGGTATTCAGCATTAATGTAATATTTAGAAGAAAAATAGGAATTTTCATTTTCATTTCCATATATTTCAATTTTTAATCAAGTAAATAATTTTGATTATAACAATTTATTTTGACTTTCACATAAATTATATCACTTTGATACAATTTGATACAAGCTATGCGATCGTCTTAATTATAAAATCTTTATCATGCTATAAGTTTTACCAATTTTGCAATTTTATTTGGTTGTAATCTATAATCTTAAATAATGTTATCATTGTGTACAGCCATATTTACTTCTATAGCATAGTTTAATGTACTAAGTGAATTATTTAATTTCGGTAGATTATATTAAAATTTAAAAATTGATATCTAAATTTACATTTGGGAATTATTTTTATCCAATCTCAAAAATATTTGAATTTTTAATTCGCAAAATAATTGGACATTTTTACATGTTTCTTATTTTTATTCAAAAAAACATAAAACCAAACCAAAAAAATAAATGTTGACAATAAGAAATCTCGACAACTACGTTTACCAATTGAATTGTTAAAAAAAAATTAACTTTTTTTCAATTCAAGAAATTTACTAAAATCCACGTAGTCTAATATACTTAAGATATATAAAATAATGTAGATAAAAAAATTTTTTTTGTTTGAACCAGGAATTGTTTCCTTAGTGGCCATACTGAAAACTAGCTCATCACAAATTTGTGATCTTATATTGATGCATATATTGATGCACATTGCCTTTTGAAAGGCTAATTCAGTGTTTCTGTGTTATAGTTATTCTGTGCAACTCTATATCGTCACACATCAGTACATTAAAACATAAACTAACATCACTATCATTGTAATATTTTTTTTTTACTAAAAATATCTAGCTCACACTCTTTCATTAAATATTAAAAAATAATTTTAGTTAAATTTAATTTGTACGATTTTAATCCGTAGCATATTCACAATTCGACTAGCGTGATCACCAGTGATACACATATTTTTTTCCCTCCAGGTGCAAACAGTCACCAATAATCGTTCTCATTTTCATTCCACAATCCCGGGATCACGGTACTGACATTTATAATATTAAAATTTGTATTTGGCAGAAGGAAAATTTCGATATTACTTTGGTCATGGTAATTGAGAACGAAAATGGGAATGTTCATTGGTGATACATTGGTAATTAACGTGACACAGAAAACAAATTAAAAAAAACCGTACCATTGATAGGTATACCTACAAATATTTTTATTTCACCAAGATTAATCTTGAAAGTGGTACTTTACACCTTAAATTGGATGATGTATGGAGATAAAAAATATGACAAATAAAATTCTATTATTTAAAATAAAAACGTTAAAAATAGTGTCTTACAAAAATAAATGTTAGTATAGTCATTAGTTGTAAATGGGTATTATATGCGCGCAACTTACATATGACAACATTCGATCCTCTGCCACGCAGAAACGCGAATGGAATATGTGAGTAAGTTTAATTATCAACAGCAGCATGTTGTATTATCAGATGAAGGTGCCGAACTGGATATTAAAGCCCGCATTACGAAAGCCCGTACTCCTTTCACTCTTAAACAGTTTTGTATTTAAAATTAGACATTTTTTTTTAAATTTTGTATATTTCTTTTAAAGTTAGATCAAAAAAAATTTTAAAATATGACTGACAAACAATATATCTCTGCGCCCTAAAATAAGAATCTTCAATTCAAATATAAAATCTGATGATGTCTTGTACGCCCGCCAAACATGGAAAGTTTCAACTAACATCACCAACAAACTTCAAATGTATATTAATAGATGCCTGCGGCGCATATTTATACTCATTTGTTGGCCGCAAACAATATCCAAAACGGAAGGTTGTGGCAAAAAAAAACAAATCAAAAAAGGATATAGACATGTAAATCCGACAGAGGAAATGGTGTTGAAACGGGCATATTCTGAGGAATAATGATGACAATATTGCGATTGGAAGAAAAAAACAATGTTTCAAATGGGATCCCTCAGGGTATGCGTTACTTCGGAAGGCCGAGGAAAACATGGAGAACATCAATTTTAGCCGAAGCAAGTATCCAATAAAGAACATAGTGTACACAACTGAAAAGGTTAACTTGGTGGGTATAAAGTTCTTCCATCGTCTCCAAAAGTAGATAGGAGATGGTTGAAAGAGTTTATATCCACCCTATGCTCAATAGATGGGCGATTACTCGTAAATACTATACCAGATATATACGTATACTACATTTAAATTTAACTTTAAATTGGAAAATATTTGAAATGCAAGGCAATAGAATATCTTCTATATACAAACGATTTCAATACAATAAAAGAAAATTCGATATTTATTTAACTGTAATTAAATGCAATAAAAAAAGAAAATTCAATTATCAAACAGGCAAAAAAAAATAATTAAATTTTCTAATTTTATTTTAAGACTTCATTTTAATTTTCATTTCAAACTTAACCAAAATACATATTTACATTTTTATTTACTTGCAATCATTTTTTTAAAAATTAAAAAAACAAATTCAGACTGAATACATTTTTTCATTTTATTTTCTTCATAATTTTTTGTATTTTAAAGTTTACTGTTTCAAATACAATTTTAAATTTTTTTTTTGTAACAAAATTGAAATTCGAATACTGATGTATAGTGTATAGTTATTAAGATTGAAAATTTTAAAATAAATAAAAAATTAAAATTAAAAATCAAATAGGATATAATGACATAAGTACTGACAATTGTACAAAAAAAACATAACTCAAGTATATTTGTTGTATTATACACAGGAACAGATATACATACACACCAACATAAATGGAAGAAAATATAAAATTAAAAATCAAAATTACATTATAAAATTAGTAGATACCATTATTTTGACCATGTACATATCTAAATAAAACTTTATTTTCTAACTATATAATATATTTATATGTATATATATATATATATTATATACAATCTAAGTATGAGTACATAAATAAATAGAAAAAAAAATCCAATTTACTGATTGGAAATTTTCAAAATTATTTTCTAATAAATACATATATATAGAAAATTTTCTGCCTTAAAATATATTCAATTTATTACTCTATTTTATTAATACAACAATAACAACAACAACACAAACAGAAAATAGACATATGCAATACACAACATGTTTTCATTCTATATTGACCATGTCATTTAAAATTGTATAAAATTTCAATCATTCTAAAGGACATCAGATATTAAAATAAAATAAAATAAAATAAAATGTACATAAAACATGTTTCTTAAATTAAAAAAAAAAAAAAAATAGAAAAAAACAACAAAAGAAACTTAAAATTTAAATTTAATTATTTTATATAACAAGAACTCCATAGCTCAAATAAAATTTTAATTTTCTATTACTTTTTTATTTTTATATTCTTATTGTTTTTAAATTTATTCTGATTAGATAGATAAAAAAAAATTATCTAAAATATTTTTAAATTTCAAAATAAAATTTCATTAAACTCAGATTAAAAAAGAAAAAACCATAATAAAAGAAAAAAATTAAATTTAAATTTAAATTAATTCTTTGTTGATTGAATAAATAAATCAAAAAAAAAAAAAATAAAAACAAAAAAAAAAATCGTTAAATCATCCGGATCCTGCAGTATATACTTAAAGATATTCTTAATAAATAGTTATCCTTTATATTTAAAAAAAAAAAAATATTTTAATACAATCGACATAATAGTAGAATTTTTTCGCTTGGAATTCTTTGCAAGGAAGAGAAAAACAAGTAAAAATAAAAATAGAAGCAAAAATAAAAAACTATAGCTAAGAATGAATGAAGGCATAAAGAATGTTAATCTTCTTATTATTCAATTATTTTTTTTTATTTTTCTTTTTCTTTCATTTTCATATTTTTCATCTTAACCTTAATTATCCTTTCTATAATGGAGTTATTCTACTATCTGTCACAACACATAATACATAATATACAGTGTGAGAAATTGAAAATGTACCATTAGGGCAATATTCGATGTTAAATTGTACATCCTTACTATGAACTGAAATCTCATACGAACAAATTTTAGTCCAAAGTGAAACTCAAGTTAAAGGCGATGATATTAATTATAAAATAAAAGGCTATACTTTAGTTCAACACCCTTCACTATGTGAAAAGCTTCAACCCAATTTTTCATTATCTTTATAGGCAAAACTTCGTCTTGAGAACACTACAATTTTTTTCTATTTTATTTATAGACCTCCCCAAACTAACGAGGTAGAAACATTTATGTCAACAAAATTCTAGAAAAAAATCCAGTCATCGGAGGTGATTTCAATCTCCATAATCAAAACTGGTTCAAATTTTCAAGTCATAGCTCTCTGTAAGGCAAACAAGTTAAACTATTTTCAAACCTATTCCAAATTTCTCAACTTGTAATGTGTTTATTTTTATTGCACATCAGGTAGCAGTTTGAGCTTTTTCACAGCTTTTGTTGGTTGTTCATTTTCCAATGAAATAGCACTGGGTTGGGTAATTATATTGTTATTATTAATAATATTATTATTTATTATATAATTTCCAACGTTAGAGCGACAGATAGGTTCTATTACATTTTACTAAAATTTTAAATAATTGTATTGTCAAGTATAGAATGTATTTGTTTACTCTCTAGATAGTACTCGCTCGTCTGGTCACGGAATTAAATTTATTAGGGTATCGATGGGTCTAGTAAGACTCACTGCATGATAATATGTTATACCTACTCATAAAATTGTTTCAACAAACTTTCATCCCACTAACAGATAGTCTGATGTCTTCTTTATAGTTCATCTATAAATAGGTTTCACTATAGTTTAATTTAATCATAAATACATATTTTTTGATTTCTCAAATTATTTTTCAGTTTACTCAAACTTCTGCAAAGGCTGCAAATATGAAGAAGAGAACAAAATAATTTTACAACTTCTTTGCCTGTCCCACATTAATTTATGAAAAAAAAACCATTTACGAGCATATTTTATAGATCTTATCTTACTCAAATGATCTTGTAGTTACCTAAGTGCCTTCATCACTTTGCAAAAAGCTCAAATTGATTTTAAAAAAAGTAGGATTCTGTTTTATCACTAAATTGGGCTAAGTGTATATCACTTAGGCAGCTCCCAGTGCCTATACTTATGCACCTAATCTATATCATAATCATAAATTTGGCTGTGTAATTGCACTTATTTAAATTTCCTTCCCTGTACATCCAAATAATAATTTTATGTATATATTTTACAAAAAAAAAAATGAACGTGCCAGTTATTGACTCTGTCGTATTTCCATTATTTGTGTGCGTGTGTGTGTATTTGATTTTTTCTTCTATTTTGTTTTTTTGTTCTATGCTGGCCTTTAAGTCGGCAATAATAGAACAATAAGCAGCTTAACAAGTTTCTCATTTATATTAGTAATAAGGATTAAAAGAAAAATAATAAATAATTGACAAAGAAAAGCACATAAGCATGGAATTTAGAAAATAAATTTTTTATTTTTTTTATTATTGTTGTTTTTGTTTTTTTTATTTATCTTGTTTTCAATAAAATTCTAGCACGCAACATTCAGTTAATAATTATATTTCAATGAAGATGAGGATTTCTTTGGTATTTATTGGTATATCAGTAAATGAAATAATTGACTAATCCTAGATTCCGATTCCAATGTGAGAAAATATTATTATATTATATTTTCATTTTGAATATATAAATTCATATATATATATGTACATAATGTGCGTGGTAATAGAAAATAAATGAAAAATTCATATTAAACAACCCTTCCCAAATAAACAAAGTTTTTCAATTTGAAAAAGGGGTAGAGAGAAAAATTTATAGTTCGATAGACAATATAGAAGAAAAAAAGAATTTTTATGACGGAATGCGTTTAATTGAAAAAAATATAAAAGTTAAAAATATATATGTATATGTATATATATAATATTACAAAAGGATTAAAATATTATTATAATTTTTCTATTTATTATAGTTTTTTTTAAGATAGTAAGGTGTTATTGATTTGACTTGAATAAAGTGTAGAACACCACACAAAGCGATTTATTATTAACGTGTTATTCACAAAAAGGACATTAATTCACCAATATTTAAGACCAAGTTATTTGGGTTAATATACTTTATGTTATATATTATCCTTTTTTTGTATGTTTTTTTTTTATAACAAGATTAGATCAAATAAATTACGAAGGTAATTAAATAAGTTTGAAATTTATGGTTTCAAATCCTGGGAATTTAATAATAGCATTCTAGTGAAAATCATGACCAAAAATAAAAAGTGATGGGCTTGATAAGCCTCAATACGGTGAAAAGGCCTTCACCAAATTAATTATGAAAAAAACAAAAATAAGTTGAAATAAAGTAATTGTATTATAGTCGGTAGGGTAGACAGGGGCTACAATTAAATTTTTTTTAAAAATGAGTTATATTTTCTAATAAAAATATGATTTCAATAAACATTTTTTTTTAAATATTAGTATAATCAAATAGCTTTTACTTTTTGAAAGATTTTTATTTCAATTGTTAATAGGTTTGCAATAAGAATGTTTTTAGAGAAAAAAGTGCCAAGTTACTTTTTGCCCCGTGTTTGGGGCTAATTTTAACTGCTCAGGGGTAGTTATTAACTCATGGGGTATTTATTAACATTAATAATTATTCCGTTTCTTTTTAAATAAAAACTATTGCGATAAGTTGTTTTTTATAAATTTAGAATTTTTTAAGATCATTTTGTTTTATGTATGTATTTTAATTTGTTTAATTTAATATGCTTAATAGGAAAAATAAAGTAAAGAATAGATATTCTAAAACAATAACGAAAATAATAGCAATTCAATATTAATATACAAATAAAACTTAACGTTATTTCATACTTCAGAGAAAATAAAAATAAATTAAATTAAATGATATTTCAGTCTTTTTAGTCTGTATTATATTATATTATTAATCTATATTATAATATAGATGAATAATATAATACATTGTTTTTTTCTGGTAACACAAAAGTCACAGTTCTTGTTTTTCCTTTCGTTTGAGTTTGGTTAAATTTTTTTCTTGTGTCAATGCAATGACAGAGCCAATAAGGTCCAGACATCTCGTTTGTATGCCAAGAAGGTGAAATATTATTAATTCTTTAAAATGTAGCACATTGATAAGCTACTTTTCTTACTTCTTTAGGAAGCAACCCGAAATAGATACTGGAACATTTTAAGAAATAATTAGTCATTTTTTCTTCTCGTTGTGCAAAAAACACCTCTCTTGGTTGTTTAAAACCAACACAAATGGCAGTGTCCTCTTTTTTTTCTTCATAAATTTATACAAAGTAGCATGACATAGATTGAATTTTTTTGCCCCTTTACATAAACTAACTTTTTTTTCAGAACTTCCTGAGCTGCTAGCTCGAAAATTTCTGGACCCTCTGTTTATTTTTCTTTTATAATTTCGCATTCAAAACAAATTACAATAATGACTTAATTTTTCTCAAAAACATAAAATGGGGTAAGTATTAGCATTGTTAAAATTTGCCCCGGCAATATGTTAAGACTTACCCCATTATCTCTTTATAATTATTTCTTTAACTTTACGAAAAAGTTTGTGGATATTATTTAAAATTAGTAAAAAATATAAAAATTAACTAATAATAGAGCAAATAAATGAAGTTTTGATATAAAACCAACAGTAAACTTACCTACAAATCAAAATTTAATCACGCAAAAAATTTATGTTTTTGACTAAAAAATCAGACCGTACACCTAACCTTTTCACACAACGTTCAATGACAAACCGAATAATGTCATTCAATAGAGATCTGAATAAAGAGAGAAATTAAAAAAAAACTCAACATCTGAGATGGATGGTATATGCGTAAGTTGCGTGTTAATTCTTACCCCTATTAATTTAAGCCTCTATCTCCCCTACTTGGAGATATTTAAAGAAATTTATTGAATTTTTACAATAGTTTGGCTTTAATATTTAAAATGTAGTATACAGAGAGAAGCTTGATTATTAAATGATTTCAAAGCCTTTGGACATGAGCAAAAAAATAATACAAAAGTCCTCAGTCTAGATATTTTTAAATGTTTTGTTTTCTACTGATTGATTTTTAAATGTATACTTGTAATGCATTCTGTGCGACCGTCAAAAAAATTCTCGTATTTCTCTCATTACTCTACAAATAGTTTCTTGATATAATCGTGATATCATTTGCGTAAGGGATCACTTGATAGGTGCGAGTAAATAAGTTATCCTTATATTTTGTATGTTTACTATTGCACAACATGTTAGAAGATCATAGTAGATAAAACATCTTCTTGTCCATAGCTCTTATCTTTACTTGTAATTCTTATAAATTGTAGTTCTGCAACATTACGAAAAATTCGTTGTCACAAATACTTTAGAAATTTTTATTCTTCTGACACTGTTAAAAGCTCGTTGGAAATCAATAAATAGCGCATGCACATATTTTTATATTAAATAATTTAATTGTTGTCAGGTTTTCGTTCACTAATAATTATTTAAATATTTGATTGCAAATATTGTTATTTCGGAAGCAACATACTTCCTTTATCAGTGCTTGTGATAACTTTCCTTAATTTAACTTAATCTAACCTAACCTCTTAATAGTTCATACAATTCTTATTTATAATTCATAAGTTTTGTAAGTAATCTTGGATAGTTTAATAAGTACGAAGGTTTGAAAAGCCTATGTGGTGATATAAGCCCTTTATAAATAAATTTATAAATAAATAAATAAAATTATAACTTTAATTTAATATACTTAAGTTTTAATTTAACCCAAGTAACAATTTTTGCACCTAATTTGTTTCAAGAAAGCCAAATTGCTTTATTACTGTTTTTAAACCCACTCTATAAAGACAATTTTCTTGACAAAGTAATATTTTTACAACTAGCATTTAAAATTTGGGTTGTAAAATTATATGCTTTTTAGAGCTTCATGAGCAGCAAAATAGATTTTTCTCTGCTTTAATAGTTAGGATAGGATAATTAATAGAGATTATTAGGTCTATTATATCAATAAATAACAACATTTATAGAGGTTCAACTTCAAGTTAGCACTTTTTAATTTCAACATGACAAAAAACTCGATAACAAATTTGTTTATTTAGCATAACTTTTTGCGCATAACATGACGCTCAACAAATTGAAATATTATGTAGCTAACTTCATGTTGTTATCTATTAGAGTAGGTAAGAAAAACGGAAAATATTAATATCTATATCTATATTATAATACACAAGAGCACGATTAGTGAAGGCACACTTTTCGTGGTTTTTCGTGTGCTTCGTTTTTTTTTTCATTTAATCAATCGTCGATAATTCAGGCCGCGGCGATTAAAATCAATTTTTATTTTATCTATGTTATAATACACAAGAGCACTATTTTGAAGGTACACTTTTCGTGGTTTTTCGTGTGCTTCGTTTTTTTTTTCATTCAATCAATCAATGCTGATGCAAGTCGTGGCGATCAAACTTCAATTTTTATTTTATGTGTACATTTTGGGTAAACAATGTTTATAAGTTATTAGCTGGGTTGGTTAAAGCATTATTTAATATCAGAAATTTTTGTCGATTCTCTTTTGAGTCAAATTCTTTTATTTTTTTTTTTATTTATCGCATTTGGTTTTTTGCAATTTTAGTAGGAAAAAAATTGATTAGTAGGATAATATTATTAATATAGGTTTTAATATCACAAATTTTTGTGAGTTCGATTCTCTAATAATTCAAATTTTGTTTTTTTTATTAAAAAAATATTTTTTTTGTTAATAAGTATTATAATATTAATTTTTATAATATAATATAATTAATAACAAAAAACAATATTTTTTTAATAAAAAGAAAGTAATTTTTAATTATTATTCTCTTCTCAATTATTTCAACAAAATACGAAGACGATTAGTTTGAAATAAATTTAAGCATAAAAATTATTGTTGTGTTCAGTAAGCTGTTCTAGGACGTTCTAAAACGTTCTAGAGTAAAAAACTAATGAACACGTTTTTGTGTTCATTAGTTTCCGTTACTTGTTCTTTTTTGAGTTCCGTTACTTGTTCCGTTACTTAGATTGTGCGAAATTGTTCTAAATGGATCTTTTTTGTTCTGAATTTTTTTGAGAAGAATTTTGAACAACTTTTTGTTGTTGTATTTTCTTTAAATTTTGACAGTTAAACAAAGAAATTTGAGAGTAAACAAAAGTTAGAAAAAAAAAGTTAAAAAAAGATTAAAAAAGTTGTTCAGTAGATTTTTGTGTTCTAAGTGGTTCTGAAGTGTTTGACAGTTAACTGTCATTGTCCAAAACTGTTCTGTCCGATTCTGTTCTAAATCTACTGAACACAACTTATATATACTTATTACTTATCCATACATGGAATGCAGTTGGCAGTCTTGACACTATGATGTATAATGTAGATGGATGCATATAATATATATTATATCAATTAGCATTTATCCTACCTATATATGTATATACTCAAACAGCTAAAATATTGATACAATAAATATAATATAATTTGTACTGTATTTTGGTTAGGAAATCTTATTAATTAGTATATTGGTGACATGTTATGTATATCGAACCTATGTTAAAATTTTATTGTTCAAATTTATTTACAGGTTTTATAATATTTAATTTTAATAAAAAAGAAACACATTATAATTTATGATTAAAAAGTAAATAATAAAAAAAATAAGTTTTAAATAGGTAAATAAAATAAACTTTTCATTTCGTTTAAATTATATTTAATTATTTTTATATTAAATTTGTTTTTTAAATGTAAAAAGTTTTGAAAAAGTTATTAAAATATTTTATTTTAAAAAAATTTATTTTTAAAAAAAACTAGAAACAAAATTTATTAAAATCTACATAAAAAACCATCTGCCGGCCAATAATCAAACTAGTTTTAATTGAAATTGAAAAACAGTAAAATATTAGGTTTATTCACTAACCGTTCCAGATAGATGTATATGAATATGAATAGTCATGCGTTGAATAATTTCTTTAATGACATAGTCATTTGAAAATACATCATTTATGTTTAATTTATAGATTAAAAAAGTACGGTTCAAATCTGAACCATCTAACAACCGATGTTCATTATTATTAATGATAGATATTTAGAAGGAGACTAAGAAAAATTATATATTTTTTGAAATTGTTTTAATTATTAATTAGAAATTTCCATTTAAAATTTCACCCCATTTAAGACCTTTTAACATACCTACAAACATTTTTTTTTTTAAATAAATTATTATTTACGTATATGGTTTTTTTCTAAGTAAAATCAATTCAAAAATAAAAGATGGTATTTACCTAACAAGGATAAATTGAAATGATGGATACAATTAAAATAAATAAATAAATAAATTCATAATGAAGCTGATTTTCTAGTGATCAAAGTTTTAAGCTAATCTTTATAAAATTAACTCTTTTATTTATAAAAAATAAAATAAAAAAAAAATATCAGATAAAGAACGAAAATTATTTTATAAGAATTTATTAGACATCAATTTCCAGTAAGTCTTGCATATGCAATATCAATCAATAAATCACAAGGTCAAACATTTCAAAGAGTCTGAATTTATCTGCCTCAACCTACCTTCACCCATCGTCAGCTCTACACAATCCACGGCTCTAAAAATTAAAATTCAGGACCAAAACAGGGAAATTACTGACAACGACACTGTAACTGACAATGTTGCATACCAGGAGGTTGACCATATGACAATATTGCATACGAGGCTTAGAATACTTCATTTTATTCAATTGTTTCCTATTTTAAAATTCACTCATAATAATTAGGAAACGGTACTAACCCATAGGTATGATTAATGGTTTAATAAAATTATCGGAAACTATTTTTTAATAACATTCCAACACACGCTTTCCCAATTAACGCGAACAATCAATAATTAATCGGTATCAATATCAGTTATGGTTTCGGTGGTTTTAGTGGGTTAGAGTTCCACATAGCTAAGTACCTACGTGGGCGGTCTGCTTAGTATTTTTCGAGGCTTTCACCTTCCCTCGAGAAATAAAAAAATAATAAAAACAATTTAAATCTTACAAAAAAAGTTTAATGCTATCTGATATTTTTTTTATTTTATTTTGAAATTAATATTAGCTTAAAATTTTGAACATATTATATTTTTTGTGGCTTGCAATTAATATTACTATTCTATATATTGTTGTCAGATACTTTCAACGTGTCAAATATAAAATTGTATTAAAAATCATTTTATTGTGCAGTTTCACAGAAAAATTCTTTTCTTTTGGTTGGCCGGGTATGTACCCGGGGGTTTCTTTTAGTAATATATAATGCCATTAAAAGCTCTTATAAACAAATTTACCAACAAAAAAAAACAAATAACAAAAATACAAAAAAGTAGAAGCAATATTAAAATTAAAAAATAAAAATATATAAGAAATGAAAAATTAAAAAAAAAATTAAATTTAACAAAGTAAAATAAAAATCAGTAAATTTAATTAATTTAACATATTGAGTAATTTTCTTTTAAAATTTAAATAATTATTTTCGACATTAATATTAATATAATCGGAAGTTCATTTTAGTCCAATTTATCATTATCATGTTTTTTTTTTTAATTAGTCCAATTTTAGTCCATTTATACATTATCATGTTTTTAGTGTTTTCATTTCTGAACAAAAGTTTATCCTAAAAATAAAAATATTGCTTCAAAAATTATGCTGGACGACGAAAGTCTTGTACATATATTAATCTGGAACTTAGATCATTTGGTAATATTGCTTCATTTTGAAAACATTCATTTGAAATTTTTGCCTTACAGTTTTGCCTTACTATTAATGTTTCTAGCATTAAAATTTATTGATGTATATCTATTGCCTTTTAAAATTATTCCAATTCCTCTATTCTGAAGTTTCTACAGTCTATCTATCATTTCATTTAAGGAGGAAACAATTACTGCCGAATAATATTCAAAATGTGATTTTATCATGGTATTAAATTAAATATATGGATTGAATTACAAAATGGTAATTGCTTTATTATTCTATAGAAAAGTTTAGTTTTTTTTGATATTTTTTTACACATAAAATGTTTATGATTTTTGAAGTTTAGTTTGTCCTCAATGAAAAGACCCAAATATTTTATTTCTTTTATTATTTCTAATCTAATACCATCAACTTTAACATCATTATTTAACTCTTCATTTATCATCATCATCTTCGTTTTTTTCCAATATTTAACTGTAATTTATTTGATTTAAACCAAATACTGAGTTTCTTCAAGTTTAAATTTATTTTTCTAAGACATTCTTCCTCAGATTCACCACAAATATATATAATAATGCATCATTCGCAAAAAGTAGAATTGCAGAAAATTATAAGGACTTTTCTAATGTCATTAAAATATAATAACAATAAAAGAATTCCAAGAACAGTACTCTGCACAACTCAAATAGGTACGGTAATCGCTCTTCACCGATGCAGTCACTAATTTTTGTTTTTTACTGCCTTTACTTATGTACGATCTGAAGTATTCATGCTTTTTCCCTCAAATCCCATATCTTCTAATTTTCGTTAATAATATTTGATGATCTGCAGTTTGAAATGCACGACGAAGATCAAGGAAAAAACAATGTATATTTAAAAAAAAATAAGTATATCGAAAATGAATTGAACTGAATTGAATATATTACCTCCATAAAAATATCCAAATGCTTATTAAATGCTTCATGTTCTTCAACTGATGTGCTATAATTGCTTAAATATGATAGCTAATTTTTTTCTAAAATAGTGCTAAAAGTAGAAACTCTCCAACTCTTCTATAAAAGCAGTTATATTTGTGAAAATTTGTTGTAAAATTTTTGTTTTATAAACTATTGCAAAATGAGTGCAAAATGATACTTGGGAAACTATTTAATTTAATTTAATTTAATTTAATTTAATTTATTTAATTGAATTTTCTGTACATTTCAGACCTGAGAGCCTTATAAAATTCTACAAATTAATAATTATTAATATTCAAATCTTATTTTTGTAAAAACATAAAATTTGAGACCAACTTAAAACATATAACCTGTAGACCTACTCCTTAAAACTACATATCACATCTATATCGATCAATATAGCGAACAAAATAACAAATATTTAAAAAAAAATGTTTTAATTGAAAACCTCAATTTAATTTTCTGAAATTCTATTTTTTTTTTCAATAATTTTTTTTTTTAATTCAAATCAATTTAAATTAATTTAAAAAAAAAAATAATTATATTTACTTTAATTACTTAATTTGTATAATAAATAAAACCCTTAAATATTTGCAATTTGATTATTGATTCTTATACATTTATGTACAAGTATATTCAAAACACTCTGAACTATACAAATTTTTCTTTTCATAGGAAATAAAAAAAAATAATAATAACGGTAAAAAAAAAATTCCCACTAAGTGCATCACTTTACTTAATTTTTTTTTGCTTGTTGATTAGATATCCTTTTAAAATATATCCTTAATAATAAAGTTTAAATCCATTTAATTTTATCAAAATAATTTTTATGAATCACTCCCTTGAGTATTTAATTTTCACTCTTATCTAAATTGTATATGTACATATACAACACATGCAGCTATATAAATATATAACTCCCCAAAGAAAAAAAAATAGTTACTTTTGCCTAGTTTTCAATTTTTTAACAATTTAACAAAAAAACATCCTAATGAGAACAAGCTTGTAAACATGATTTTCAATAACAAAAAAATAAATAAAAAAAAAACAAAAAATTGGTAACAAAATCGTTAAATCCTTCAAGGATTCACAGACAACAAAAACAGAAAAAAAAAACAACAACATCCTCTTGAGAATATTCATTTTAAGGTAATTCACAAAGGATAATAAAATAAATACACAAAAGTAACAAACAATGCTATTAACAACATCAGCGACAACAAAAAAACGAAACTATCTGTTCTCTTTGCGCATATAATCTTTCCTTTATAACAAAATATATCCTCCTTTTTCTCTTTCAATTTACAATGAATTTAATGACCCCTGAAACTTTCTGTTAAAATTCTGCCACTTGCCATCACCAGTAAACATTACCCAATAGATATTTGGTATATAGATATTTGTGTGTGAGAGAATTGATGTGACGGAAAAACCTATTTTCAATATTCGTTCGTTTACATTAACACATTACCGTATCATAAAAAAAAATTAAAAAAAAAACGAACACAACAAAAAAACAGAAAATAGAAAAACAGGGGTTAAAGGATATTCACACGAAATTTGTTTACTTTTTAAAACTGTTAAAAAATAACCAATGCACACACAATGCCAAAAACACTAATAACAACAACAATTTTGTTTGCTGCAACAAATATTTTTTGGTATTGTTTTTCAATATTAAAAGAGTACACGACAGTAGAGAGACAGTAGAATGAACAGAATAAGTTTATTGCAATGATTGTTATGTAATCGGTATATATTTTTTTTATTTTAGAATGGGCAATCAATAAGGGGTTCCATATATAGTTATTACAGTGTTGTTAATAAGGTATAGTTCAAATACAGCCTCAGGGGTGTAATTTATATAGACGTAAATGTATAAATAAACACGTGTAATGAGAGTTTTTAATAAATATAGTAAGATCAAAATATACATATATAATTTGCTATCGGTGTATTTATACATACCTATATATATATATATATATATATATGTATATTGAACGAGTTTTAATTCATAATTTAGTAGTTAACAGTAAATAGTCATAAGAAAATTAGAAGAAAAAAATATATAGAAAAGCAAATATTTTGTTATTTTTCAAGTGATTATTTACAATAATTTTTTATGTCCACTTGCCACTTGAACACTTGTCGCGTGCTGACAAGTATTTTTTTTTTTTTGTTTTTTTTTGTAACATATTTTCACAATAAAGATTATTTTTAATTTAAATTTCTGAAAGTGTATTTACGTTTTATCTATTTGGAAGAATGATGGGAAGTATGACAAGTAAGAGGGTATGTATAGTATAGTATGTAGTATGATATGTATTTTGAAAAATATAACAAACTTAAAATTTTAAAAAGGACTTATTAAGTAAACAAATTTATTTAATTAAGTTTTGATTTTATAATTAATTTTTGTCTTTTGTTATTGTGGTTTTTAATCAATTTTGTAATGCAATTAAAATTAGGGTGATATTTTTTTTTGTATTTCTGATGTTGTATTTCTTGCTTAATAACAGTATTTGAGTAATTCATTGAAATTTTACATATCTAAAATTTAACTATATATATATATAATGATTAATGATCTATTTCACTCCATCTTAATGTATGGTGGTATACATGTTCAACGAATTGAATATACTTGCATATCATAGATTATGATAAATAAGTATAATCTGGCTATACCACACCTTCTATACTTAACATTTCGTATAGTCTATATTGCGAAATTATCATCAATGTTATACGAAAATCATTTAAAAACTATAAATATTAATGCATTTTTTATACTACGTATTGCAGTTTGCGTTGTGTATGTATTAAGCGGTATACGGAAACATTTCATATTCGCATATGCTAGTTAAAAAATGATATTAAATGACCATATATACTTGACATTGCTAAAAATATCGCAAAATATTTTGGTTTTTTAAGTCACTGGAAAATATATTTTTCTCTTCAGGACATGCTTAACATTTATAAATCTGACATACGAACGACATAAGTCTGACCAATATCGCCATACATCAATGAATATATATGGACCGATGCATACTCCCGGTTATGTTCTAAAGTTCAAAATCATGGACACTGACCAAGTCACATGCTCTGTTGGCGACCTAAATAAGTAAATATATGGCCCGGTACATCATGGACTGCATTAAATTGTTATGTGAAAGTTCAAAGTGTATTTTTCATAATTCACATTTCGAATTTCATTTAATCGAATTTCACATTATTAACCATGGATAGTCACTAGGTTCTAATTGAAAAATATTTTTTTTTAATGAAAAAGTTAAGTATGCCATGACAAAGTTAAGTATGCTTAAAGGGTTCCTTTCAAGTTCAAGCGATATAAGTAAGCGATTAAGGAGAGTCAAGATCTTTCTGTATACTGCAGCAAGGTAGAATGATCTGATAAGGATTTTTTTTAAATAAATTTTCATATCATAACCATATACCGGGTGGTCCAGAGCGTATTAGCTTTTTAAGAGGGGAAGGAGCCTTTATTTTAATGTTTAAAAAAAATTAATTACTAATTCGAGGGTGCTATATCGATTGGTGATATTTCCAGCTTCCGAAAATGACTGAAAAAAGAGCTTTTTAAGACTAAAAATTGCCGAATTTTGCCGAAACCGAGATTTTCAAATGGAAGGGCTACTATTTTATGCAAATTCGGATTCTACGTCAAAAAATAAAAAAAATGTTCACATAATTAATAGAAATAATGAATAGTATTAGACCTAGATGGCTGTCTTGTCGTACACCAGACAGTGTTTATTTGAAAACCCTCAATCTACTGGACATACCTAATTAAAATGAAGTATGTTTACTTTTGGTCCCAATAAATCTAGACTGTCTTGAATACCAATTTCAAAAGAGGTATTTTCGAAATGATTTAGTTTAATTTATTCTAATTCTACTTTTGGCTGTTTTCCTATTTTGTCTTGTCAACAAATGTTCATGGTATGTTTCTAAGATCCGATTACTACTCAGATTATTACTTATTACAACCCAATGGATTTTTCTTTTGTAATGAAACTACTACAAGTCCAGCCACTGGTTCATGTATAGATCATGTTCTAAATATGATAGGAAAAAATTTAACAACTGTTTGAACAATCCACATAAAACCTGGAATGCGATAAGATACAATAAGATACATTAGATTAGAAATATTCTAAAATAAATAACTATAAAGAGTACTAATGTAACATAGGTAAAAATATGGCCCAACATTTTCATACCACTTGTACACCGCGACTGAGAACTGATAGTATAGAATGCATTTTACAAAAATTACAGTAACTACAGCGAAAATACTTATTGAAAGACTATCAAATAATAGCAGTTCCGGTTTTTTGATAACATCAAAACGTCAACTGTAAAATTGCTAAAATCTTAGCTGGCTGAACCTATTACATACTTGATAAATAAGTCGTTAATAGAAGGTAGTAACATTCCAGAAATGCTAAAAATCAACAAAGTAATACCCATTTTTAATATCATATAAATCTGATATTAATAGTTTTAGACCAATATCAATAGCTTCAGTATTAAGAAAAATAATTGAATAAACAATTTAAGTTGTAATCAGCAATATAGCTTTATAAAAATTTCTAATACAAATACAGTTATGACATATGCAATCTGCAATTAGTTGTGGTAATAAGGTTGGTGTAATTTTCTTTGACCTGACGAAAGCCTTTGATTTCGTAGACAGAAATACTCTGATGCTTAAAATTCGGTTTGAATGTGGTGTTCGAGGCAAAGAATATAGTTTGTTCCATAACTATTTTAAAAATCGAAAACAGTATTCTGAATGTGGAGGTTTTAAAAGTAAGCAAAATAATGTTGAATTTAGTGTCATTCAAGGAAGTTCACTAGGACCAGCATTATTTTTCTGCTATATAAGTAGCTTCTCTTCACTAAAATTGCATGGGAAAATTAATTTTTATGCAGATGACCTATACTACTAATATATTCGGAGTTAAACCATATCATTCTCGAATACAAGGCAAATGAAGATATAAAATGTGTGTATAAATCATCACAAATTCACAATTAATACAAATAAAACTAAACTGATGTTAATCAAAGTTAAACAACAAAGAATTACGGTGTCATATAATAATAATCAAATTGAAAGGGTTAATAAATACAAATATCTTGGCGTAATTATGGATGATGACTTGAATTGGAATGAACATATAAAGAATTTATCAGTCAAAACACGAATAATAGGTGGTGTATTTAGGAAGTTAGGTTCTCGGTTCGATTCCAAGTAACGAAATACCTTCCGGTAAAATTTGGTTGAAATTGGTTTATGCGTTTCGGAGAAGTTCTGACACAAACATACAAAGATTTTTATATTCTTTATATGTTAAGAAGATTGTTAAATTTATTTTTTTAGTAATAATATCAAATTGTTCACAAGTATCTATCCTGTTTTCGATTCATAATTATTGTAAATGTCTTTCTGTTAGTCAACATACATCCTTCTCAATGTTATTTCTCGTTATTTATTCAATATCATAAGTATCTTTAAGATATCCTCAATTTTTAATTTAAAATTATAATGCCGTCAAAAGTGTTATTATGCCAACCAACTGCAAAATCTTAATCAAAGCATTGAGTTTTCATTTTTAAGTATGTATGCATGTATTATAAATTAATCGTATATTAAAATAACAATATAGGAAAAAAAATTGTTTTATCAATATTTAGTCACGAACTTGTCATCATAATCTATCGCCATTTTTAATATAAATATTTTACTATTAAGTTATTTTTAGATCTTCTTTTGTAATTTCAAATAAAGCACCATTTTATTATTACTTTTTTTTTGTTAATAGAAATTCAACTCTCAACAAAATTGACTACATAATGTATATTTAATTTATTTATTTTCTCATCATTTATTTTATTACAATTAAATACAATAATAGTAATATTCAAAGTAAATAATTTCTCTTAAATAAACTATTAAAACTTAAACAAGTATTAAGACTGATAGAAATTATAAAATACTTGAATAAAAAAAAAGAAAATTTAATTTATAATAAAATTAAAATTAAAAAAAAAAAATATTATTAAATTCATAATCATAATGATTATCAATATCAATAGTATAGCATCTCTTTCAACAACATAACTATTTATATACAAAACTATGATCATTATTATCTAAAGTCATGGATCTTCAAGTGCATAATAGTCTTTTAAGTTATTCTTATTGTTGTTGTTATTATTGTTAATAAAGCTAAAAGAAGAAGAATTACTAAAGAAAGGGTAAATTTAAAAAAATGATAAATACTTGTAGGCACTTGAGAAAATAAGCCATCAAATTAAATTATAATAAAATTTCATATGAAAAAAGGTAGACATAATCGCGCCTGCCTGCCTGCCGCATTTCTTCTTTCTCTCTAAAACTCATCTTCAATTCAAATCCTTTTAAAATACATGTCATGATAAAAAAATGGTTTTTGTTTTATTTGTTATTATATTATTGTTGTTTTTGTTAAAATTGGTATACCTTACTTTTTGTTAAATTTTGATATGCTCCATCTTTTGTGTTCAAAAATATTATATAGAAAAAGGTATACGGGTCAGGTTAAGACATTTTTGACACCTTACTCTATAATTTTAATGTTATATACGAGTATAGTATAGTATTTGTACTGTATGCAGTTATTTATCAGGATAAAATATACATGAACCAATGACTTGTCTAGAGAATTAAAAATTGAAAATGATTTGGAATTCGTATATATGTACTGATGATAAGTGAATGAATCCATATAGGCACAAATTGTAAAACAAAAATTTTAAATAAATTTTGTTAGTAGGTAAATCAAAACTGATATAATTTAAAATGAAGCACACATCAGCCTATCAATATTCAATTTATAAATGACTATATAACTCCATTTTAATTCAAAATTAATAGAAATATTGTGCATAAATAAGGGAACAGGACCTGAAGTTAGCCTATATTTATCTACAGATCCACTGATAAATAATTAAATAAATAAATAAGATTGTATATTCAGTAAAATATGCTGTTAAGTCATCAGATTATCAGACCTAAAGAAAGTATGTTAAGAACTAAATGATAAAAAGGTTATTAATAAATTTAGTATAGCTATGTTAAGGTACAGCTTTGTTGAAATTAATTAATCAATATGAAATATGTAAATAGTTGTAAATAGTCAATTATTAGTACCAATTTTAAATTCTGCGAAATTATGGATGATGAGATTATGAAATTATGAACTATGGAGAATTTGACCAACTGGGAAATGAAAGAAGCTAACACGATATGGGATGGTTACCAAGGACCATTGCAGTCTAAGATATTCTCCAAATTCATAATATTAACTGATGAGCGACGGCATCAAATGTCAACTCACTACATGGTTTATCACAGCCCACAGGACATGATCTATTTAATAAATATCTGTTAAAAAAGGCTATAATTTATTTGTATGTGTGTAATATGATATAATATAAGGTAGTCGTGATTCGTGAAGCGTACTGTTATTTCTAATATCACCAACCATAGTCTTAAAGTCCAATGGTGTATGTAGAAATTATTTATTAATTATATATTTTAATATAATAAATTAATTGAATTATTGTGACATGAAATAATTCCACATTTAATTATTTTTATAAAATACTTTTATTGTAAAAGTATACACATGTAGACATTTTGCATTGTATGAATTTTATTTCTCCATCTATGTTCACATCCACGGCTTGATAAAATAAAAGAGAAGGAAGTCTTTATTTTTCAAGTTTATTTATAAGCTCCAGCCCTTTGCTGAAGTTGTGGGCGTTCAAAAATCAATGGTTGTTATACAAAGATACAAATGACAACCAGCGCCATCATAGTTAACCTGATTTGTATGGAACGCATTCCTAGTAGATATAGTTTTTTGTGACTAAAATGTTTTCAGAATTGGAGCAATAAATTTGTTTATCCTAATTGGGATCTTGTAGTAATACTTTTGGATTTTAAATGTATATCTACTGTACTATGATGCCAAGAGCACCGTTTTAAGTAGTTTATTTGGAGCTTTTTTTATGATAGTTTATACATAGTTTGAGCAGACTGGAGCACCATACATCAGATATATATTTTGAAAGATGACTTTAAGGATTAAAATGTTGTTGAATTTGGATATTAATTAGTCTTTATTACAATTTGATTAATATTTTTTTTATCATCGCCTACGGATTTAAAAGCTAATTTGGGGTCCAGGATAATGCTTAGATATTCCCAACACTCCAGTCGACAGAATTTAATACTGTCAGGTTAGATATTGCTTAGAGAAAGTAAACTAGACGTCTATTCTACATGAAAGTTTGCGTCATGTTGCTAAAGCGGTGATATCACCATCCAGTGGGTTAATATCCATCACAGTTAGTAACTAATGTTAGTAAAGGATAAAAATCAATAGCTAACATGATGTAGTTATTAGAATGTTAAAAAGATAAATTCAAAAGTTTAAAAAGAAAGTTGAAAAGACCAAATATGAATTGAAATAACTATTTATCGATTATAATTATTATACGGATCGATTATACGGAGACTTTTAAGGTTGTGGTAATATTAGTATAAAGAATTGAAACCATTTGCCAGATTCAACGTGATTGTGCAAACAGGTCTGTTATCATCAGCGAACAGGCCTATTTCGCATAAAATCGGAGTGAGAATATCTGCAATATACATCAGGTTGTATAAATGAGGGCTTAAAATCAAACCATGAGGAACACGTGATGATAAATGGTATTTAATTGAAATTGTTGTTAATTAGATCTTATTACAATTAAATCTTACGTAAATTAATGTGATCCCAGTTATTTTCGATAAAAATAAATGATTGCACCATCAGTTCGTCTATAACACCCAATTTCTTTTAATATTCTAATTACATATAGCTTTACTCTATAGTATAAAAATATTATATTAAAACTTTTGAGAGTTTTTCTTTTCAACAGTCATACTTCAAAAAAAAAAATTTTATTTGTTTTTTTTTTATATAAAATTTCAAGAGGCCCGATCATCTTTTTATTTAAGTTTAAAATATTTTCAAAAAATTAAATAACCATATTTCGTTGATAAATAATAATGAAATGATGATGATGATAACGATATTATAGTAGTGATGATAATGATGTTGATGATTTGATATTGTTGCCTCCTCCAACAATTCAATGCATTAAGCATGTTACAATATTGAATTGTTGTATTGGCTTTTAATCGAAAGAAGAAAAAGAAACACACACATATTTACACAATTAAATATGAAGAGGTGGTTATCTAATTATTTAATTATATTTTTTTATATTTTTTGTTAATTTTACAAATTTTTATAAAAATTAAGAATGATTTAACAAAAAAAAAATTTTTTTATTTAAAAAAAAAATCAGTTAAATATAAAAGTCAGATTACAATGGTAGTGTAAATATTTGAGATAATTTTGAGAGGATTTTTTTTTTTTAATTTTTATTTAATAATAAAAATAAATTTTTTTTGTATTGAAAATTGATGAGTAAATCTTTACAAAAAATGATTTTTTTGACCTTATTTTTTTTTAAATTTATTTTGAAAATAATTACTTGCATTAATTCGAATATGGTAATTTTAAATTTATTTGCTTAAAAATTGTTTAATAAAACGATAATTATATATTTATATTTTGAATTATTAAAATAATTAATTGTTGGGGATTTAAAATTAATATAAGTGTGGTAAAAACAAATAAGAGGATTGATCCAAGATATATACACAATGACATATTGTTTTAATTGTATTCGGGTCTATATGTTGTCATATTTTTTTAATAGTGATCAGGTAAATCGTTAGAGATAATCAATAGCCAATTTCTATATGTACAGAATAATCAATAGGTTGGCAGGAAAATGTAACCTAGCTAAATAAGCATGCTTTAGGCTTTATTTGGACCAAATATTACATGGAAAAAGCATATTGCAACTAAACGTAAAAAATTGTGCTCAAAATTATCAAATTTATACTATGTAATTGATAAGAAATTAGAACTATCTATCTAGAAAGTATTGTTGTATAGTGTAGAAAGTCTCCAAAAATATGGGGAATACAGTAGGATGTTACTGTATTGAACTGTGGCTCAACAAGCAACTCAAGCATAGAAGTTTTAAAGTGTTTACAAACAAATGTACTTAAAACCATCGTCAACGTGCCTTGGTATATTCGAATGTCAGTCACAAGAAATAACTTACAAGTGAAATCAGTAAAAATGGAATAACTGTTTTAAATAAAAGATAGAAGCAAAACCACTCAAATTTACTATATTAATTTTTTCTTTTAATTTTAAAATTAAAATTAAATAATTTGTGCAACAAATGCAAAACAAATAATAATTAATTTATTAACATAATTAATCCATTTTATTGTTCGTATATGTTTTATGGTACGTATTTTGTTTTCAGAATATGTTTTTTTTTACTATTCTGGGATTTAAAAAATAATTTTACTACTATCCTCTGTTATATTTTGTTTTTTAAACAACAGAATTCTGACGATGCTGTTGCTCACTGCTTTCTACCCTTTTCGAGGTTCTGTTTTATTAACTTTATTGAAATATCAGAATCAACGGGGTTCAGAAATCCATTACGAATTGATTTTGCCTTGGACAGTATCCCTGATTTCGATCCGTAGAGCAGGACGTATAAATGTTTTGTAGATTTGAACTATGATGTTTTGAAAAACTGAATTAGCAACAGTTTGAAAGGGTTATGCTTCGTCGTACATATTTCGACATTGATGTCGTTTGTAGGATTAAAGCTTGTTCTAAGGTAGATAAACCCTTGAACTACCTCGAAATTATATGTTGCCAATAGCGATGTTTTAGCCAATATGATGTTAAGAGGTCTTTTTATTTGTCGACAAAATATAAATGTTTTTTTCTCATTTACTTTGTGACCCATAGATATGTATGTAAATTTACATAAGAAACAAAAACAAAAAAATATACTCAAATTTTTCCGTTTCTTACAAACCAGCAAAACGAAAAGTGAATTAAATTGAATCAAATTTAGTGAAATGAAATTTCAATTGGAATGCATAAGACCTTCATTTCACATTCGAAATTTCAATTCACTATAGTATTTAACTTTTACGAATTGTGGAACAACTAAATTTCACTTTCATCATTTCATTTCACAAAAAATGAAAGCAGAACACTTTAATATACACACAAGCCTTTAATTTACTTTTGTAGACTTTTGTAGATTTTTGTGTACTTTTGCAGACTTTTGTAAACCTTTGTAGACTCTTGTAGATTTTTATAGACTTTTGTATACTAACTCTTGTAGACTTTTGTAGACTTGTGTATATCTTTGTAGACTTTTGTACACTTTTGTAGACTTTTGTAGACTTGGATATTCCTTTCTATATAGTTTTTTAATTTCCTGACAATAAGGCAGTATTATCAATTAAGCACTTTAAAATCGAATTTATTATAATTAGCAGAATTCAGAACGTATTTGTACTACAGAGATAATGCAAAAAATGATGTACAGGTGCTACAAGTCTACGACTGAGTATCAGACCGATTTAAAACATCTCTTCTTGAGGAATATAGTAGTAACGAAGATCAAAGTTCACCCCGAATTGCGTATAGCTGCATATAATTGTATATTGATAATATTAAAAAAAAATCAATAATTTAATTATAATGCAAAATAAATTTCGACCTTCCAATACACAACAAAACAAAAAAAAAAAAAACAAAACAGTTATAGGCAATTTCTCACTATATACATATTTCCATCAAAAAGTCATTTCTGAATGAAATTCTAAACCAATTTAACACGCAAAAACATACATTATACTTTATAATTAATTATTTTCCCATTATTATATCATTTATAACTATACAACAATTACAACATATCCTTTTCCTCCGAAGGATAATATTAAAAAAAAAAAAAATATAGAAAAAAAACATCCCGCAATTTTTATATAATATCAAAGAGAAAAAATATTTCTCGTGTAACTTTATCCACCACTAATATTTGGTCAGATATAAATCTCAGATATTTCGAATGCCAAACGATGTGTGTAAATATCCTGTTTCTATATTTTTTTTTTTTTGTTATTAAATTCACCCCTCTTAAATAATTTTTATTATAATAAGTAAATAATATTCTTATATTTATTCAAAAAATGATTTTCTGTCATAAATTGGTGTAAGTATTTTTGTCTATATTTTAATGACTCAACAAAAGGATCTCATCGTTTTATAATTTTTTTTTCCGTTTTGTTTTGTTTAATTCTATTTTCCGATACATATAACAAAGTTCATATACATTAAAAAATTAAATAGAGAGAAAAAAAACAAAAATAAATTAGAAGTGTGTCTTGCCACACAGTAGGGAGTCTCCATTTCTAATTTTCCAATTTGTAAATTGTAACCGTTATATATATATATATACCTATATATTTTACTCTCATTTACTGATTCAATTTTATTTTAAAACTAACTGCTGCTGCTTGCGTAATGATGTTGCTAGTTCGTGATTTATTTCTATTAAATAAAAAAAAAAATGTTTTTAAATGTTAACGAAATCAAGTTTACTTCTAGATAAAAAAAAAAACAAAAATAATAAAAACAAACCAAAAAAGATAATATTGTAAATAAATGAAAAGCATTCATTCGAAAGGATATAAAAATAAGTATCCTTTTTTAAATTGTTGTTGTTATTATTTTTTTTTTACTCAATTCAAATTCAATGTATATAAACTTCAAACTTGTGCAGCACCCTAGCGTGGAGCACGTGCAAAATTATTTTTTTATTTAATTCACATAATTATAAAGTGGAAAATACAACTAGAATAATAATTCTAATACAAACTGAAGGATAATAATTCTAATACAAAAAAAAGGATTTTTAAATGAATAATAATAACGTAGAAATTTGTTTACAAGATATAAGTATGGATATGGGGGTGACATGTAAATATACAAAAACGAAAAATAGTAAAAAGAAATATTTCTTTTACAGTTTTTACAAATTTTTGTAATCTCTTTGCTTTGGATATAACCTTCTTAATAATATGTATACAACTAAAAAAGAACTAAAGTTGGGTAAAATTGAGACACTGATTTTGGTACTGATTTGGTTGAGTTTGAATGTATTAAGTGTGAGTATTTCAATATTATCAGATCAGAAAGGCAAGATTTTGTTTTTTTTTAATTATGTACACTAGAAAATATTGTAAATTTTTTAATTAGCAAATTAGATTTTATACCTACATAGTTAATTGTAATGTGTTTAATTATTATAAAATAAGAATAATTTTGACGTCTTGGTTAACATGAAATTTGAAATATTGATCATCTACTTCGTAAATTATCATGAGCTTGAAAACTAAGTACTAAGTATAGAACACTTACACGGAGTTGGCCCTAATATGTTAGTATCGCGCTACTTAATCATAACAATGACCTGAATGTAAAAAAAAATCCATTATGTCAAAAGCAAAAGCTAGTCGTTTTCCTCATACTTCCAATTTATTTATTAATTTAGGTATTCTTCCAAACGAATTAAAACGATTATTTGTATTACATTATTATTGTTAAAAAAATTGGTCTCTTTTGAGATAAAAAAATAAAAAAATCAGGAATATTTATCCTTACCAAATCCTGATTACTTTGGACCAATAGAGAAGAATACAAAAATTCATAAAATAATTAACTTAGCCATAACAATATCGAAAACTGATCAATATGACGAAATGACTACGGACTCATCTTGTATGGCTACACAACCAAAGATGACCATCAAAAATTGCAGGTTGCCATCAATCACGCGGTTCGGATTTCTCTGGCCCTTCCTTCTCCAAGCACAGTTATAGAAATTCTGAGAGTCAACTTCCCGTCCATAAAGGAAATAATGAATGTCTTGTCGCCTAGACTAATAGCCAGGGCTACCTTGGATCCACAACATCTTCTTCATCAAATATACACCAATTTCTTAGAATACGATTTTCTTCCATATATACAAAACACATGCAATAAATAAAGTCATTTCACTGGTTGACCCATTAAAGCTCGACCTGTACTACTCTCCTGAGCCCTATGGGCATGAGCACCTATGCCCCAACTGGAAATTATACATATACAAAAACATATCCCAATATTCCAAACAAAATTCATCTTCCAAAAGGTACAGACAACTGTACCTTCAATTAACCGGGCAACACATCGTCAAGACTCTGTATGAATCTATATAGAAATATAACGCCTTTTCACGATAAGCTTAATCGAGAAACTTCACGTTCATTATAGAGTTCAAGATTAATCTTCTTTATAAAAATATTTTGTTATAATGTTTTTAACTACAAACAACGATATAACGATCAATATAGCTATATCAAGACCAAGATATACAACGATTTTTGTTTTAAATGTCTTTAACGATCAATATAGAACAATAAAAATTAATAAAGCTATATATAGCTATATAACTATCAATATAGCTTTATCGATATAAGATAAAGATAACGATTTTTATTTTAAATGTCTTTAACGGTCGATATAGCAGGACAACGATTAATAACACTATATATATATATATATATATTTCCGGGATAATAATTCCATTTTATGAGGTATAAATAGTATTGATTCTTTGTATAAAATTTCGTTGTAGAATTATGTCGCTCCAAATTTATACTGATCACCTTTTTGACGTAAGACTTATTTGTCCTTACAGTGACTTAACGTTACTTAAAGCAATTTGACGGTGTGTATATAAATAAATCGTTATCTGTCGATGTGAAAAAATTAGTAGTTTAAGATATGTAATTAAGTTATACAGGTCCTATAGCCTAGGTCAATGTAAGCAGAGCTAGTAAGTGTAAGGTCGATGGTTCGAGTCCCAATCTCGGTAAAATCAAATAAGTTTATTTGAAGTATTATTTATATGAAAAATAAATTAATTCATATTAAATAAAGCATTCATGTTATAATCATTGAACATTGAAATTGAAATTTGTAAATCAAATAATAATTAGAAAAGTTAATAAGAAATAAAAAAAGTTAATTAAAAAAAAATGATTAACAAAAAATAATTCAAAAAATTTATTTATTTTTATTTTTGTAAAAAAAAATCATTAAAACTCGTTATCGAATTTTTATATAGATTTCGTTAACGATTTACATAGGTTTCGTTAACGATTTATGCAGGCTTCGTTAAGAAATATCTATAGATAATATATAAAGAATCCTATAGATATTCTATAAAGAATCCCCTCAGATAACTTTATAGAGTTATAGATCGTTTTACGTACAGGAACTAAATTCGATATCGATCTTTAGCATTATCGTAATTATTTTTTATAATGAGCTTCACGTATGTATCACAATATCGTTGAAGAATTCTTTATAGCTTGGTTGCTCGGGTAAATATATCGCTACCTACACATTCCCAAATATTCACAGATGGATAAAAGGAAATCCATGGAATACACTCCATTCTCACAGTAGAGCTTACCGCCATATACAGAGCAATTCAAGCAGCCGAAACACAATATTAAAATTACATAATACTAACTGGTAGCCACGATAGCTCAGTTCAATTAAATCAATAAAAAATCCATACAACATTGAATGTATCATAAAGGCAAACTTCGATTGGCTTGTATACCAGGTCACTAGGCATAAATGGCAACACGAAGGCGAACCTTGAGGGGCAAATATCGTGGTCAAGAACCTCTGACAAGAAATTAATAATGTCATATGGCCATGCTAAAAGGTAAATAACTATATATGCGGTGTAAATCCGTCAAACAATCATTTTGCTTGATTCCATAACCCAAATGCTAATATCCCCGGTCTCATTAAAATGAAATATGTTTTTCTATAAATGAGTTATTTGAAAGATGGGCACAAAAAATTAGCAGTTTTTAATTTCTTTTATTTCTTAATCGGTAATTTTTTCAACAAGCTTCAAAAATTTTATAGACATTATTAATGTATTACAATTTAAATAATTAAGTCAGGTTAGTCTAAATACGTACAAATCGAAGGTGGAAATATTCTAGTATAATATAAGGTCTTAGGATATTATTATATAATTAAAATATATATATAGAATTAAAATATATAAAATTAAACATATTGTACAAATACAGGAAGGCAATAAAAATAAATAAATAATAATATAATTATCAAAAATTTCTTCTAATTTAAAAAATTTAGTGTTCTAAGTCTCCAATAAGTCTACATAGGTTTTTCTGAATTTAATTTTGAATTTAAACAAAAAAAAATAACCCCTATAAAGACTTCTTAGACTTCTTTATAATAACATATTTTCATAATTACTGTAAGTATATATTTTTTTAGTATCACCAAAAAAAATATCTAGTTAAGAAAAACATTTTTTTTTTTATTGTTATTCTTCAAATTTCGTAGGAGTGTACTAGGAATTTGTGACCACACCATATTAATCAGAACTGATGAAAAAAATGAAACCCAACACAATGAAATCAATTTTGAAGATTATTCTTAACAGTCTTAACACTATACTTATCTCATCAAATTCCAGGTAATAATTAACTTCAAATCCACTTAACTTTGTCTAAGAACTTTTAACAAAATTTAAAAGAGTAAAAAAAATTTAAAAAAAAACCCTTTTTTTTAAAGAAAAACTAACAAATCATTGTTACCAACTTACTCTAAGATCTGATCTGATCTTCATCAAAGAAACTCTAATTATCGTGACAATAAAAATTCTTTCACATTCAATTTTCAAAATAATTTCATTCTTTTTTTATTCTTGTTGTTTTTGTGTTTTTTTTTTTTATTTTTTTTTATTTCCCCTCTTGTCATCTCTTTTTTTTCAAAAAAAAACAAAATAAATAAATATATAGTTATAATACTTTGGTAAACTTAAGGTGTTTTCCAAGAATTTGAATCCTCACTTCATAAATTTTGTTTTAAAAACGATTAAAATTTGATCAGCACGCGGATGTGCAGTGGTGTATGAAGAATTTTCGATAGAAGTGAAATTGGTTAATTGTTGGTGTTTTTGTTATATTATAAGGAATCATTATGTAAAATGCCTTTAATGTTTATAACATTGAACCAAACGTACAATACTTTTTAACGTACTTACTAGAATTTAAAATGTAGAGTCAAAAAATACATACCAATTTTTTTTTATTAAATTAAAGATGGGCATATTTTATTTATATTAAAAAAAAATGAACATACTGGGTATAATATGAGACAAGTTAAGTGCTTATCAGAGTTCGGAGATCACTAGACTGAGTAGCGTCAAGTGTTTAATTCTTGGAAATGAAACATTTTTAAAAAAAATTTTTTTTGATAATTTTTGGTATCCTAAATAAATACAAAAACCTCTTCATATAATATCTATTGGAACTTAGAAGTTATTAATAAGGTATATCAAATTAGATATTTGTGATATTTTAGTGTATTTATTTAATAAAGAAGAAATAAGTCCTTTAAATTATAATATTGTATTTTTCATTAGTTTTATTTATCCAAATACGTTTTTCATTACACGACGTGGTTATTATAGTTATTTATAGTATTCTAATTGAGAATGAAATTGTGTTGTATTGATAGTAGTGAAAATTAGAATTATATAGTAGAATATTGAACTGTGTAAATCACTAAATTTTTCTAAATAAACTTGATAAGGCTGGTATAAGTGAAGTAGCCTTAAAACTTATTGCAAACTATCGTAACAGTAGAAATAAATATGTTTATGTTAACAAAACCCAAAGTTTGTTATAGGATATTAACATTGGAGTTTCACCAGCATTATTTTAGATCCTATACCTATTTTGGTCTATATAAATGATATCGATGAACTTAATGTTACGGGGAAGTTGTTCTTATATGCCAAATGATAGTGCACTCCTTTACAACTCTATAAACTCCAAATTTAACGCAATTAATATGAGCCATGATCTGAAAAAAATTATATCTCTATTTTTTATTTCTCATGCAATAAAATAAATGCGACAAAGACAAAATATATACATTTTTATGCACCTCAAAAAGCTGTTATACCTATAGTAACAGAAAACATACAGATAGAAAGAATTAATAACATAAAATTAATATCTTAGAGTTTTTCTTGATGCAAACTTGAGCTGGTGTATAATCATATACACCATTATGTTCTAAAATTTCATCGGCTATCGGAATATAACATGCACATTTTTGCCAATTAATATTCGGAAATTATACATTTTTTGTAAAAAATTTGAATAATACGATATTAAACATAATAAGGGTCAATGAAAAAATTTGATTGAAAATCTAAGGTGATTAAGAGTGATAGAGAGGAAGAAATCAATATCGCACAATTGGGCAGAAATTGGAATAATTAACCTAAGTAGAATATGGTAAAAATAAAACATTAAAACAAAACTATTCGAGGTAGATTTCTTATCTACACCGCAAAATATAGAGCTAACTAAAATATGAAATCAGAAAATTAAAATTATTAGCCTATATATTTTAATTGACCACCAAATAAATACAATTGGTAACATTGTCTTTGTTCAATATAAAATGTACAGAAATTACTTCAATAAATTGTTTATTTATAGGAATAAAATTGAGAAATAAATGTTTCTTCACATGAATCCTTCTTCAGAGCAGTCAAAATTTTGAAAAATGTAAAAAACGGTAAAAAAAATGTATTTGTTTAAGTACCAATTTTTAGGTCTGCAACACTTTTGGCTATTGAAATAATTCTGAAGAAAGCTAGGAGTTGTATATAGTAGGTGTTCTATTTTTTCAACAACCGTGTAAAACTTGAGAGCTCCGTAATACTGTGAAAGATTTGTAAATCTGATGTGGTCAATATACCGAACAAACAAACAGAAAACTTTTATTTTAAAGATATTGGAAAAATTGTTTATGCAAACAGGCAGCCAGTGTAGAAGTTATTAAGATGATTAATGTTCATGTGGTTACCAACGAAAATTAGGATTAAATAATCTTATTGTAGCAAAATTTTCTATCACTGATAATTTTTAATATTTAATTGCAAATATCGATATTTCGGAAGCAAAATACTTCCTTCATCAGTGCTTGTGATTAACTCGTCGAAATCGAGAATGAGAAGTTGTGTAGCGTATAGTTATGCAAATTATTCATATTACAGACACATGGCAGCACTTCATTTATTCCGTTTCATTATATCATAAACCACTGTTTAAAACTGGAGAGCTCCGCAAAACTGTGAAAGATTTGTAAATCTATGGTGGAAAAATATACCGAACAAATAAATATTTTTATTTTAAAGATATTGGGCTGGATTAAGAAACCACGAAAATCTAATGGTGGAAAAACTGAGGCAAAGAGGCAGCTCATGTTGAAGAGATTAAGAAGACTAAAAGTTGAGCTAAATATGCACAAAATATTAAAATACTCAAAAGAGCCCATACAACTCTTCACAAATGGTTTTAGTTAATAATATAAAGGTTTGCAATACAATAAAAAAATATAATTAGTGTAAGTGTATAGGTTTTTTCTAAAAGCAATAAAGATGATGGCTTGAATACTGTTTTCTATTCTCCTTTGCGAATCACAAAAAAAAATAAGCTAAGCCAGATTTTTCAAAGCTTTTCATTTTTTATAATCTGTTGCTAATATATTGTACCTTGATTCATAGTCATATGACCTATCTAATTTCTACTTGGCGATCTACCTTTTATTCAATTCTAAAACCAATTCAAGTCTTGCAAAACCGCACATGTTGTGTATAATCTTTCAATAAGACATTCTACTGAATTTCTGTTTACAAATATTATTAAAGATGTCTTACCAGTAAAGGTAATTTACTAACTCTTAATCGCTTACTATGTGTTCATCAAATAATGTCAAACCGGATATAACAGAATCTCGATTTGAATTATCCATCTCATCGTAATATTTTGAGCAGTAAAGGAAATTTAAGCTCGCAAGTGTTGAGTAATGCATTTGGTAAACGAAAAATGAACTGCATTGACCCAATCATATATAATTGAATTGAAAGATCGAATAAAAATATTTAGTCTATTCTTCTTCTAGTTCTTTTCTAAATTTTATTGCCTTCTCATTTATTTAATTTTTTATCTCATTTATTTATTTTGTATCATTTTTGTTATTTGTTTTTTGACGACCCAAATATATAATTTCATCCTTAACTTCTCTTTGACATCGACATATAGTTGTGGTAGTTTTTCTGTTTTATACATACTTCGTAGGTCTGAACACATGCTCAGCAGAAATAAAAACACTGATTTCACCTCTTAAATACCCTTACACTGTAAAAATCCCAAGATGGCACAAAACCAGTAGTTATAGTTCTAGAAATTTGTTTATAGTTCGAACTTCAAGAATGTGTAATCATATTCCCTTAGTGCTTTTCCACATTCAACATACAATTTTCAGAAATTTAAGGAAAATATGAATACCTATATTCTACAACTTCCAACTAATCCTTCTGACACCTTTCTTCTTATTTAATTTTATCCTATACTATCCCAGCCAAGCGATACATCAGTGAGCTAAAAGTATATTCTAACACTTTGGCTGATTAAAAAAAGAGAAACGCCTATTGGGGATACCGACTTGACTATAAGAATTAATATTCCATTGCGCCATTATAATGTTACTCCAGATGGCGCTGAATGAAAATGATTATTAAGTTTTACTATACATGTTGGTTAAGTTTTATTATACATGTTTACTACAAAAACGTTCAAGAACAATTGAAGAAATTTTAGATCTCTATAATAAAGTATCAGGCAATGTTAAATAAGATTTTTGTTTATTCGCTTTTATTTAATTTATGTAAATATATACATAACGTATATGTATATATGTAAATGAAATTTGATTTAACATTTGAAAATAAATCATTAATCAATTAATTTAAAATTTAAAAAATAAAAACAAAGATATTTTTGATAAATTTATTCACATGGCAGCTATTAAAAATTATGATAAATAACTTTAATTGTATATACAGTCTGCGACAGTTAATTAGAATCACCTTTTTTTGTGCACGTTTTAACCATATTTTATTATTCATCTTACATGTTATTTTTTATAAAAATTTAAATATGTAATTTTGTACATATGTAATTTTGTCTTTATGTAATTTTGTACATAAATGTAATTTTGTCCATATTTAGTTTTGTCATATGTAACCATACAAATTATATATAAATTGATATTGGTTGCTATAAATACTTTATTTTTGTCTTTTAACAAATATCTGAACAAATATGTTTTAGCATTATAAATTGATTTAGGTAATTAAATAAAACTAACGGTATATTTCTTCTAAACGCTATACCAAAAATTAGGTTAAAACCACATGCTATGAAAATATAAATTATATTCGATATGGTTACATAACTCAAAAACAATACAAAATAAAAAAAGTAGTTCTAAATAACTATCGCCGACTGTATGTACTCACATAGAATAATAATTTTCCTTTTAGTTTTTACTTACAATCATAACTCTTCTAAAAATGGACATTTACTGTCTATTTTTATTTTCACTTATCCAAAATCTTTTCTTTGGAACTTTAATTGTTAATTGTTTTTTTTTCTTGTTTTTTCTTCTACCAAACAATTACTGTAAAAATACAAAAACAGGATTTCAATTTTCCATTAAGGATTTGTAGTTTTTTGGCATTTAATATTAAAGCAAAACAAAAATTTTGTAAACTTCTAATTGAAAAAAACAGTACAATAACAAAAAAAAATATTATGGATTCTACAAGGATAACAACATTTAAAAAAAAAAAAAAATGTACATGGAAACAATTAGTTATAATTACTATAGTAAGGATTTTTTTTTTGTTCTACTAAAAAGGATTAGAAATAACCCAACTTTGAATGATTGATATAATGATAAATGACTTTTAAAGTGGCTGTCAAACTAATTGTTAAATGAAGCAATTAGACGCACTTTACAGAAACAAACACAAACAGGAATATTATATAGGGAATTTAATGGAAGAAAAAAAAAGAATAATATAATGAGAAGCAGATGAATAAAGGGTATATCCTATATGTATAGAATCAACATATTTAATTAGTATTCAAATGATGTAATTTTCAAAATCAATTTCATGGCAGAAATTGTTGTATAAGTTAATGTTCAGACTGATACAATGTATTGAAATCGTTTAAGATTGATTAAGAACATGAGAAAATATTAAAAATGTGTATCCTTAAAATGGTTTTTAATTTATAAAAATATTGTCGGTAGTATTATTTATATAACAAATTTATATATAATAGTATTATCTTAAAGAGAGTAAATTAGAATTAGAAATTATTATTTTTATAGTCTATATATTATAATTACAAATATTATATTCATTTAGATTAAAAAATTTAGAGAGCTTAGAAAAGACTTTATTATAATAAATTAAGGACAGTAAAAAAGTCTCATATTAGTATTAATAATAATTTAAAAAAAATAATTTTATTAGTATTAAGAATAATTAATAATAATTTTAAAAACAGTAATGGTCTTTTCGACTAATTATTTAAACTGTTCTACTTTTATATTTCCATATAGTAAGCAATAACCTGTTAATATTATTAAGTTACGTAAGTATACAGGTACATTTAATTCCCCAGATATCATACTACGATTTTCTACGAAGTTCTACGATTGTTTTTGTTTTAATACTGAGATTGTGAGTGGAAAAATCTCTCTAAAAATTTTCTTAAACTAGCTATTTAAATCTACATACATATATAACTAATTATTATTATTTAAGCTATATTTGACACTAATTGTTATTTGTTACACTATATTTAAAGTGATATTTAAGTAATATTTAGACTATGAAAAGAATTGTACCCAATGTTAAAAATCAACAATCGCTCAGACCAACGAGATTAAATACCTAAATATAAACTTTTAGATCGTAGATTGACATGGAATAAACATATTGAAACAAATGTAACTGAAATAAAAAGTTCTAAGGAAAATTACGGGAGCCTCTTGATAGTGGATAATATTAACATCCACAGAGATTTAAAAATTTCGACGGTCGACAGATATAGCCGAAAGAAATCGTCAGATATAGGCGAAACTATCTACGATAATTGGAAGATCATCCAAATCTACTATACAAAAAATTACCACAAATAGGGATCATATAAGACTAAAACAAAAGGACACTAAAGATATAATCATTCTTTATAATGTTAATTATTTTTATCAATTTTAATTTTTTATTTATTTTTCATTTTTTTTTTTAACTGTTTAAATTTGTTTTTAATTTATACTTATAACTGTCTTAAGAAAAATTACTTTGCTAAATGGAAAAATCAATGCAATGACAGAGATATTTCATAATTTTTATGGTTAATATTTGATTAATTATTGAAAGTTTCTAGATTCTGATTCCATTAGAGACACCAAATGGGCAATTTGCTGACAATTTTTATCTTTCATTTCTGTTTTTCAAATAGAATTAGGCTGTCATATCAATTAAAAAGATTTCGAGCTGATTATATCCAAGACTCAAACCAGTGAAATTTCAAATTAGTTAAATCTAATTAAAATTTTAATTTGTATTATGAATGTCTGTCACAATTAGAATTAATCAGTAGATTAGGCAGATAGCTTAAATACCGAAAAAACTGTAAATGTTTGTTTTAGTTGAAATTATATACATATGTACATATATACATACATTCCATACATTCATATTTCATTTTATATTAATCTTTGTAATATACGTACATAATCATAAAATCAAACTATAAGGGTTATCTAAGTACTTCAACAACACCACAATACCTACTACTAACAACGTTCTACACTGGTAGTGCTGGTGAACGAAATCCTCCTTTAATTAACGCTATAAACTATATTTTTCATATTAATTAATTTTTATATAAAAAAATTAACCAACTAATTTTTATCCTAAGGCCTACTCATCAATTAAATTATTATTTTTTTTTTTATATTATTTAAAAAACAAAACATTTTTTTTTTCTATCAAATCAAAAAAAAATTTAATTGAAAAATAAACTAATCTTCATTTTTTTTTTTTGTCTATTCAACTGTCAATTAAATATCTTGTATATTATTATTCTATTCGTCACAATAATACACTATCATCATCACTATCAACAATCAAAATTTTCAATTAAACCGTTATGTATTAGTATATACCATTATAGCACAATAAGAAAATTAATTTAATTTAGATAATGTAGAGGAAAAAAAAACTATATTAAATTGCTTTTAAAATGAAGTTATATTATATTTATGTACCAACATATGTATATACATACTGTATGCTATATTAAATTTTTAAAAAAATACCACATTCAAATATACAGACACACTCATACATACCATATTATATATGAATAGTTATAATTAATAGAATAATTGTAGTAGATATACTCAAAAAACTAAACAATAACGTAAAAAAAAGCAAAAAAAAAAGAAAAAGAAAAACACAAAAAATAACACTCACGACAAAGCCATCTAACAATGAAACAAGACAATTAAGTAATGAAAAAATTAGGAATTTAAAATTTTTAAGCACTTTTTTTCCATTTGTTTTTTACACAATTTAGTTGAATATAGCTTATAACGGTAAAATAAACTAATTTCCAACCATAATCATTTTCAACTATACTCTTTCTATAACTATATCGTACTCTTTTACTCTTTCAAAGTAAAAAAAAAAAAAAAAAAACAAACAAAAAATTGAAATAAAAGTCAAAAAAAGCTCATCTCATTTTAAAAGTACATTTCTATATATACATAATGTGTATATGTTGTTATATTGTTGTGTTAATTTATCAACACATTGAAACAATATCATCCGAAACAATAGATTTTCACAGCACATTTAAGTAAATGAAATTAAAATTTTAGAAAATTGAATGAAAGAAAAACTTTTTTTTTGTTTTTTTTTTACCTCTCTTTCTTCCTCTCATTACACCATGACAGATTTTCTTTTACTATATTGCATTTATAATAATGAAATGGAATGAATGAAAAATAAATGGATGTAATATAGTTGGAACAATAAGTAATAGGGTCTGATTTAGTTTTTTTTTTTTTGTTTTTGTAGAAAATTATGGAGAATAAAGTATATATATATGTATATATGTATTTATATATTTACATATATAAAATAATAACACAAAAAGAAATATAAGCTCAAGATATCATTGAAAAATTAGTAATTACAATGTTAATAGAAGTTAAGATTTAATTTCAAAAAAAAAAATAAGTAAAAAAAAAATAAATTAGTTAAGCGAAGTTGGAAGTAAACAATTGGACAGAGTTTTTTTCTTGAAAGTAAAATATGAGGAATAATTAGTGAAATATGTATACAATTCGAAATTGTATGCATCGTCTTATGAGTAAAGTGCGATCTATACATCTTTGTATTTGGTATTACCACATATTATAAAAAAAAGACCCGAACTTACAAGCTTCATGACGATATATTGATTTAATTAAAGTGTATTAATTAAGATACAACGATCATATGTTCGATCACTTGTTCATCTCTATAAATACAATTCAAATCACTATAAATAGAATGAAACAGACTACTTATGATTTAATATAGGCAGAAATATGGCACCCAAACGTCCTGTATTTAATTTTTGTTATTGTGAACTTAAAAATAGAATATAGAATTTTGTTCTCACTAGTATTTGCTACAATCATCTAAAGTACTTCAAACAGCTTTTAAAATCTTAGTAGTAATGATTGAATACTAATATCTTAAATAATTATAATAATGAAATATGGAGGTACAATTGTTAGGCAGGCATTTCGAAACCTTTTTGTATTTTAGGCAGGCATTTCGAAACCTTTTTGACTAACATCGACCTGAAAAAGAAATAGAAACAGAGTGAATACCATCTGCTCACACCTGTTTAAGTATGAAATTAAGTATGTATCCATCTCTGGTACAGTGCAAATCACTAAAAGACTAAAACAGGTTACTCATACATTTAGATTGGCATAAATTTTGACTATAGTATAGTAGTTGACCAATATAACAGAATAATAATTACTTTTACCTATTTCAAAAACAAAAAATTCTGTTTAATTATTTAGTATATAATTTTTTGGTTTAAATTTTTCTACTTTTCACTTTCTATATAATTTGTTTTTAAATTGAATTATTTTTTTAATTTCATTTTTAGTATTTTTTATTACCAGGGTTTCAGAAATGAACAACTATTGAGCCAATACACAGAATAGTAGATGAAATGAAATTAAGTCTAGAGCAAAATAAATATTGTTCAGCGGTTATTTTGGATATTAGCCAAGCATTTTTGATAAGGTATGAAAGACTGTTGTACAAGCTTTAACGATTAACGATCTTTCACAGAACTTTTACTCATCTATACTACGGACTTACCAATGGTAAATGAGACAGAGATTCGTATAGTAATCCAGTACATGCTACAGAGATTCTACAACACAGCATAAATAAAATGCAGCAATGGCTAAAGAAGTGAAGAATCATAGTGTATAGAGCAAAATCAACACATGTTATATTTACCTTGAAGAGAAAAACTTGTCCGACAGTGGTGCTAAATAACAAAGTGGTTCCACAGAAACAAACGGTAAAATACTTGAGCAGTGGACATGCATTTGTATGGAAGACTTACATGAAATTTTCGTATCCAAAGCCAAATAAAACAACTGGGGTATGAAATTACATAAAATGTATTGTATGATTAGCCGCAACTCATCAATGTGACTGAAAACAAGCTAAATAAAGCTATTTTAAAACTGATACGGATATACGGAATCCAGCTTTGTGGAGTATAGTCACCAATTCAAACATTGCAGCGATTTCAGTTAAAAGTATTAAGAATAATAGCACGCGCACTATGCTTCGTATAAGTAAAGATATTTTACATCAAGACCTACAGATGAAAACAATAAAAGGAAGAAATCAGAAATACAACACCTGTCAATACCAAACAGGATTAGCTTCTTATTAAAATACCCTAGCAAACAACTTGTTGGTTTTAAATGGTGCTAGTCAACTTAAGCGCCATAACATTCTGCAACCACCCAACAGATACTAACAGAGTACAACTAGATTGTCATGTCATGCATGACTTACAATTGGGTTTTTATCCGCAAGTCGTTATAAGCATATAAAAACAAAAATCGTTGCTTACATATAAAAACAAATAAATTATACAAACTACTAAATGTCTTCTTTAGAGGCAGAGTTTACAAGAGGACAAAAAAAAAATGTTTAATAGTTTTATTTTTTTATTTACTGTAATTACATTATTGAAATTTCTAAATATTCTACAATTGAAATGTTGTTTAGAAATACCTGTAGGAATTAAATAGGAATAAAACCTATTCAGAATTTGGAATATCTATTGAACTTAGAACTGGAAGTTAAATCTGGAATTAAGAGTTCTGCTATATATAAACGTATGGTCAAAGTCTGCAAAACGAGTCGGGCAAATATGAATTTCGTGAAACACTCATATATTGAACTGTAACAAAAATAAAAGCTCAATGTAAGATCCTTAGAATGACAATCAGTGGTCAATGATTCATCAAAAACTTCAATCAGACTATTAAGAAATGTCAATAATCACGGATACTATATAGCAAAGAAGAAATATTGTGAAATGCAAAAAACAAAACTCCGGAACACCCAAATAAATAAAAACGATCTTTTAAGTACTAAAAAAATGAGAGGACTTAAATATTTAATAATATTTCGTTAAAAAATTAAAACAATCATAACACTCAGAGCAATTGGACGGAATTTTTGTTATAATAATATTATTAAAGTAGATATAATAAATAACATAAAAATTATAAATAATATTCAAGCAATTTGAATTGTAATATTATAAGTAAAAAATACAATAATAAAATGTAATAATTATTATTATTATTATTGGTTTATTACCATGATACAACAGTTTTTTAACAATTCTAAATTTTGTATATCTTATATTATTGTGTTTACACTTTCCACCTATGACTATTCTTAATTATTATTTAAGCTAGCTGATTAATTGATTTATTATTTAATTTATTATTGAACGGAAAAATGGCGACAAAAATCTTTTTAAATATTTATGTTTTTCATAAATATATGTTTATAATATAAATAATAAATTCTACTATAAATCAATGAAAAAAATAAATAAATCAAAATTATTAAATTAAATATATTTGTATAAATATATAAAAACATAATTATCCTAATTTAAATGTATTCTACCTCAACTCCATTATCTTACAAACCTAAAATAATTTTTTACAAAAAAAAAACAATAACATTATAAAACTCTCTAAACAAATTTACATTTTAATATAAAATTATCATACCATGACTTTATACCTACAACTAACAAACCTACCCGTTTTTTTTTTTTTAAATAAAATGCTAATTTTATTAGTAAGTATAGCAGAACTCTACTAACATAACTCGTATATAAAATAAAAATTAAAATCATAAAAGTAATGAAATTAAATAAAAAAATAACTATATGTATATTATATGAGTAGTATATTACCTACTAAAACTCCCTAGGGGTAAATTAAACTAAAATTATATTCTCACAAACTTTAAGTACGCTTGTCTATATAAATATAAATTTGTATATAAGTATGTAAATATATACAAATCTATAAAGCTCATTTGCAACTAATTTACGCCTTTTGTATTCCCAATTACAATTGCTATACTACTATATATAAGTATATGATGTATAATAATATATATATATATATATATATATATATATATATATATATATATATTTATACACTTTTGTAATATAATCAAAAAAGTTCTTTTATACCAAAATAATAAATATACAATCATGATTGTATGTTTATGTAATATGTGCCATTGAAGCCAGTTATTGTTGTTAATACTGATGCCAATCTCTATACTATATTTTATTATATATTTTACTTTACAAAAGGATAACAAAGTATTAGTGTATATACTGGAAAATTGGAAAATTTTGCTAATTACTCCTATATTTAATTTTTATTTTTTCTTTTCATTTTTGTTGTTGTTGTTCTGGAACTGGAATTATTCTCTTCCATCGTATAGTTTTTTCTCCTCTTTTCGATTTATTATATATTTTGGTATGTATATATATTTTATATATATATATTATATTGTATACTGTATAGATATATAAATAGATAAGTCATAATCTCTCCTATATAAAGTAAAGTTTTAAAATTTTTGCAAAAATGAACCGTAAATAGTGTCTCTCTATTTTTTTTTTGTTAATTTATATTTATTTATTTTGAAATTTTACAAAACTAAAAACAGGATAAATAAAAAGGAATTATTTTTTTTTTTTAAATTTGTTTTTCTTATTGCTTCAAAACTTAAATATACAGTTAGAAAAAGATAGAAACATTTTTATATTTTCATTGCCAGAAGTAAAGATACATATCTAAAAAAAAAAAGAAAAAAAAAACAATAAAAACAAGAAGAAGAAAACAACCTAGTTTTCCATTTATTTATTTTTTCATTTCGTGTTTCCAAATGAAATATTCTATACTATGTAATGTACATAATTGCCATTTTCAAAAACGAAAAACAAGCAGAAAAATAATCAACTAATATATTCATACCATTAAATACCTATATATATATATATATATATACTTTGATATAGTTGTGTATTGTTTTCTTTTTTTTGAATGTTCGTTATATCTCTAAATGCGCAAGAGTTATTAGCCCCCAATTTTCCATTTTTCTACACACAGTATAGTTACTATGATTTTTTGGTTTCCTTGCTTTTTATTTTGTTTTTCTTATTTTTTTTTGTTTTTTTTTTTTTTTTTCATTTCACAGAAATCTCTTACAGACATATTAAATTTACACATAGAAAATAAGCAGCATTTTAGCAATGATGAAAAATAAGAATCGGAAATAGAAAGAAGAGATAAACAAAAATTAAAAAAAAAAAAAAATAAAATTAAAAAACAAGAAAAACAAAAAACAAGAAAAACAAAAAAAGCAAAATAAAGGAAATAAGGCAGAAGTATAACGAAAATTGAAAATGAACTTAACGAACTAACTAACTATGGTTAGAATTTAATACTTTTGTTTCAGTGTTATTATAAAAATGGTAATAATGATTTACGAAAAAAAAAATATAGATATATAATGTACAGTACAGCGTGATTCAATATAATTAAGAATTTTTTTTTTGGATTTAATACTATTCAATATGTGTTTCAACAAGAATACTTTGAAATGTCCTTTTCGTCCTTAAAGGATAAAATGCTCCATTAAAGATATATATTTTTGGAAAACTAAAAACACAAGGTATCCTTGGGAAGTAGTCATTAGGTCCTGCGCGGATACAATATCTTCCTCACAATCTCCTCAATTAATAATTTATTAATTAACGTTTCTTTTAAATATGTGTTTGGTGTATTTATTTTTTTATTTTTTATATTTATTTATTTAAAAAAAAAATCCAATTGCAATCGTACAGAGAATACCTTCATTGTTTTAACAAATAATTTACTATTAATAATCGTTTTAATTCAGTGCAAATAGTTTACTTATTTACTTTTTTTATACATTTACCTTCATTCCTATATACTATACTCTATTAGTCATCACAATAAAAAAATGTTGTGTATGTAATTAGAACTATTATATATAAAAGATTAGATTTTATTTCGCATCTAATGAGCCAAGGGGCCAACTTTTTTGCAATAGAGTAGTACATAATTCATTAATAAACTATGAAATACTATGAATGACATCTTTAAAAATTGATGTAGCTACGAAAAATACTCGAATAATCATAGTACACTGTCCATGATTAAGCAAAAAATTAAGTTTAATGATATTTAATCTATACAACTTAATTTTATAAAACAAAATTTAAGTTTAAAAATTAAAATGAGATTCTAGTTCCCCATGAAAATTTTACCAACTATCTTCCGATGACATTTGACGTCAAATTGACATGGCAAAATCATATTTAAAAAAAAAAACTGAAATTTGAATGTAGAAAAATGTATTTAAATTTATAGCACAAGTAGTGGTTTAACGGTCCCAAATCGAAAGTATAATAGACAAAATGACATTTTGACTAACAACAAAAATACTGTCATTGTTAGTGGGCAACAGATACGATACTGTAAAACATCTCGTCTCTCTGCGGATTTCAAAAGTATTGGATTAACTAACGACAATATAAAATCATCAATGTCAATCATCAGATAAATCATATATGATTGTATTTTTTTAACAAAGTACATATTTTCAAATACTACATTTTCTATTAATCTAATTCTTATACAACAGACCTGCTTTTGTCATCAAAATCTGTTTTAGTTCGTTTTACTAGCTTATAATGTTTACTAAATAATTTATCATACCAGATAATTCTGGAATAAAAATTCAAATTGAAAATTAATCTAAGTAGCTATAATAGAAAAGATAATAAATATGTATTTTAAATTGATGAAGTCTAGGTGACAATACTATATTATTATCGTAAAAAAAGAGGGATATATGTGTCTGCAAAATCAATCGTGTCACAATGTTCAATATGTTCAAATTGACATTTAAGAAACATAAATAAAGATATAAATAAATAAATAACAAATCGTATATACAAGATTTCTGAAACTTATATACCCAGAAATTAACAAAATCGAACTTAAATTAACAGTTATCGAAAAATAAAAAAAAAAACAGTATAACCAACCAAATAATTACTTGGTTTGTTACATTAAAAAAATACAGCCTAATAATTACAAATTATCTTTCCAGAAGTTTTATGGATTAACATCGGTTCTAACACTTACCTAAGAACCTAAAACTAATAAATTATATTATTGTAAGATCCAAACATTAAATTATTACAAAGTCATATACAATTTTTAATTTTAAATAATCGACGTGAATATCGAAGTCCCAAAAAAAATTTTACGCAACCAATTATAAAATTTTAAATATATTTACATATTTATTTTTTTTTTTTGAATATTTTTCCAATGTCTATTTTTATTAATTTCACCTTTTTCTTTTAATAATTCCAAAAACTGGAAAAATAATTATTTCAATATTTCACCTGATAGGAAAGTAAACATTGTTAAACTTTTACAACCTTATTACTGCAAACAAGGCTCATTAAAACAATTTTTTCAACCTTAGACAATATATACTATACTTAGACAATATACTTCAACCTTCGACAATGTACAATATACCTTATTAGGTAAAAGTGACCAGTTGGTCTTGGGCAACTAATTAGCACTTTGTGCCTTTTTGATGTATTTGTTATTACTAGTAACAGTTCATAAAAATTTTACTAAATCTCCCTGTATAGTATTAAAAAACTTTAAACCAAAAATTTAAAATATATATATTAACAACAAAATATACATCTATGTATAGTATATATACAAGTATACAAGTATATATAAAACCATTTTAACAAAGAAAAATAAGTATGATGATTACGGTTGAAATACAATTCCAGTTCATATGGATTAAATTTAAGTCTTTCCTAATTTGTACTAACAAATTATGTACATACTATAGATATATATAAATACATAACTACATCTATATAAATAAATCCATTCATGTGTTATTGTACATACATATCTATGTACATACATTTGTTCATTTATAAATGTTTGTAAAAAAAAGAAATTTTCTCTAAGAACAATGAAAACTTCATTTATTTTTATTTTCATATTATACATATATACTTTTTGTTTTATTTCTTTTTCTTATTTTATTTTATCTTATTTTTATTTTTATATTTTCATATATTTATGGCAAAAAGCAAAAATGGTTAGATAGTTGCCGCCGGCAACCATTATTTTCCAACATAATATTGTTATTTACAATTTTGTATCTACATAGATAGATAGATAAATAGATACATAGAATTGTATAGATAATTTTTGCATTATGCATATGAGTATATGTATATCGAATTTTATAATTTTGTCAAGCCTATTCATTTACCTATTTATCATATAAATTTAATAAATAAAATATTTACCTATACATAATAGTAGTAAACTTACTCTAGACAAGCTACTTTTTCTATACATTTACATCTATTCATTTTACAATGTGTAATGCAACAATTATGGTTATACTGTCATGACAATAAAATGGTATATGAATATACATTATTATGTATTGTATAAATTTTGTTGAATTTTAAGATTAAATATTCATATTTTTTTTTGTTTTTATTTTTTATTTTTTTTGTTGTTTAAAATGAATATTCTACTATCGTTGAAATTTTCTTCAAAAATTTTTGTAGATGAGAAATTTTAAACGAAATGTCGTTCTAAACATCTTTTTTTTTCTTTATTGTTTAAATTTTGTTTTTATATACATATAGCTCGCTAGAGTCTAGTTAGTATATAGCTACAATAACAAGCCATCTACAAAATAGAAATTTGCAATATTTTTAATGACTTTTAATTTGAATTGTTTAACATCTTCTTTGAAAATTTATTATTGTTGTTTTTTTTTTGTTTTTTTTTTTTGTTTTTTTTTTTCGTTTCAACTTTAGTTTTAATCTGAAATTTTAATTTTTTGTATAGGAAAAGAGGTTGACGGTTATAATGTTGGTTGAATGGTACCGCTAAGAATTGCCAACTTTTCTTTTAATTTATATTTTGAATTTTATTAAAAGAAAAAAAAAGAAAAAAATCAGAACTAACAATTTTTCTATACTAACATGCATTAGTATTTGTAATATTATTGTATAGAAGAAGAACACAGGAAGAATAATTTGCATTCACAAAAGAGTTTATTGCCTTGTTATCGTATTTTGCTTTAGAATTTTAAATTAGTATTTATTAAATATATAAAAAAAATATATATATATATATATCTATATAAATAGCTCTATATATAAACAGTATTAATTTACATATAAATATATAATGTATAATAAAAAATGCATATATATCGGTATGTATACAAAACTGACTAATTGAATAGACATCAGAGTAAAGAGAAAGAAAAATAAATTTTTTAAAGGATATTTTTCTGTTTATTTTCATTTCCATAAACCTTAATATAAATATTTAAAAAAAAAATATATATATATATATATATATACATTTATGTATAACTAATTGTATATGATGTCAATTACATGATTCTGAAAGTTTGCTATTTTAGAAAGATAATACAGAATCACAGAAAGGATTATCATCTGTATATATATATATATATATTATATATATATACACAATATCTGAATACAGAATAATATTTGAAATTCAAATATACAAAATTGAAGAATCCTTAAAGTATAAGAGGAGTAAAAACAGAAAGAGGATGATTCTATCAGGGAAGAAAGGTATTATGAAAAAAAGGAGAAATGAAATTAAAATAAAAACGGAAATGATTGTGGAAAATAAACGGATATTCTTCATTATTTTACTACTACAAATGTATTGTATACATATATATACAACTATTCTAACTACAAATAATTATTTTATATGAAAATTTTTGAGATTAAGTTTCCGGATACAATATGAAGATTAAATAACAGAAATAAAAAGCAAAGAAAATAAGCGTATTTATTTTTTAATTAGAGGATTATTGTTATTATATAGAGAGGATTGTTAATCAAGAGAAATATTATAATTAATATAAGTTATTATATATAAATCTAATAAATTGTAAAAATAAAAAATATAATACCAAATGTATAGATACAAAAATTAAAATTTAAAATTCATAATGGAGAAAATGTTTACTATATTTTTAAATTAGAATATATAGGAATGTCCTATATAAGTTAATATAGAATAAATTAAATATGAAAATTATGTATTGGTATAGTTATAGATTTGATAATTATTATTTTTTGTCCTTTATCTAATATCATTTGGAGCGTATTTCAGAATAGCTCGGATATAGTATATGATTTCGAACTCAACTTTTTAAGAAGGTTTATAGTTTATGACATTTATTTATTTTATAAATTTTATTATTATTAATAATTAATTTATTTCAATGTATTTCACTTATATAATTAGAAATAACATTTATAATTAATAAATTCAACACAAGTAACATGCATGGTAACTAAAAAGTAACTATAATACCATGTGGGATCAAATTTTGATTACCTACTTAAATTTATTTAATCAAAGCATCAAAATTATGTAAAAATTAGTATTCGCCCGCTCTTCGAAATTCGAGAAAATGTACTTCGATTTTGATAAAAAATCGTATTCAATTTTATTATGTCAATTTTTTTCCATCGTTTCATGCATTTTGCATTTATTTATAAATTTATTTCAGGCTTATCATCATATTAGGTCATTTCATGAGTTATTTCACATCATTTCAGTTTGCTCTTGTCTTTTTATAATTTTTTTTTTATTGGTTTATCTTAGACAACAACCATTATGTAATATATTATTTTTAAAAAAAAAATTTAAATTTATTTCTGGCAATAGGTGCGTTGTTGCGTTAATTCGATAAGTTAAAATTTTTGTATGTTAAAATGTATGTGTATATGTACTTAAATATAGAGGGAAATTTTAAATTGATTCTATGATGTTGAATTGATCTAATTCAAAATTAAAAAATTTTTTAAACAATATTTAGCTTCTCTTTTTAAATATCTCACTTGAATTCCCTAATTCAATGTAAATAATTTATTTTTTAAAAATTTGTATAAAAATACAGTTATAAATATTTTCTTTTAAATATCTATCATTTCGAAGAATAATAATGAAAATCGTTTGTAAAATGGTTTAGATATTTGTATTGTATTTTTTTTAATCAACTGATTATATATAATGATTTATGATCATATACAGTTAATATAATAGAGAAAGTTTTGAATAACCTGTTATACAATTTTATTAAAAATTTTAGATATAGCCCTAAGTTATTTTTACAAGATAACAAAAATTAATTAATTAAATTGGCAAAAAAATAAAGTTTAGTACTAATCTAAATTGAAAGCTTTACTAGAATTTTTTTAAAAAGAAAAAAATAAAATTAATTTTTTATATTTATTATTATTATTTTATTTTGATTTCATCCATGCATTTTTACAATATGTTCAATTTCATATACATATATTAATTTTATATTTCAATAGTTTATATACTTTAATATTTGTACTTATTTAAACTAACTTGACTTACGAATTTAGAATAAATTTAATTTATGAAGGAAAAAATGGCAGGTAAAAATCTTTGATATTAATTATTTTTATGCTAATATCAAACCTAATTTAAACTTAACCTAAAACTTAACAAACATTTATTTACTAAAATTATCTTAATACTAAAACTTTATATTATATATTATTTGTTGTAGATAGTATTACCGTATTATAGTTGATATAGCTATATGACACAATGTAAGACTATTGATTACAAACTGTACCACTTAAATGGAGATAACTTAAATATACAAAACATGTCTATATAAGATTTTCCAGACATGTCCAATCTTTACTAGATTTTTTGGTGGTTAAAAAACACATTAAACCAGAATAAGGAATTAAATGGATATTAAATTTAACAATTAGGTTATTAGGCTTAATAATTAGGTTAGGTTAGGTTAGGTAAGTTTAGGGTTTTATTTAGTATATAATATCAATTTTTAAGTCTTATTTTTACAATACATATATATAAGAATATATACATGTTAGCATATAGGTATATTAATAATTACGAGTGAGCCAAAACTCAAATTATATTAACATAAATATTAAAATTAGTTTAAATGTTAATAGTATTAATTAGTTATATTAAAGCTGTTAAACTCTTTCTAAGCTAAGATAGTTTCCAGTTTATATTTTATAGGCAAATAATAGAAGTTTGCATAAAAAAAATTGATACCTATCAAAATATTCATAATAATTCAATACTCGCACACTAATAATTACACGTTCCACTTTATGATTTATAGTAAAAATAGCAGTATCGTACTTAATGTACGGTTGACTGTCTTATGTATAGATTTGTATAGAAATAAATAAATAACTAAATAATGTACGAAATGATAATTCAACAGAAGTTGCTGACAAGAATATTGAAAAAAAAATATATATGTATAATTGATTTTGTATACATTCATTAATGACGAGACCTTTATCGGGACTCACAATTTTAAGGTCGTATTACCTATCATTCATATAACTTTTAATATACACTAAACATATGTACAACAGTAGACATAAATTATAGACAAGCTAGTTTTTCTACATGTATTTTATGGGTATAACGTAGTTGATTTAAACTCAGAATATGGATTCACTCGGAATGAAGAATATGGATGGATTCGAAATCTACATATTACATAAATATGCGAGTCTGAACTCTGGATAAAGTAAATATTTACTTTTGTGTATCCAACAGTGGAATAAGCATAAAAATGCACCCACTACTTATTTATTAAAATCCCGTTTTTACCTATTCAACTTGTGTTCTAGCACTTGAGTAAAGACTATAATGCAATACTTAACTATTATTGATAACACAAACAACAACAAATTTTCAAGAGTACTAGCACATTAATATTTACAAAGTGAAATAGGAAATTGTACCAAATAAATGTTGATGTCCCACTCCCGGTTAAATATTGTCATTTAATTGATTATTTTATATAATAGAAAATATATCGTCAATCCGCCTTGGTGTAAGCGTAGTAACAAATTAAGAATAGATTTAAATATCAAATTTTGAGAATAAATACAATGAATAAAAAAGCTTGAAAAATACGTGGCAACTTCAGATTCATTCAACTTCATTTCAACTTTTAATAAACGAACGATTAAATCAGCGTAAACTATAATATAGCACTACGGACTTGATTACCAAAATTTACTTGAATTTCTGTTATAGTTGGGATATTTGTATTTGCAAAGATGTAAAACATAATAATATAATTCCAAAAAACATACATACTATGTTTATAATAATTTAAAATAGTTAGAATGTTTGTGTAGAATACGAATACATTGCAAAAACAATAAATATATTTCAGTAACACTTTATCTACTGTAATAGCAGTATATGTTGTAAAACAGTATATATCAGCAGAATTATTTTTCAGTACCTACTGTTAAATATGTTCTACTCATTGTGCCGGCAAAAATTCTGGAAAAATAGTATCAAATTATACAGAAACAAAAAAAAAGTAAATTTCGGTAAGACAAGTATCTTAATATGATGTCCTCAAATATTGGCCCAATTGCTTTTCAGTACTAGTATAATATGTTTTTACCCCATGTTCGATAAAATTAACAAGACGTATATTGTACTGTACGTAACTTGTACAACAAAATATGAAATTATATAAATTACATTCTGCGTTAATCGATATCGTGTTAGGTCAAAAACAAGATGTCGAACCATGGTCAAAAGTGTAATATGTTCAAATTCGTAGTTTTGCAATTTGATAGAAGCAACTTGTGAATAAAAATGAAAATTAAATAAACTCATACTTAATTGTACATAAGAAAAGAAAAATGCAGGTTAAATAATATGTATGTATGTATATAGAAAATAAAAATTTTAATTATTAATTTTGAATTATTTTATTATTCAGAATGTCGTAACGACAACAATTATTTTTTTTTATATTAAGGAAGGAAATAATATCAATTGTCTTTCTTCAATACAAATTTTTGAATTGGTTTTTTTTTCATATTTTTATTTTATTTTTATTTTGTTTTATAAAAATATTAGTCTATTTTTTATTGATTTGATATTTTTCATATAGAAAAGAACTCGTCTATACATTTGAAAGTGTCAATTAAAAATAAATAAAAAAGCTCTTAGTTTTTTTCAAACAGTGTACGTTTGAACTTAAATACAAATTCAAAACTGTTAATTTGATTTAAATTGTTTTGTTTTTTTTTATTGTTTTTATTATTGTTAAGAAAGGATAATTATTTGATTTATTCATAAGGCATTCAATTCAATTCTATGAGTATTTAATCAGAAATGGAATACATGTATGTGATTATATATAGCTATACTAGCATATAAATACAAACATATTAAAACAATAGTATACGTATATAACATATGAAAACAATGGAAAATAAATGAAATTTTTAAGGACTTAATTATATTATAAAAAAAATGAAAATATGAAAAGACTTATGAAAAGAAAATGGAAATTAGAAATTTAATTATTAAATATAATAATATGTAAATAAATTTTCTTTCATAATCAAATTTCATTAAAAACAAAAGAAAACAATAAGTTAATTTCTAATATTTTAAATATGAGGACTTTCAAACAAAACAAAAAAGGTTAAACTTCCGTTGATGGAGTTTTTTAGATTTCAAAACCAATAGGATTGCGTCATAATACAAAGTATGTGTATTTTACTGCGGTAGGTAATAATTTTTTTTTTTTTTTTTAACAAGACTCGTTTCTAGAACAACACTCAGTACGCATTGAATTTGCAAATTAGTAGCTAAATTTTGTTGAGCGAACAATTTTGTTTTTCTTATGTTCTTTGACAGGAACTAACTTTGTCAAGGTAGACCACCTTGTCATGTTTTTAGTTAAGTACGGTATGATCGGTACTGCAAGTTTATACTACAATATTTACAATTATTTTCGAGCATTTATTTATTTACCAAACACTGTTGGAAAGTTGAATTTGCCATTGGCGATGTCTAAGCGGTCAGTGAACACTGTCAAATTTCACTGAAATCCGCATGTATTTATTGTTGTTTGAAATGAATAAAAAAAGTTAAAATACTTTTAACTTGTCGTCAGTTTTTCGATTTCAATTGTTCCGAGTTTCATAGCCAATTTTTCTAATCTTAATTTCAAAATATACAGCATAACAATTAACACAGAAAAAAGCGTATTAGAGAAGCAATATTTGAATTTTACATTTAAATTAAGGCATTAATTAATATGTATAAACGTACCTATTCTTTCTTAAAACGAACCAAGCAAATAAAAAATGCTGCACTTTCTAAAAATTACTTTTTATTATTATTCAAGTTTCACTTCCACTTGTGGCAATAAATGACAATTATCAGTTTTCACCATTTATAAATTTTTTTCATTCAAAACTGAACGTGTAGACACTTCTCAGTTTTAACTGACAGTGACTGAATAACTGATCATCTAGACAAGGCCATTAGAAGCTAAATTTTGTTGAACGAACACTGCCGGAAAGTGTTTTAATTATTTCAATTTTTTTTATCAAAATCATTTTTAAAATAAGTCAATTTACGTTCTTTTTGCGATTACAAACTGTGAGTAAACAAATTAAACGGGACAATATACGAATTATAAAATACAGTCAAGTTAAAATAGTGTCAAATACCATGTATGTAGCTTATATAGTAAAGAGCAACATGGGAATACTTCTAGCCACACGTACTCTTTTCTGTAAAAATTTTTGATTCCGTGAACTCCGTGATACTATCTACATTGGACAGGTCTCTTTCGTCTTAGTGTACCGATTTTTTGCAACCCACTTTATACCTATCCATATGTGTGTAGTTTAGTTCTAGTATATATTGCAAGAGTTAACCAACACATATCAAATGTTGAATATAGGAAGAGGTTACACAATCCCAGATTGTTGAATGCAAAAATTTTTGTCAGGAAATAATTAATGGAAAACGAAAGTTAATCTATATCGCAATACGGGAAAATATTTAATGCAGGTACGATGAACCACTTTTTTTCAGGATTCCTACATGCTTTAGTTAAAACAGAATACCCCAAAATAAATAATCTAGCATTATTGTTCGTTTTTATATTATGGTTATAAGTTGTTCAAAATATTTATTTATTTATTTTCAATCTACTGATGGGTACTCCCTTACAGATCTTGTAAAGTATTTAAAGTCTAATAAAGTATTTAAAAAAAAATGAAAATAATAATAAAAAGATTAAAAAAGAAAGAGAAAACAAAAATAACAATTGAGTAAGAAAAGAATTTCAAATAAAATTTATAAGTAAACTTAATAAATAATAATAGTAACAGTATAATAGAAATTGTAATGGTAGCATAAATTCAAATAATAACAGAGAATAAATAAATGTAGTATAAAATGCTAATTAAATAAAATTAAGAAGATTATTGTGAAGTATCAAAAAATGATTTTTCTTCTAAAAACGTGACTGCTATAGTTGAAGTCAAATAGTTAGATACTGTTGTTAAATAATCGTTGAGAATTTGCTATAGGGTCATAAAAACCATAATTCGTTATATGACTATGAATATAAAAAAACCTTTGGCTTCTGAAATCGTTCACTGGTTGGTGCGTAGATATTATAAAAACGAATAATAGATGTATATTTATTCTGCCAGATAGGCAAACATCGCGGAAGCAGTATTTCGCCTACCTTCAAGAGTAGATAAGTTCATAAGTTAATATTTAGCTAGATAGCCAGTGATATTAAGGTTGCCAGTTAAAGTTACGTAAACAAAACATAATCATATTCTTTTGAACAGACTCTATTATCTTACTAAAATTAGCATCATAAGTCATCCAAATTGGATAAGCATGAAAAAAGCTGCTGAAGCTGTGAGTTTTATTTTATAAAACCTAAATTGAAAAAAAAAATCAATTTATTATCGAGAATGATGCCTAGGTCTTTTGTTTCGGAAACATGTTCAGTATTAAAGCCAATAATGGTTGGTTGGTTAATAGGGTGGAAATAAGATTCGTCAACCGACTGTCTTATCCCCTACATACTTAGGCCTCACGGCCCGTTGTACCCCTCAGAGACAATAATACTATAAAAAATATTCATTTAGAGTTTGTCTCCTAAAATAACTTATAATTGCATTTATTAATATTTTTGCTAAGGCCGTTAATTTTGCACCGAGATCTTCTTGTAGCAAATGGCAGTTTGATTCGATTTAATAATCGTAAATAATTTAGTATAGCCAGCAAATGATAAGACCAAAAACATCGTACATAAACAATAAAAATAAGAGTGGTCCCATGTCAGATGCTTTTAGAAAAACCAGACATAGTCACAAAAGTATATGAAGAGCTATTATGTATTTGGACGAGCAATTTACGACTTAATTGCCTCAGGAAAAAAATATCATATTTTGGATTTCGACTTGGACATTAAAATGATACTTAAATTGATTCATAACGCTAAAAATCGTTTAGGCTATGACAACTTAAATGGTAAGAATCGAATAGACCATCATAATGAACGTTGTTCAATATCAAAATTAACATTCGTATAGAATGTAGGTGACAACATTCGGCCATGAAATTCAGCATCTAAAGAAATAAAAGAAGAAAAGATTTTATTTTATTGAGTTAAATCCTTCCAGTCAAGATATCCATTAAATTGCTATAATTTCCTTATAACAAAAAAAAAAAAATTATTAGCCCTTTCTATATTTGTGAATTAGTTAATTAGTTTCTGCACCATTCAAAATCTCTGGAAGATCAGATCAATTACGAGTATCTACTTGATGATTTCAATAATTGGTGTTAGCAATGGGAACACTCTCAGTAATTTGAGCCTAAAGTTGTATGGAAGGATATGTTGATAGAGTCGTTTGGAAGGAGATAATGTTGGAACATCTGGCCACGGTTTCATACCAATCTAAGCTATTTTTTTCTTTTACACTCTACAGTAACTTAGGTAGAACCACCTTTTCGTGCTTAATAAAGTACGGTACTGCAATTTTACACTACAATCTACAATATTTCGAGTATTTATTTAACAAATTACTGGCTTATCAACTCATTAAATGTGGAAAACTACTGCTATTGTCAGGAACTAAGCCTTCTTAAATAGAATAGTTTCGTTTTATTTAATTTGTTACCAGATTATACTCTCAATTATTTTTTGCCATTTATTATATCCCAATGACAAAGGGTACCAGGTCGAAAAATCCATAAAGCATTTTTTTTGCTTCATCGGGAATCGAACCTGGGACCTTTCGGTTGAAAGGCAGGTGCTCTACCTACTGCGCCACCCAGTGTGTTGATTTTTTTTATGTATTTATTATTTTTTATGTTTACAGTATAACTTAGCTGAAATCACCTTTTTGTGCTTAATCAAGTACGGTACTAAAAAATTACACTACAATATATTTTTCTACAATGTTTTTCGACCATTTGTTTATCAAATTACTGCCTTATCCAACTGCTCATTGTAATGCTGCCTTATCCGCCTTATCCTTCTGCATTGTAATGCTCATATAAATGTGGAGTAAGTAAATAAGTAATATTCATTAGTATCTAATACGGTTTTCCATAGTATCCAATCAAACTAGTACAATACATTAAAATAGTAAATGAATTATAATTTCGTCCACAACTGTAGCGCATATCCTTGAATAACACTAATATACATTTTTTTCTTTTTGTTTTTACATATTTAAATTTTTTTGTTTTGTTTTTATTTTTTAGAATAAGGGTAATCATTAGGTATATAGAAGGAAAAAAAAAAAACAAAAAATATAAGTAATTTTTAAACAAAAAGAAAACAATAAAAAAAAACAATGAAAAAAAAATTGAATAATAATTTATATATATAAAAATGTTAATTATACTCTCAGAAGAGAAAAATGATGAAGTACATAATTAAAGTCTTCATCATGACTATCATTTAAAATGGTTGAATGTTAAGAATTTTTTTTTATTTAATAATTTTCATACAATGTTACATATATATATATATATATTTATATATATATATTATACATATATATAATACACAATTATATATGTAAATATTATACATAATTATATTTACATAATTCTACATAATATAAAAGAATATATAAGTAGTACTCATATTTCGCTTTTTTTTATATTTTTTTTATTTTTATTGTTCAACATAATGACATTTTATTTAAATTCCTAAGAGTAATAATATAATAATAGTAGAATTATATACAAGATCAGAATATTTTGTATTATATAGTGTAAATCTAATTAAATGTCAGTTTATGAATTAACTAAAATAATCAGAGTAAGGTTCTCTAATTCTAATTTGCATAATTAAAATTAATTTTCTTGAATACAACTCCATTTCAGAAAAAGTTGGTCTACATCTTAAATCCTATTTAGTACTTGCAAAATGATTTGCAATTTCTTTTGTCACATTTTACCACTAAAGCTTCAATAGATAAAGCTTTTTTTATTGTGGACAAGTTTAAAGGCATGCCAACTTTTTTGCAATTGAGTTGTACATTTTTAAACATTATGTATATATATACTTACTATTATTATATACCAGTATTTAGTATGTTAATACTTTAATTTATAATTAAAATATAGTGTATATAAAGAAAAAATAATAATTATAACATGTGAATATGTAGAGAGAAAGGATATGCTGTAGAAAATGTTCTTCTGATTTTATGCTGAATAATAAAATGGACTCCTTAAGTCTTTGCTAATTATTTAATTAAATCTATTTTACTTACTAACAATTATTTAATATGTAAAATATAAAGGCTCTTTTCTGTAATTTCAGGTGATTAAACTTTAAAATGAAGAGATTTAATTATAGAGTATGAGTTGTAATTTCACCTCCAAACCATGCTACTTATTTAAATAATTTATTTAGAAATGTTGATTGAAACCTTGGTTGTTGTTGTTTTTTTTTTGTTTTATTAAATTAAAGTTTTTAAGAAAATTTTGTTCATAATTTTGTATAAATTTTGTTTTTTATATATGGAAGTTAACGACAATTGGCAACGTTGAAGCCAACATCAAGTATGACAAATAGAGAGATGTACTGATTTATAGTCAAGGTTAATAAACAATAAGTAAACATGTTATGAAATACAAAGGGAAGGTTTATGTCCCTTAATAAACATTTACAAGTAGTATATTCATCAGTAAATCATAGGACTACATTAACACTCATTTTCTGAACGACAACTTCTAAAAAAATCTCTTAACAAATTTATTGAAAAGTACCAAAGAAGATGTATCTACTTGCCTTGCCAAATATCTTATAGGCAATGTACGTAATATTTTTTTTTATTTTAAAAATGATATGTGTACTGTGTAGTGTATATATATATAATTAAAAAATAATAAATTTACAAAATGGCTGAATATTATTTTATTAATAAAATAATTCACTGTTGAAGTATTAATAAAAAAATATTTTTCCTCTTAAAAACACTTTTGATTGTCTTGTTGTTTTTATTTTTAATTTTTTCTTTTATTTCTTTTGAATAAAATTAATTTCTTGAAAATTGTATCTCGAATAGACTTAATTTGACAGCGCAGTAATTTGTAATAATGTTGGTAAGAGTTGACTTACCTGGATGTTGTGCGCTTAGAGTTTGCTTGTGATTCAAAACAATAAACCATTGCCATATTTTATATATTTTTATACATATAGCTTCAGTCAGTCATCGTTGCTAGCATTTTTTCTTTTTTTTTTAAATAATATTTTGTTGTCATAATAATTATTGTGATGATGAGTTGAAGTGCCAGTTACTTTTAACGTGGTAATTTTGTTAAGAGAAAAATCAAAATAAAAAAATTGCCGTAGCTTAAGGGCTATCTAAATAAAATATAGGTATATATGTATGAATGAAGTAAGTAATTAAAAACAAAATTATCCAGAAATTAAGACTTTATAGTGATGTATAGATTGAGAGAAGAAGAAGTGTGTATATTTTATTTGTTTTTTGAATGTACCTGATTAAAATATTAAAAGAATTGAAAGTAATTTAAATAACATGTGTTTAATTACATTAAAATAAGGTTATGTTAATTATGTTTTATTCAACTATCATTTTGTTATTATTTTTTTCTTTTGTTTTGGTTTTTTATTATTAAAACTTCAAAAAACAGATTGAATGTTTTCATTACAAAGTTTTAATAATAATTTTTAAAATTATTATTTTTTTCATGTCTATGCCTTGTACAAGGTAATTTTTTTTGAAATTTAGAGTATAAACATCAAGACTGGAAATTAAAGTTGGTGTTGTGGATTATAAGATGCTCAAAAGAAGTTTATATGCAGTATTAAGGAAACGGGGTAATGATTAATTTTAATACCAAATTATATATTGATTTGTTATTGGAGTTCTCTCTCTAATTATTTAATTATTTATGAAACAGTGGTACTGCACATAAATCTACAGAAAAACTACAGGTCCTTTTCCCTTTCGGAATGTGAACCTTTTTGGTATAAATATAATAATTATTTGGTATATATATATTTTATGTATTGTATGTTATATTTTTATTAGTTTTTATTCGGCTACCGAGGCCACATTTTTCTTTCTATTTGATAGATATAACGTATAGGCATGGATATACATGTATAGTGGAAATTTATTCTGTTTTATCTCTACTGAAACATTTTACTCTTGAAATACAACTGATGGCAGCATGTACTTATCCCTACACCGTCCAAACAATTTTTGCTTGTCTATTAAAATGTACCAATCAGTATAAACGGTCTCAAAAATTTTTAGCACTTTGACAGCAAAATATGACATTTACAAAAAATGTACATGAGTACATTGTTTTATACTTTTACGCCATAATATGTTGTTCAAATTTTAGGTAGCAGTGCTGTAAATGATATACAAACGTCCAAGAAGAAATTATAAAACACAAATTTTAAATCATTCGTATTAGTTTTAAATTTTTCATTATTTACTTGGCTATAATAAAAATAAGGCCAAATAAAGTTAGATTGATAAAATGTCGTCAAAATTGATTCAATAAACTATTTAATATTTTCTATATATTTTTATGATATTTATATAAAAATCAATTTAATCTAGTTAGGTTGTTTAGTTTTATTTCACTATTGGCTTTTTCAGGCAATCGTATATAATATATATACATTTAAATCCTCAACTAAAAGACTAGACATTTTATTTTCCCGAATGAAATCGATATGTCGTAATTTCTTTGGATATCGGTATATCAATTTGTTTTTTAGATATCACTATACAGTTAAATACAATTAAAATGATATTCAATATTCAATACTTTATATACAATAATTTACGAAAATAACAAATTGTGTAATAATTCTGTAGAAAAGTAAACAAACATTATTTTATAAAGCAATAAATTTCATTGTTTCAGAACTTGTCTGTGATTACAATTGTATGGTTATTTTTTCCTTTCTAAGCTCTAACCTACTCTAGAATGCTTTATCTAAGAAATATGCTAAAACTTACAAGTCATTATATAATCATCATTAATACTACACTACACTACACTACAATATCTAAGGTATTATTATAATCTTTGATAATACAAAATAATTAGGTCTGAATAAACCTATATTCAAAACGAAAATTCAATTTCAATATACTACAAAATGAAAATAAAAATACATTCGAAATTGACATAATAATTAAAAAACAGCTACAAATCAATTGATGATTGTTGTATCAAATAAAATTTTTATGAATGAATTTAAAATATTTCTAATTCAAAATATAGGTCAAAATGATTAACAATTCAATAATAATATTCATTTATTAATATATCTTACACATATTTTCAGTAATTATTTAAAAATGTTATTATTAAATAATTAAAGTATTATAAAAAATCACTTGAAACATTTTTTGTTAATTTGTTTTTTTATTTTTGTTTTATGTTGTTTTTTGTAAGTTGTTTTCAATAAAAGAAGTGAAAATATTTAAGTTATTTACAATAAACAATTTCAAGTTGTATATAAAACTTTATAATCACTGTTTTTTTTAGATATGTTTAATAACAACATTTTTAATATAAAAATATACAGTAATCACAAAAGGGAAAATTATCTGAAACACATTTTTTTACTGGCTTATCCAGCGTCTTGACTATTCTCTAGCCAGTAATTTTTGATACTAGTTATAGAAAGAGATAGATGAAAAAAAGTAGATATTACATTTTTTTTATTTATATTATAACCAAACCTTAGGTTGAGTACTTCCGTACCATTGGCTATTTTAAAAACGAAAAGGATAGTTAACGCTGGGTGGCGCAGTAGGTAGAGCGCCTGCTTTTCAACCGAAAGGTCCCAGGTTCGATTCCCGATGAAGCAAAAAAAATGCTTTATGGATTTTTCGACCTGTCCAGTACCCTTTGTCATTGGGGTATAATAAATGGCAAAAAATAATTGAGAGTATAATCTGGTAACAAATTAAATAAATGAAACTGTTCTATTTAAGAAGGCTTAGTTCCTGACAATAGCAGTAGTTTTCCACATTTAATGAGTTGATAAGCCAGTAATTTGTTAAATAAACACTCGAAATATTGTAGATTGTAGTGTAAAATTGCAGTACCGTACTTAATTAAGCACGAAAAGGTGATTCTACCTAAGTTACTGTAGAGTGTAAAAAAAAAAAAAAAAAAAAAGAAAAGGAAAGAAAGAGAAAAAAAATTCTGTGGGAAAAAGCGTACAATGTTGTTAATATTTTTGTCTTAAATCTCTGTATCAAATCATAAATAAAAAACTCTTCTCTCATTGGTAATGCTTTGATTGCAACGAATCCATTCGACGTATTCTAATTAATTTCTATAACCGGCGTAAACCATCTCGAAATTTCCACTGTAGCGAAAGGGTGGACACATTTGATGAAGAAGTGATTTTAGCTGTTCGGAACTACTATCAATACCAAGTCGATATCTATAAAATAGAGTGCTACAATAATACGCTAATGATCAAATGATATAATGGATGAGATTAAATTTATGTCGTCTATAAGAAAAATCAGCGCAGCTTTAAACTTTGTTCAAAAATCTAAAAGCAGCTTTTGGCGCAACTGCTTATAAGTGTGAGTTATACTCGAACTTGAGTCGTATATATAAACTTTAAAGATTTTTATGAGATGAAAAACAAGCTTTACAGCGACTCAGCAATCTCATACAATGGCGATGCTTTTCAAAATATTGAAACTCTGCTCATTCTAATGCACATCTTGCATCTAAGTCTTCGAGTCGCCTAGATATCTTCATATATGCTGTTTTAACAATAAAAATATGGTAATACGACAAAATACTGTTTTCCAAGATCCAAATGCGACAAAATCCCTAATTTTTTAAAATTCCCTAAATTCAAAATCCAAATACGACAAAATACAAACTACACTCTGCCAAATATAACAAAAAATTCAAATAAAATAAAAAAACTATTTTTTACTAAAAACTTGCCAATTTGTGTTTACCTGCCGTCTGCGAAAACAGAGTTTCAATAAATAAGTAGCGGGTGGCTTGGGAGTAGCAACCCCCGACTTTAAAAATAAACTAAAATTTTGATTTTGTCGTATTTGGATTTTGTTTATTTAAGATTTCGGAATTCTGGATTTTGTCGTTTGGATTTAGTCTATTTGGATTTTGGCATTAAGAATTTCATGGCTAATCCGTAAAATGAATACGTGATTTTTTTGGTTTTCAATTTTACTGCAGTTCACAAATTCTTTAATATAAAGTTATAGAAATCGTAAAAAATACTAGATATGGAAAGCAAATTTCGTTCTATATTTTGAAAACTTACGCTCAATATATTTCATACAAAATCTGTTTAATTATTTTATCCTTAAACTTTCCCAGAATGATAAAATTGATTTTTTACGAATTTTTAACACAAAATCTGGTATAGAATTTGCTTTTTGGGGAACATTTTTTATCATTACTGTAACTTCAAATTAAAATTTCGTGCCTAGTGCTGCTCTGAAATTGAAAACAAATTATATAGAACAGAAATGCATATTCATTTTACGAATCACCATGAATGCGGACTGGATAGTCTTCAAATATTTTAATTTTTATTTTCTTATATCATGCCATCTTCCTCTTCCCTTCTTGCCTAAATTAAACTATTTTGCATAAAAATTTACTATATAAGTCCACAAAATAATTTAGTTATATATAAAAATAAATTATATATGTATATTGTATATATATTAATAAGTATATGTTAAATAAAAATATTTGATCGAGGGTAAGACGTTCTTTTTAGTTTTGTAATTATAATCAAATTTGTTTACAAACTATTATACAAAACTGTTGAACTACTATACAACAACCTAATTTTAATATTATTTACTTATTACCTTAATTTCATACAATTTTTAATTTTAATCCTTTTAAAATCCTTTAAAAATAGTTGTTTTTTTACATAATTCTAACACAATGTTACAATATTTTATTTTAAATAAATTTTGTATTTCTAAAAACCTGCATGACACTAAAATTTTCTTTTGTCCATGTAATTAAAAAATTATATCCTTTTTTGTACTGTAATTTTTGTTTTATTAACAAATACAAAGTAAATTAACAACAACATAAAAAACAATCAATAACAAAAACAAATTTGAAACCTAAGTGACAATTTTAACTAATTTACTAAAGATATATATATATATATATATATATATATATATATTTATATTGTACAAAATATAGATAATGAAAAAATAAATTGTTTTACAAAACAACAAAATTTTGTAACGAAATCAATTTCGTAAACTTTTAACATTTTCCAATCATCTTTTATATTCCATTTTCATATTATGTACCTATATTGTCTCATTCTAATTTTCCAATTTTCCTAACCTGTTTAGGACATTTTTAAGAGATTGAAAACAAAACACCAAAAAAAAAAACAAAATTATCCAATCTCAGCAGGTTCAAAATACGTTATATATCTATGAGTATAGTACATTTGGTAAATTTCATTTCGCAAATGGACATTTCGCCAAATCCTTTTAGCAAAATAATCAATTGGCAAAAAAACCATACTAAACATTTAACATTTGGATCTACATACGTAAATAATAGTTCCCAACAATCAATTGGAAACTGAAATTAAGAATCTGGTCGATTGACAATCTTTTATACGGGATCTTTGAAGCCTCGTTCCTGAATTCGTCAGATCTTCAAAGATTTTTTTTGCAAGTATTATTATTAACTTGGTTTGAGATATATAATATTTATTGGCAACAAATACCATAAATTAGAAACTTTAAGTATTCGTGAACAACACCATCAGTATCAGAGACAAATGGCCGGAAGTGAACCAAATTAAGTGTAGAAAATGGAAATGAATAGGTTATACTCTGCGAAAATCACCAGGAAAGTATAACCAAAATGACCCAAGAATGGAATCTTCAAAATTTCTACAATCAACAAAATATCCATGACAGCTGAATTAGCCAGCTATGGACAAGCTTTGAAGAAAATCAAGATCACTGCACAAAAAACAGAAAGAGAGCAGTAAAGTAGGCAATTTGATGTAGGTTATTTGATGTAAAGATTTCGGTCCCAAATTTCGAAACGCCAGACCTATCGCCAAAATACAGTACGATATATTTTTGTCCGAGCTGTGTCAAAGCAAATCCTGTAGTCCTAAAGTTGGAAACTTGGCTTCTATACTAGACAAGAAAAGGGAGACGGTAAAACACAAAACCCTTGTGAAAAGTATATCATTGTGTATTAGTATTTCTATCGCTCTATAGTATCATAGAGCAATTATTATGAATAGATATTGAAACTAAAGAGCTGCAAAGCGTTCATTTGTCAAAATAAATTAGTTGCGAAAGCTTTCTTTACCAAAAGTGGATTTTGTGAAATGTCCATTTGCTAAGTGTAATTCGCTAAAAGGGCGGACATACCCTGATGTATGTATGTATTCTATTTATATTCATCCAGGACTAATCTAATTTGTTATTGTTGTTGTTGTTGTTATTTTGTTCATGTTCTAAAATTGAAACCAAACAAAATAATAGTCTTATTGTCCTTATATTAACATCAGTTCGTGTAAAATATTTAACTTGTATATTGTTATTACCTATGTGTGGTAAGGAAACTGTCTGACTTTTTTTTTATTTTTTATACTATTTTTTTTTTGTTTTGTTCTTTTTATTTGTTTTGCAGAAAAAGAGATATTTTAGTCATCGAGATTCACACCACTATAAATATAGAGAAAATAAGAAGAAAAAAAAATATGTCGACCACAGATAAATTTGTTAATCAGTTTTCATGGTTGGTGGTCCATTCGTTTTTCATAATAATAATAATAATAATAATAAGAAGAAGAAATAAGTAGAAAAAGGGGGAGACAAACAGATTTTCCTTTTTTTTTGTTTTTTTTTGGTTTGTTGTTTTTTTTAAATATTTTTTAAAAATGTTTTGTCAATCTTAAAAAGAAATTTTGTATTTTTTATTTTTAATTTTGAGACCTATTTGAATATATTCAAAATGAAAAACAAAAAAAGGAAAATATTTGAAGAATCCCTGTAGAGATAAACAAAAAAAAGAAGTTCAATGATATTTTCCAGAATAGAAAAAAAAAACAAAAATAAGAGAAAAACTAAATTTATATTTTTGACAGTAATTTGACATTGAAAGAAGGACTTTTGTGCTGTTTTTTGGTTAGAAATAATAAATTTTAAATTATTTTCATAATTTTGGTATTGTATTTAAATTATAATTTTTTTTTTTTGAAATCATACTGGTATGTGGTTAATATGGGTGGTTTGATTTGAATAAATAAATAACAAAAATTAGGTGAGTGAGAAGTTCAATTCGATGTTATCTAGATACAAAAGCAAATTTCATAATTCATGTACATGTAAGATAAATTTTATTGAAAGACAATTTATAAGAAGTTATGGATGCTTTGAGAAGTTATGGAATCTATTGTATTTGCTTTAATTAGTTTGAATATCGTTTTGAAAATTTTCATGTTACCATGCAAAGTAGAAGTAAATTAGATTCGACAAATATTTATTTTATGCTTGATGAAAAACTGATGAAAATGGGACGGAAGAGTCTATTTTGTTTACCACATAATTGGAAGTGTAACTAGACCCTAATAATAAATCATTTTTCTTATAAGCTGGCTTTTCAAAAGACAAGATGTTACTTTTTCAAAAATGTAATTTTACAAAAAATTATTTGTTTATAAATTGATGTTTTTTTTCCCTATATTTTACTAAAACCTTTCCACCAGGGCTTACCTGTCGTTTTCGAAATCAGATATATACTATTTTTCCAGAATAAAAGTAATAAATAAAACTAAAACGTGATTTTCAAATATTGTAAAAAGAAATACGACTGTTACCGATTTCGTATAAATAACATTTGCAATATAAGCTAATGAATTTAACACAGCTTGGCGATGACCAAATTTCAGAAGACTTAAATGTAAAAATTGTAGCAGCTCCAATATTGCTTCTACGAAATTTGAAGTACCCAAAACTATGGTACTAGATTAATAAAAAAACAGCGCCGTAACTAGGCAGGTGCAACAGGTGCAAAAGCACAGCGCTCAGCTATCTAAGGGGCCCTGAAACAAACTTTTCTTATTTTTTGTTTTAGATTATAACTTCATGAAACTATGAAAATAAATAATTGTATAGGGACAAATAAAAATAGTGGTGTCAATATAATATCATACTACAAGATGTCACTACACTAAATAAACGCAATAATGGAAAAGTACAATTTTAGTTCACGCGTAACTACAAAAAAAAAATGCAGCTTTAAGTGATAAACACAATACCGGCGAAAAATTAGAATACAAGGTGTTCATCAACGGCCAATGCAATGATATCGTTAAATTTACATTTATTCGAACTAAAAGCAGCATTGGAATCGATTTCAAATGGTTCAAGCGCATCAAATCCAGAAACTATATCAAATGCAAAAGGTTTGTTCTAACTAATTGATTATAAATTTATCTGCAATCTTTCTCGGAATAAAATTCTACAATGCACAGAGCGAACAAATAAAACCTTACAACTAAAGGATGGATGGATAGACCATGCAACAAAATTAATTGATGGACTACGTTGTACTTTACACGGACTACGAGAAACCGGTTTCAAACAAGTTTTGAAAGAGCAAATAATTTGGCTAAAACTATGGATTTTCAAGTTTGATTTCGCAGTAAACGGAAGAGAATAGTTAAAAAAAATGTAAATTGACGAGGCACCGGATGAGAAAGTAGCATGACGTCCGAAAGTTTGCTTAAAATGCAAATGTACAATGTTGACGACCTATTATCTCAGTTAGATTAGCGTTATGAACGACTTAGAAATATTTGTAAAGATTTTAGCTTAAAAAAGCGGCTGCTGATCTTGCCGTTAAGTACAGCAAAGATTCATATATGTACGAGCATTTAAATTTGAAGCATCGGTATTAGTAGACAATTTAAAAACTACAACACCACTTGAAATTTTACAAGGTTTACGTGACTTTGGCTTAATAGAGTCTTATCCAAATATTAATATTTCTCTGCGACTATTTCTTACTCTTCCAGTATCAATTGCTTAATGTGAGGGAATTTTTAGCAAATTAAAATTAATGAAAAATTATTTAAGATCAACTATCGGACAAGATAGGTTATCCAATCTTGCCATATTATCTATTATATACAATATAGTTAAAGGTATATCATTTGATGACAAAATCAATGAATTTTCTGAAATGAAGGCCAGAAAAATCTAATTAAATAAATATAATTAAAATTTCGATAACGTGATGATGATATTTTTTTCCATAATAAACGCTTTTTAAAAAAGTATCTTACACATTTTTATATCATAATTGTACTATAACTTACTTTTTCCCAAAAAAATATAGGGGCCCTTAAAAAAAATATTGCACAGGGAACTGGAAAAGCTAGTTACGGCACTGAATAAGAATATTGCATTCAATTCAGTGGAGCATAATTTCAAACGATCACCTTTATTGCTAGAATACCGCTAATATCATTAAAAATACCGTTTGAGCTTAAACAATTGCAATATTCAGTGAGATTAAGTTTTGTCATGTTCATTCACAAATCGCAGGGAAAAACTCTAAAATGTTAAGGTCGACAACAAAGATTGTTTCTCTCATGGATATGTAGGATGTTTACTGGTAGCAATAGTTCAAGTTGTAGTATTGTTGGTTTTGTTATGGTAGTGAAAAAAAATATATTAGAATATTTTTGATAAACCAATTTTTTTTAATTCGATTCATAAATCAAATTTCATTAAAGTAAATTCTATACATTTTGTGTATGACTCGGACAACGTTGGGTAACTTTGTTAGTATAAATGTGATCTAACCCGCAATACTTTCGATATTCTGCTATATTATACATTTCTAAGATTTCAAGCTTGGTTATATTGTTAAAATATTATTTAACGTTTACGCTTCAATACTAGCCATATGAAATTAATGGATATTTTTTTAACATTATCTTTTTGATGCTAATTTTTTCTAAATGTTGACAATTATGTTTTTTGTAATAACTCTTCTAATTTGTCAATCACTAAAATATTTAATATTAAAGTCCAATACAATAAGAGGCAATTTAAACAGTGCAAAACAACAAGACATATTAGTAATTCTTGTTACAGGCAAGAAGAAGAAAAAATATATATAAAAAGTTAATTTAAAATCGTTTTAAGCTAACTACGAGTCAATAAATTGAACATAAAAATTTGTTTTCAACGCACAAGTAAATTTTTCGTATATGGCCAATGGAAATTCTTAAAACAGCCACACACAGAGGTTGCATATAAAACTGTGACTATGTGGTGGAGAACAATTTTTTTGTTAGATGCAGAACTAGCATTGACGAAATTATTTTAAAATGTTAATTCCTATGTTACAAATTTAATAAAATTTCTAGATTTAAAAATAAAAAAAAAATAATCAAATAAAAAAAAACAATTGTGGCCGACCCTATATAGAAAGAAAATTTTAAAAATAATCAATAACGCATATAAGATTACAGTTACATAATTTATGAATAATAAGAGCTAAATTTTACCCAAAACCAAATAATAATCCAGAATTTACTTCACATAAAAATTAGAAAAGAATCTCTACTCGAGAAGCAGACTTTTGCCATCTGAAAGTGACTCTGATAAGCAATGGAAGCTATCCAACATACCAATGAAGAATTATTATTAATCTTGAGTATAATTATTAAATGAAGCAACCTTAAGGACTCAGATACTTAATTGCATTAATACAAATAATCACAATAAAGCTATTATTGAAAGTATTGAAAACAATAAAGCTACTAGGATCAGACCTCACACCGGTATAAACGTTAATATAGTCAAATCTAATTCACATATATTCAAAATAACCGAAATATCAACATATTATAATAAATTAGATTTTTGTTACTAAAAAAACAAATTTTTTAAAAAAATGCACCATCCCGAACGGAGACAGAAGCTTAGTATACATATTAATAAATACGTAGTTCTACTGGTTATATTATAATTTATACATAAATAAATAAAACATCTATTATATATAAGTGTCCAGTTTAACTAATTAAAGACTGATTTAAATTAATTTAACTTCACTGAAAGACTCTGTATTAAATAGACGTTAAACAAAACTCACTACATTGTATGTAAAAATATTAAATCTTTGATCTCCAACTGAAGAGTAGCAGCATGAAATCAATTGAAATAACAAAAAATCTTACTTTGTAACACCAATCAAGTAAGTAAGTACGGTACAAAAAATTAAAACTACTTAAAAAAGCAACCAAAAATAGCAACCATTTTCAATTTTTAAACTTATTTCTCAAAATACATCCTTTTTAACAAATAAGGATATTATTTGAAAAAAACAAAAATACAATCAAAATAAAAATAAAAAAAATTTATATATATATACATATTCCGAAATTTCAGAGACGACAACATAACCATCAATTTAATTACTAATTATGTACTTTAAAACAATGTAAAAGATCTCCTGATATATCTACATGGGGCAGACAATTTATATACAAAAATTTCATCTCTTACTACGAGTATATATAAGTATATGTATATCAAAATCAATGTACAAAATGTATGTACAAATGTACACATACACATTATTACATAAATTTGTAAATTTAAACAAAAAAGAAATATCCCTTCTATTCTTCTTCCTTGATTAATAAATAAAAATGAAAGTTTTCCAAAAAAAAAAAAAAAAAAAAAAGAAGGAACTAAAGTAAAGGCACTTATTCTGTATAAAATTTATACGTTGGTAACTACGTAAGTTGTTTTTTTTTTTTATTTTTTTTTTTATTATTTTTAAATTCATGGATGGCTGGACTTAGACGGCAGACGGATGAATAAATATACGTAGATGGATGGATGAATATGGATAAATAAATAAAAAAAGAAAAGCAAAAACCAAAAAAAGGGCACCCTAGAGCGCATGTGCTTTACATAAAAATCTAGAAAATAATTCCAATAGAGTAAATTGTATAGTGATGATGAGGATAATATGCGTATTTTATTCCTATACCATATACCAGTACAGGATGTTTAGCCCCATTTAGTAGTATTTTCTTGTTTTGTTATTTTTATTTTGTTTTTTTTTTTTTTGGTAATATTTTCAATAAAAGTACAATTTTAGGTACAGTGAATAGAGAGCAAAAAAAGTTTGTAAAATTTTTCTGTTATTGTCTAACAAATTTTTGGATTATAAATAATAATAGTGTACATATGTGTATATGTATAGTTATAGTTGATTTCTATTGAAATTTAAATTTTAATGGTTTTACAAAAATTGAATTGTTCCGAGTGTATGTACGTATGTACATACATATATAGTATAAAGTTTATTTTCTTTCCTGGTTATTTGACTTCCATGTTAAGAATAACAATTGGCATATTATACTTGTATATATACATAACATATATATACTTATATATACTTATATGTGTGCAAATTAAGTTTTATATAATGATCTTTAATATTTCGTTTTTTAATAAAGGGAAATCGAATGAGACAATTGGGTGTATATATAAAATCAATAATCAAAATTAGGATTTTTTTTTAATTCTAGACATTTTTTTTAGGTTATGCTAAATATTTTGCTTTGAATTAATAAGTAGTATTCGGCCGCTCCTTAAATCAAAAATCGTAAAAATTTCATTGTTTTTCTTCATTTCAGCAGTAGTCCAAAATAATATTCAACATTTTTTTAACTTTGGATTGTATATTACTAACTTAGCTATTGCCAACATAATACATCGTTCGCAAAGGCTAATGCACAATTATTTACTCTATTACTCACTTATTTTACTCTATCTAATAAGTGGAACAGATCTGTTATATAGATTGAAAAAAGGATTGATGTGTTTAGCTTCTGTCATATATGTGTCTAACATATGTGTTCTGTCTAACTTCTTCTAATTTCATCTAAAATAAAAACAAATATGTGTTTTTAGTACATAAAGAGTTTTTCAATATAGTGATGATACAATTTAAAATTTTTAAAATGGCTTTTTTTTTTTGAAATTTCTTATGTCATTTGTGTTCAGTAGGTTATGTCATTCAATTATGGAAAGATTCACGTTTGAACAACTTGAAAATGATGAACATTTTTATCGAAAAATTGTATTCATTGATGAAGCTCATTTTTGTTTAAATGGTTATGTAAACAAACATAATTGTAGTTAATTTGGAGCGCTGAAAATCCACACGAAACTGTTCAAACACCATTACATCCAGATAAAGTCACTGTCTGTTGTGAAATTGATGCTGGTGGAGTGATTGTTCCATATTTCTTTGAAGCAAATGGTCGAAGTGTAGCAGTCACTGGAAAATGATACAGAACAATGTTAAATGAATTTTGTTTCCTGCTGTTGTTGAGAATAATCTGCAGTGTATGTGCCTTAAACAAAACGGTGCTACGTGACACACAGCCACCTTAACAATCGATTTATTGAAAACAAAATTTGGTGATGAAATTATATCAAGAAATGGTGCAGTTAATTATCCCCCCAGGTTGTGTTATTTAGCACCTTGTGATTTCTTTCTTTGGGATATGTTAAATCACAAGCTTATGCTGATAATCCAATAACAATTGAGCAATTAACAATCAACCTTGATGATAGCCATATTTACATATGTGAAAAAGTGATGGGAAATTGGGTTGACAAAATGCAGTACGGAGAAGCCGTGTTGGTTATTTGAATGAACTGTTTTTGTTCGTTTCTGTTTCTATTTTTTATAGCTTATAAAGTTTATTATTTTTATAAAGTAAATTATTTTTGAAGCTTAATTGAGATTCGTTAATCTAAATCATTTATGCTTCAACTTCAACGAAAACCTATTGGCTATTAAGTTATAAAGTCTAATTTTTTATGAACCAAATATCATTGAAATTTCGTTAATTCTGTTAATAACGATATTATCAATAACATAAATATTTTCTTAGTCATTATTAGGTCTTCATGAAATGTAGATAAAGAAAATAGTTAATACGATATATAGATACTTTTGTAAGAAAATACGTACCGTTAATAAAACAGTTAAAATTTAATTGATTTTTGAATGAACTGAATAATTGGTTATTTGAATGAATTGTTAAAATTTATTTGCCATACATAATGGCATAATGTACCCTTTCAAATAAAAAAAATGTTGTTGCTTATTCTAATTTTTAAATTGTATCATCCCTAAATACATAGTTTTTAGTTCTATTTAAAAATTGTAGTAAAACTCATTAATTTAGCAATTTAGTTTGTATCAAATTTTGTTTTCTTGCCAATTAATTAATTAATACTTGTAGAATGCAGGTCATTCAACACTTACTCTATTACAGTAAATTATTATGACTTATCTTATATGTTCGCATTAATTTTCTTATATTTTTATTATTATACCATTTATAAAACATTATTACTAACAAATTAATTGTATAAAATCGGTATTTCATTAAATTCATATGATTTCCCAACATTTAAACAAACGGAACTCTTTATGTACAAAAATTGAACATCCTTTAGTGTTATTATACAACTCCGAAGTGTTATTAAATTTAATCTTAGCACACAGGACACTCAAAACAGTCAAAATTGACTAAGAAATTAAAAACTCTTTCAATTCGTCTATAAAGATGTCTATTTTGTTGTTATTAAGTCTTTGATGTCTTAACTAAGTAGACCTTTCCTTTAATATACACTTTTTGTTTTTTTTTTTATTAATTCCTGTTTTTCTGAAGAATGCAACGCCGTAAACGAGTAATTAAAAAAAAATGTTATATACCTTTTCATTATTATAAAATTCAAGAGTTAAGAAATTCCTAAATACTTTCCTTTATTGTCAAGAGATCGTTGTTCAGTTAAAATTAAAGAACTACTTCAGTTAGTTGTGGTATATAACAAATAAAATCTGGTAACTTGTTATTATATACATATTCGTTTTGTTGTAATAACTGTGTTAAATAAAAGGGTATATAACATTCTTAAAATGGTAATGGTTAAAATAATAAATCTAAGGATGTCCTGAACAATATTTTAAAGAAAAGTTAAATTTAAACATTACTTAATTCATACAAAATAAATAATTTACAATTTATATTTTATAATTAATTACAATTTGTTAAAAGGACAATTGAAAGTCATTCGATTAATGTTTCACAAAATAATTATAAATATATTTGATAATCTGATAGTTTTATTCAAAATAATTTAAATTTAAATTTAATTTAAAATTGCAATCTGTTGATGCTGGGTAACACAAAAATTTAAACATGACGTTAAATAAATCTGACCTTTTAAATTTGAATATTATTCATTTTTGCATTTTCCTACATCGTTAATATCATAATTTTTTGCTACACAAGAACTTAATCCGGTAAATATTAATATTAAGCTCTGGTTTTGTCCAATCTGTTTTAATGTCAGTTCTTGAATTGTGAACTGTTCTAAGTTAAATTGTGAACAGTTTATAAAACATAATTAACTATATAGAAATCGATTTACTCCTTTGAAAACACAAACTTAGTTCTAAACTCTGATTTTAAGTGAATATTTTAATTAATTAATAATCATCAAGATATGATTAAGCTTCAATGTTCCATATTCCTACTCTTAAAATAAAATCCTCTACATTAAATTAAATAAAATTTAAATACACTTAAATATCCATATCTACCACTGGTTCATGTACATAGAACTACATAACTATACAAATATGTACATAATATAAAATTTTTTAATGAGCAAAAAAAAAAATAAAACACAAAAACATAAAAACAAAACAAAATACCAGAAAAATTTAGACATAATAATAGTTAAATTAAATAGTTAATTTTCCATTTTTAAATTTAAATTACTATAATTAATATGTTTATTTAACAAATTTGGTTATTTATTAACTATTTAACCTAATTACTTTTTTTTTAACTATACATTTTTTTTGTTAACAACATAATTTTCAGCGTAGTGTGATCTTTATTTATTATAACGTTTACAATACCTTAATAATTTATTATTATTTTTAT